>MU404067.1:189909-415310 GCA_022695795.1 Biscogniauxia marginata
CCCCGCCGCGCCGCCCCCCCCCCCCCCCCGCCCCCCCCCCGCCCCCCCCCCCCCCAATCTTATTAGAGTCAGGACCTTGAAGTAGCCCCTCCCCCTATTTTCTTTTCCTTCTAACGACGTGGCATTGCCTCCCGTCACAAGCTGACGTATAATCCACCACAGATTGGTCTTCGTCAGCTTTTGAGGCTTGCTTTATCAACTCTTCAAAGCTTGGTCCCTCTCCGATCGCGTTACAGGAGAGACCACGGGTTGATCGCCTCGAGAACACGAGATACCTGTTAGTATATGGGGTTATCCGTATAGCTGGCAACGGCCTCAAGCAAATCGCGCTCCAGGTCTTCATTTATTCTATCGATGAGAACCTCCATCCCATGCTTAAGATGATAATGCAATAGAATTATGACTGGCTGGCTGGCTGGCTGGTCTTAGGGAGAATCCCGAACCCCGAAAACCAAGACCATGACGGCGGTATTGTTGCCATACCAAAGATATTGTGTAGACACATGATCTAGATCGAAAGTTAATAGTCTCAAGAACACAGCCAAGACGAGTGCACTTCATTCCGCTGATATACTTCGCGACTACTTATACAGCTCTTTGATTGGCATCCTGGCTACGGTGTGAACCGCTCTTATCATGTTGTATCAGCTGGCCAATGGCACGCGATGTTACCGTTGCACCTTACGTCCCAGGTGATCAGTCTGTAATTCGTGGTAATGGGCTCTTAGTAAGGAGACACGGCAGCAGACAGGTATATGTGATAAATAACATTTAGCCGCGGAAGAGAATCAGCCGCCCTGTGACGGGAGAAGGGAAGGGAAGGGAGGAGGGCTAACCGCAACTCCGAAACTCCGGTCACTGAATCAAGTCGCTGCGAAGACCCCGTTTGTCAACCGACATATCATTACGAGAACGAAATCCTACCATTACCCGCCCCAAGGCAAGCAGAGAAGGTCTAGAATATAAATGTGATGACAAAGCTCGAGTTTTTATGCCCTACATTCTGAGGGGAAATATTGTGCCGGCGACAGCGTCAAGTGTATTAGCCCATCGATAGAGGAGGACAATGACTTCATCCCCACTACTTCCATATGATCGCTCCGCTTGGTATCCATCTTATTCCGGTGCGAGAATATGTACGGTGCCGCTATGCCGTCCGAGATAGGTTTAGTTCGCGGGTGAAGTTCCCAACACTAGAAAAAAAAAAAGGGGGTATCTATATCTTCTCTAGTACGCATTTCTCATGATTCTTTCTAAACTTACTATACAGGTGGATCTGGCCAATGCCTACCTAAGGTTAGGTACATCAAATAGATTGTGTGTAAGTCGTAACCATTATGTCAGCAATCTGCTAAGAAGCGCGCCATTGTATCGTCTCCATGACGTCTAGTTGGCACAATGAATATCCGGCAAGGTCTTCTATCTTTCTCGACTGTCTTCCCTTTTCTTCCTTTTCGAAACGTGCATGTGACTAGTGCCACACTTTGATTTCTAAGTTGAACCCCCTCCGGCATCATAACTATATAAGGAACACAGAGAACTCTCTTTGCTGTTGGACCAAGTTGGGAAGGAAATCGAAGGAGTAGGCAGGAAACATTAATTAATATAAAAATCAACAGATCTCGTTCGCCTGTCAGTTATCCCAGCAACCATAAGTAATTGTCAAACAGACTGCTAACTTAATCGCAGATTTCCTACAATCGCATTAGTAGCGGTTTCCACCTCCCCCTTTTTTTTCTTAGTTTTCCTTTATATCTATCAGTTTGGACGGATATAATGGCTCCCGCAACCCAGAAGCAATGGACCGTCACCGGCACGGAAAAGGGCTTTGACGGCCTCGAACACGGCCAGGCCCCGGTCCCCACGCCCGGCGAGAACGAGGTGCTTGTCAAGATCCAGGGCGCGTCGCTCAACTACCGGGATCTCATCATCCCCCGGGGCCTGTACCCGTTCCCGACCAAGTTCCCCGTGGTCGGCGGGTCGGACGGCGCCGGCGAGGTCGTCGACGTCGGGCCCAAGGTGACGCGGTGGAAGAAGGGTGACAGGGTCGTCACGCTGTTCAACCAGGGCCACCAGTTCGGCCCCGTCGACCTCCTCTCCGTCAACACCGGCCTCGGCGGCGTCGTCGACGGCACCCTGCGCCAGTACGGCGTCTTCAACGAGTCCGGCCTGGCCCGCGCCCCGAAGAACCTCGACGCCGCCGAGGCGAGCACCCTGGTCTGCGCCGGCCTGACGAGCTGGAATGCGCTCTACGGCCTGAAGCCGCTGAAGCCGGGCGAGACGGTCCTCGTGGAGGGCACCGGCGGTGTCAGCATCTTTGCCCTTCAGGTACGTGACCAAACCTCTTGCTATCCGACATCCTTCTCCCTCTCTCTTTCTCTCTCCTCTCTCCGGCTCCAAGTTCCACCAAACTAACCAACTAACCACCCTTCCCCGCCACGCAGTTCGCCAAGGCAGCCGGTGCCACGGTCATCGCGACGACCTCCAACAAGGAGAAGGCGGCGGCGCTGAAGAAGCTCGGCGCCGACCACGTGATCAACTACAACGAGGACGCCAACTGGGGCACGACGGCGCGGAACCTGACCCCGGGCGGCGCCGGCGTGGACCACGTCATCGAGGTCGGCGGGGCCGGCACTCTGGAGCAGAGCATCAAGGCCATCAAGTACGAGGGCGTCATCAGCATCATCGGGTTCCTCGGCGGCGCCAAGCCCACCACCAACGCTCTCGAGACCCTGTCCAACATCTGCACCATCCGCGGCATCTATGTCGGCTCGCGCCAGCAGCTACAAGACATGGTCGCGGCCGTCGAGGCCAACGACATCCACCCCGTCCTTGACTCGAAGGTCTTCTCCCTCGACCAGGTTAGGGATGCTTACGAGTACATGGTAAGTTTCCTCCTCCCCTTTCTCTCCGATATGAATACTGTGCAATTCTCAAATACTGACTCCGGCGTCGTTCCAGTGGGCCAAGTCACACTTCGGCAAGATCGCAATTAAGATTGAGTAATTGGTCATAAGAGATTTTTTTGGCTCAAGGTTAGCGGTGTAGTAACTGTAGATAGGTAGCATGGAGCAGAGAAAAAAAAGAAGTCGTTTCCATTCGTTGGTATGAAAAAGCATCATCGCGTCCTGGCTCCCTCAGTGCCTACGCAGTCTAATGGAACCGATATTCTTTCACGTTAACCAACCCTTGACAGTGTCCTTTCGCAACCAGAGATCTCATCAAAATTCGAGTTGCGAATAATAACACCTTGAAAGCGTTCCAGTGCACGGCTTAGATATAGAGATTCTACTCCCTCCAAATCCATACCGTACTGTACCCTGGGAGAGATTTCCCTAATCTAGATGCTCCGCTGCTGATTGATCACCCACGCGAAGCAAACGACGCTGCCCCCCGGAAAGACTGCGGAAATCGTCCCTAGATTAGAGATAAGCAAGTCAACAGCTTACACCTACTTTTCTCGAGACCCTGCCGGTCTCTCCTCTCCCCTCCCAAACGAAAGATACTCATTCCATTCCGGCACAAGGCAGGCCATTGAACCGGCATGGGAAGAAATCAGGTGCTATCCCGTACGTAATATGCCTAACCCGAGCAAATGAATTATAAACCACGAAGCTTAGAACACTGTTGTAACAGGCGTCCCTTTTGCACCTAAAAGAATACACTTTACAGACAATATCTATCACGGGAACGACGCATCATCAGTTATTTACTTAGACGAGTAGGGGACAAAGATGGCAGGAGAACAAACCATCGTAGACACCAAGACACACACACACGGAGGCAACGCGAGCACATCAAATCAGGATACACACGCATACCAAGACTTACCTATCTTATAAAAAGACGAGTGGGCAAGAGAAAAGAAAAAACATGTCACTTGATGCCCCCCTCAACTCTCACCCCAACTATCCCAACAAGCACCAACACCACTCTCACCTATATGGTATGCAGTGCAAAAAGAGAAACTTCGAAGAAGGAAGAAGAAGGAAAAGGATTAATGTGCCGACGAACCCGTCCCCCAAACCCCAACTGCAGCCCCCCACCTCTCTCCTCCTCCCCTCCCCTCTCCTCTCCTCTGCTCTCCGCAATACCCAATCCCCAGCCGCAAAGCCAGGAGAGAGCACACATGAGAGACAGAGATAAGAGAAGGGGGAGGCGCGAAAGAAGAAGTAGATATCAGGACCGTGGGTACAAGAATGGGAGAGCAAATGGTCAATTCGCAGTGATGCCAAAAACCAACCCTTTATTTGCCCCCTCCCTCCCTCCTGAGAAACGTCGGCTCGTGTCTGATAAAAAATGGCGACACGTTTTTTTTAGTTATTGTACCGCATGGATTACAGAGCATCAAGGAAGGACCTCGCCTTGCGCTCCACCTTGCCGCGCGGAAGTGCTGTTTTGGTATTGAAAAAAAAAAAAGGGGGGGGACTGGGTAGGAAAAGAAAGGAAAAGTATAGTAGGAAAGATTAGCTAGCCAGGAGAGATGCCCGAGTGATAATGGGCTGGCGTAGACGTGATGATAAATCAATATGGGGCAGGAGTATGTACGGCAGGAAGAAGGACAGATAGAGAGACAAGGAAAGTAGCCCAGAAATTGGATGGTCTGCACAAAAGCAGAACATAGTAGTAACACCGCAAATATCAGAATACAAGCTGAGTCTCATGTTGTCTTCTCCTCGTCGTTGTCATCGGAAAATCGTAATAACAAAAGACCCTAAGTCTCCCAAATTGTCAGCACATGGGGGTATCGTACATGTTTTTGTTTCATATCTCCTAACATCTTTTTTTTTTCCCCTATCGAAACCGTTTTGCCGACGAGTTGGGGTTACAACAAACGTAACAACCACCGGAGCCGGGGATCATGACCGCCTAGGAGCGGACCGACTTAGGACTCGAAGATGACCTTCTTACGACCCCTTCCCCGGCCGTTGTCCATGACGTCCAGTTCTCGATCGATCTCCATGATATCTAGCATCTCAATCTCGACGTCTCGCTCGTCGTCGTCATCCTGCTGTTCGAGGTCCGCAGCAGCATTCAAGTTCTCGGCAAACGCGAGACCACTCTTCGGTCTCGACGGCAGAGGGGTCGGTGAGGGATCCCTCTGCGGTTGTATGGCATCAGCGTCCGCTGTCTGACCAAAAGCCCCACCCAAGCCAGGTCTCGAAAGCTTCCTCCGGGGCCCAACGGATAGATTGTAAGTGATACTACCCGGTTGCTCTGGCCGAGGGTGGACCACGATAGCACTGTTCTCCCTCATCCTGTCGCCTAATTTCTTCCGTCTGCTGATAACGCCGCCTATTCTAGTGCCAGGGGCCGCCTCGCTTTCTCGGACGACTACTAGTCGGCTCTCGCCACACACGACCACATCAACAGGTAGACCCTCGCTACCGGTTTCGCTCATCCCGCCGTTCTCGGCGAACCGAACAATAGCACTGACGCCAGTACAGCGCTCGCCCATTAATCCGACTACCAGATCGCTGAGGCGGACCATACGAGTTGGCTGTGCTCCGCTGAACAGGTTTACACCACCGCCAGCACCTTTGCGTATCTGAGCATCCCAGAACTTCAAAACACCAGGTATCACAAAGACGTGCTCTGCGCCACCAATCCACAGGGTCACGCTCTCGTCGGCCGTTGTCGTCGTACTAGCTAGAAGTGGGGTTACCGTGATGCCTCCCTTCACCGATGCAAGGCGTTCCGGTCCCAGGACGGTCGTCAGGGCATCACGCCGTGAATGAGGAGTCAAGGGTACGAACTCGGCGCCACCACCTGCCACCCGTTGCGAAGCAGGATTTCGTAACGGGCTAGTGCCTTCGACGTAGCCACTGGCATTGAACTCAGTCAACGCGTCACCACGGATCCCAGACCCGGGCTTGCCCAAGAGCGCAGAACCTTGCGGAGATACGCCATCAATATCCCAAATACCCCACTGACCGTCGGCAAGGAGGACTAGTATTGCGCGCCCGTGGACGATCCATGATGCACCAAGGATAGGCTTTCTCGAAGTTGATAGTCGGGAAAAGGGTGGGTAGAGGGATATGAGCCAGGAACCTTGAGAAGGAAAGGGCCCCTCGGATAAGTCATCGGGGGGCATAGAAGCTACCGCGTAATCATAGATCCTTACAGCATTCGGCGAGGCATTGCACAGGAGCTGGGTGGTATGTGTCGGGTTGAAAGAGATAGAAGTGAGGGGCTTAGGTAGGAATTCGGTCTGGAACGGCTGAATTTGTTGACCAGACTTGGAGGGATCTTCGAGTGCGACGTCCCATAAACGCAAAGTACCAGAAGCCTCGTGAGAATGTGCGGCTACGACGACGCGCGGCAGTGCCCGGGAAGCAGACCGTGATCGTTCGGTTGATCTGCTTCGATCAGCCGTAGGTCTTAGCCTTACGAGAGTCATGGCTAGACCATCGCTGGGTTTTTCCTGGCCCGTAAGTAGTGTCATAGTCTCCCCCCATTTGCCATAGCCTGCCTTTCCTGCCAATAGCGACTCCTGCAGATCTTGGCGCGCCTTGCTCAGGGGCGACGGAGGCACCAGTGGTAGGGTGAGGAGGAAAACCTCACGCGTAGCACAAGAAGCGGCAAACACGATCTTGTCCTTTAGAATATCGAAGCCACTCCACGCTGCATCCTCAGCTAAACAAGGGGACAAAGGCAAGGTTGCGACGTGGAGGACAGCAGTGCCGAATTCAAGATCGAGGGTCTGGGTGATCTCGGGGTACGGGGCATCCTCGTCAAGGGTGTCTTCAAACTGTGGCTTGTCGACAAACGACGTTACGGCTCGGGCGTCTTCCTCTTCGTCGGAATCGACGATCATGACAGCGTCTTGGGGAGGCTTGCCATTCTGCTTACCTCGGGAGCTCTTTCCGGCCTCTTCCAAGACTTCAGGTTTGAATTGTCGACCTCCACGCCATACTACCGTGACACCATTTTCGTGACCGTAGATGAGGATGGTGGCGCCTTGGGGGGAGAGGACGGGGTAGGTTTGGACGGCATGGATGCGGCTCGTGAGGTTGTATCTAAAAAACGAGTGAGACGGTCAGTAAGGTGATGAATGCCTGCTGAATACCCTACTTTAATCCTTCCGAACTCACGTGTACTGGGTATTCTGGGCAGTGCGGCGAATACGCGGCTCCATGGTTGGTGCCATCGCCGGTAGCCCTCGAAGCTTCTGTGATGCAAGGTGTCGTTCGGTTTGGATGGGCTGGTTGAGAAGCTGCAAACGGTCAAAGCCCAAATGCTTCTCACACTTAGCAAATCATCATAACGGCAGGAGAGCGACCGAGAGAAGTATTATTTGGGCGTGTGTGGCAGTTGGCTGCAGGGCTTGCGGTTGTCGCCGTGGTGATTAAGAATTATTACGATTTTGATGTTGCAGCTGCAGTCGCGATGTCAAAAGCTGACGCGCCAAACCAGTCGCAGGTGATGGAATCTCGAAGTCACGTGATGTTTTTAGCCACAGCTTCACCAAGAATGTGACCACGGGCAGTTATGTACCCCCAAAGTACTAGCCAGCTATGTACCTACCTATTCTGCACATGTTACCAAACAAAGAAAAAATAAGTTAGAGAGAAGGATAATTATATTCAATATTTTATAAGAGACAAAGACAAAGGAATGAAATATAAAACTACTGAGTATATATATAATATTTCTTGTAAGTAAAGTGAGTACATACATTCTACCTATGTAGTTTAAGGTTCATAGACCCCATAAATTCCGGTGGCACATTTGTATAGGTACCCAAGTAGGGACACATGTATTAGTACACCCTTTAAATAAGGACGACTACATAGCAAGAGAAATAAGAGTACCTAAGGTCATGTAGCTCTATCATATACACGGGCCGACTCTTCGAAGTAAGATGTATTTAGAGAAAGCTCCCAGTGTACAGCTTAATCCTATCGAGCGAAATAACCTATTCCTCTTATTAATTGCAACTAGGTACTGCTCGCACATCACAATGGCTGTCAGGGAATGTTGTTGTATTGTGATGGAGAACTAAGTTCTAGGTGCTAACAGTGGAGAATAGCCTATATGCGGGGCTGCAAGCCCTGTCATGTGACAATGGCTTTTAAGTCTGAGCGTTTCAACATTCATTATCAACACACTTTTACTCGTGTGTACCTAGGTAGGAATATATACCTACCTACATACCTAGGACACTTACACGCGCACCGACAACAAACGGATTAGCGCAAAGGATGCCCATTCAGACTGCGGAGGCCTCTTAAGACACGATCTGTCCACCCGCGGACAACAGCTGAGAAAGGTAGAAGAGATAGGTGGGTGATGAAACGATAGATGGCGCCAGAGAGGATCTTCCACGCAATCCTGCATATATGTATATACATAGCATGGGATCATTATATCTTGCCTGACCGTATTGAAACGGCCAAAGGGAAAAATAAGAAAAATAAAAAATAGCATGCCCAACGCCTGATATCCAATCCCTTACGTAGTTTCCCCTTCACTCCTAGTTCGAGCTGAGGGGGCCGAGGGACGCGGCGCGGAGGATGTTGGTCTCGCCGTTTCAGCCAGAGATTTCCTTCATCATTCTCTTTTGTGCCAATTTCTTCTTTTTAACCGTGCATCAATTACATATCTAGTAGATACATACCTAATACATCCAAGTTAGGTTAAGTGGTGTAATAGATATCTATTGGAGTTAATGAGGGAGATGAAGAGGAGAGGGATTCAAGATATCAATTGATTTTCCCTTGCCCATTCCGCAATGCACGTTTAGCCTGATAGAACACCCTCCAATAGACGATCAATCCAATCAATCCAATCCATCTAACTGATCACCTATCCTTAATTATGTTATTTCTCTCTTTCCCCCCCTCTCCAGTGCAGATAGATACCTAGTACCTCGTAGTCGTAGTCATGCGTGCTTATCTCCCCTTCATCACTTACACATATCATCATCATCATCATCAAAACCGCCACAACGGTATGGGTCAATTTCCCTCCTACCGCCCGCTTTGAAGAAGTCCTTAATCAGAAGAAAGGCAGAAAAGCAGGGGATAATTACCTGACCTAGTACCAGAGAGTAGGACAAACGACGAGGGGAGGGGAATTGTGAGGGCCTCCGCAAAGGTGAAATGGCTAAGGAGCAGATCGTCATTGTCGTCATCGCCTATCTCTATTCGAGAACCCTTGTCGCATAGACCCTCACTTGCTCGCTCACAGTCAGCCGAGTGCCACCGAGCGAAGAGTAACCCTACATACTTAATTGAACCGCCCCTCCGGGCCCCCCTCTTTCGCATAGGAAATCCCGTCATCCACTTTCCCCGTCGTCATTGCGTTATGCTTCACTCTCTCGTCTCTCTCTCTCTCTCTCTCTCTCTGACCTATGTAATTAAATAGTAACATTCAATGTTATTAACCAATCTTAGTACATAGGTACGGTAGGTAACCAAATCTGTTAAATTCTTGCCTCGAGTGTCCACCAGTAAGCCATAAAACAAAAGCGGAGTCTGCCAAGTTTCTGGGCCATTGCAGAAGAAAAAATAGGTCCTCGTGTAAGTAGGTACAACTTACACGACACTAGATGCAAGAGAAGAAACTCATATCGAAACATGTATATACGAGAATTCTCAAGTTCAAACCTGCTCCAAACCAAAACCACGACGACGACGACAAGAACGCTACCAAGATCAGCATTCGGTTTACGGAGAGAATAACCTAGTTCAGGTTATCCGAGTCTCTTCTTACGCGCAAGACTTTCTATTTCACTATTTCTCTCTCTCACTCTCTCTCTTTCTCTTTCTATGTGCCAGGTTTTCGTTACATGACTTGTTTTACGTGCAGCGTTACTATTTATGTAGTGTATATTCTTCTCGTCCTATATTTCCCTCGCAAGAAATGCTACATACGAACAAAAACAAGGAAAGAGAAGACAAAAAAAAAAAGATCGTTCCCGTTTCTAGCAATTCCTCCCCATTTTCTGGCCCGCCTCGTCGGTCTCCATTTCCAGTCCAGTCCAGTACCTACCCAATCCTATTTTGTTTTCCTGTGCCTTGCTGTTTGCCGCTGTCGCGTTTCAGGACCCCCGAGGAACTCACCCGACGATCCCGACGTCATCACGCCCGTAATGATATCTCTGCCCGGCCAATCCCTCCTTCTTTTCGTCTTCTCCGCCCCCCCAACTTTCTGTTGCCCCCCCCGTCCACCTCCGAAAAAGAAATCCACATTTTCCAGGTTTTCCTCTCTAAATAATTCGTTTTCCCAGTCCCGGTTCGAAACTCCCCACCTGGGAAAAGACCTACACGGGGGCCAGTTACAGCACAATGTCGGAGAAGTGGGGGATGAAGAGAGTCGTACGTTAGCGGCTAGAGGCAACCTAGGGTTGTTGTTTGTTGGCGTAAAACCTCTTCGTTACATGGTTACGGATCCGCGCGGCCTGTCTGTAACTAACTAACCTCGCTGTGACAACTTACGCCGGCGGACATATATCCCAACCAATAGACCCAAACCAACCTATGCATCATGAGTAAGTTCGTAGATATAGAGAGACAGGGCCTCAGACATCGGGAGAAAAAGGAAAGGTACCTAGGTATACAAAAATATAGTGTAGCAGACTACCCAGTACGCCTTCAGATGACATATCGGTCAAAGATCAAAGAATGAATAAAGGTTATCGAATATGCGAGTGAACAGATTCTATAAATAAAATATACCAAGGCGGTAAGATCACATACGGTGCCTATCGCAAGCCTACCACGCTTTAAATACTGAAAGGTATTCGATGCACATCGACGTTGCAGATAATCCACCAGTTGGTATTAAATGACTTCCCTACCCGACCGAGGCTGGCCATTAACAGTTAGCAAGTGAAAGTGGTTCACCAGAAAGAATTGCACGACCACCCCTCGTAGATATTCATATATACATCTCCGTATCTTACACCTGCAGCTGTGTACCTAATAATTGTTCGCATACCGCTAGATGCCTGTACCTAACAAGATAGGGGTCGAGCGATGACGATGACGATGACCTGGTCATGTATGTCCCTCCTAGAAAATATCCTACGATACCAATACGCATAGAGCGATATTCCCCCCGCATTTCGAGAATGTTCACTCCAATACATCATCGACGTAAGTGGCCGTTTCACGTTCGAAACACGAGGTAGTCATTACCTAGTAAAATCAATTAACGGAATACGTATCGAACCCAAGGTGATTGTAATGAATTTCAACCCGTGTTCATGAACAAACGTCCGTCTATTGGACTACCTGAATAATATACAGCAAAGTTGCCCAATATTCATCGATGCCTAATCTTCTATTGGAATTCTTCGCGAGCAAGCCAAATTGGTATATCTGCCCAGGGATCCCTCCGAAGACATTCGCCTAAAAAAAGTCATCGCCGGATCCTTTATTATCGCCCCTCGCCAAGACAATGACCAATTGTGTGGTAGGTTGGCCACTGTTCCAATAAAACCCCTTGGGCCTGAGCCTCTGTAGATCTCATGAGAAGTGTCGAATATGTGGGTGTATCGATCTGTTGCAATAGTGGCAACAAGTCGTAATGGGTGAGAAGGAAAGGATAGCGCAAGGTGGAGGATTCAGGCCGCATGGTTTGAACCGACGGTCACGTCCTGTATCGTGACCAACCAAATATCTTGCTCCCTACACCTCAATTCAGAAAACGCCAGAGGATCGTCAGGATCGATCATCCAATGTCAAGAGTGACCACCGCGAAACGCCGTCGATGCCGATGGGAGAAAAGTGTTACAAGCGGGAGTCGTTCATCGTAATGTCTGCGACGGGCCGTCCTCAAGCATTGGTCACCTAGCAGTCTCAAGTTAGCACAAATACATCCTTGTGTACCAGACTGGTCACATACCCTCAGAATCCGGCGCGAGTAGTCTTGGTTGTCGGCAATACTGCCGTCGCTCATCCTTCGGTTCATAACGGGATCCATACGAGCGTCCGCCATCGAGACACCACCGCTGCTGCCCGGCTTCCCGCCGCCACTGATAAAAGCGTTCACGGCGGCATTTCGTCGGTGCTCCTCCTCAATCTCGGCATTTCTCTTGCGGCGCATCCAGAAAAAGGCTCCTCCAGCGAGGCCGGCAATAACCAAAACCGCGATGACAACTCCAACGACGATACCGACAGTATTGGTTCCACCGCCCGACCCGGAATCGGAGTCGGACGTCTGTGTGACAGGTCCGGCTGTAGCTAGGGCAGGAAAATGAGCATCATACAACGTGATATCAAGTCAGAAGATACATACCTGCAGCGGAAGTAGTGCTAGTTGAGGTCGAGGTTGAACTACTCGAACTGCTAGACGATGATGATTCATCTGCCTCACCGACAGAGACCCGCAGACCTGTGTTGTAAACAGTATAGACATTGAGGCCACCACCTGTGAAATGGATCAGCATACTTAGACACAAATCAAATTGGAAAGCGAGTACATACAAGCCTGAGTATCGAAACCGGGACATGGCTCCGTGCACTCGGAGTCATCGACTACATCATTTGAATTCGGGTACACGTCACCGCAGTAACACGCGTCGGAGTTGGTAGCAGCAACGTTCTTCGACTTGCCTTTGCAGATGCCCACGCATTTTCCCTGTGAATTGAAATCGGGGTTGCTGTCAAGCTTCAACGTGCCTAGCGACTTATAACATCCGTGGACTGTATCTTGGTTCAAAACGGGAGCTTGGGAAGGGACCTCGAGATTGGCGGCCGAGGTTAATGATGCGAGAGCCAGGGCGGCTACGACGGTGAATTTCCGAAGCGACATGATGAGATGATGAATGTGGTAAAATCGAAGAAAAGAACCAACGAAGGAAATAAGATCTCTCAATCCGGTCAACGACTCGAGAGTAGGGGTATAACAGGCTGGACTATGGTAGAAACTGATCTCCTCTAGGGAGCGTGGAGTGTGCGTGTTGGATTTGATTGATTCTCAACAAATGCCTCGGGGAGTTTATCGTCGGATCACGCAAGGGAAGGCATGTAAATCAAGCCGACAGTTCTTTGACGAAGACGACGACGATTGTTTGTTGCGAGCTGACTGGGGTGACGTCGGGTCGCACGTTGTCTGCCTTCTTTCCGTCGCTGGGATTACGACGGGCTGTTGGAGATGGATCAAAGAGATGCGAACTAAACAATGGGCGGCGAGGTCAATGAGACTTCCTTGTTCTTCGCTCCGACCGAGGTGCCCTTGGTTGCCTCGATTGATGGCTGCTGAGGTTGATGGGGTCGAGATGGTCGGGTGCTCGGGACCAAAGGAGAAGCTCGGGAGGTCGTCGAGTAAAACGGTCGGTGATGATCTCCGGACAGTTGTTGTTATTATCTCTCTTCTCGCTCCTCTCTCCTACCTCGATTTGTCGACCACCCTTTCTTTGCCTTTTCTTGGATCTTTGATTAGTTGGTGGCCCGGTTGATGGGAAGACCAGAGGGCGTGAAGGAAGGTGGACGATTTGGAAAAAGGACAAAAATCACAAACGAGAGACTTGACGAGATCAGACGAGGGAAATGAGTGGACTGCTCCAAGGTGTGAGCGAGGGAGTGTGGAAATGGGGTTGTTTTTGCTGAGGAAGGAAAGGGAGAAACGGCAGTCAGGTCAGATCAGGTCAGGCCAGTGTGTGATAGTGTGCGTGCGCAGGTGTATGTGTGCAGAGCCAGCATAGGTGGGTGGTAATTGTGTGGGTGGAAAGGAGGATGCGAGAGAGATGAGAAGACGCCGTCGGGGCCTGGGGGAGTAATTCTGCCTGGTAGTGGTCAGACGAGAGAGGAAGCCCACTATTGCCTGCAGGTTGGGTGGGTTCTCTAATTGAAAGTGGGCCATGTTTTTACTGTATACAGAATCCTAAGCGAGAGGATGGGAAATTACGCTGGACAAGGGAGGGTGGAGGAATCGTGGTATGTACCCGGCACATGTCCTTTTTTTTTAACCCTCTCATTCTCACTATCTTTGGCCTCTTTGACTTTTGCCGGCTCTTTCTTTTTTCCTTTTTTCCTTTTTTTTTTTTTTTTTTTTTTCTCTCGTCCTCGGACGTCTTATATGTACATGTCTTTAGATCCTTCTAGTGTAAGAATTAATTTTTCTTGGCATCTTGTTAAGTCCTTATCTTCTGCTGTACGTATTTATACTAAAGTACCTAATACTTGGCCATTCATTCTGGGCTTGCTTGGCCTTGATTAAACATTTTCTGTGCAATGTACATTACTTTACACCTAAGCACAAACTTCCCCTCCAATAGGCCAGTGTACCCAATGCTATACGCGGGGAAATTAGTGCACTTCTCACTGTAGGGAAGGTATGTTACGTGTACGTAGACACACAGTACAGAAGTCCATGTAGGGTATTACAGGCCTCACAGTGGTTGGCTGACCCCTGACTCTGGCCCTGGCAGGTTGCATTTAGTGTCCGCTTCGGGAAAGCCAGCCCAACCTCCAGTGACTCTCGCTGCTACGGGTCCCTGTCGTTCACAAGACAATTGTACAAGACAATTGTCCAATGATATACTAGCAGAGTAGAGCGAGTTGGGAGCCAAAAAGGAGCAACAAACAAAACGCGAGTAAGTCCGACGGTGGTGTTATAGACTACATTTATGTACGTAGCACTGTGTTTATTTGACGGTTGACCTGTGAACTCAAAAGAAAACGCTCTGTACTTCGGCTTGAAACTTCTCTGGACGATCTCTCTGCGCCTCGGCTAAAGCACGACATTCTCGGCCAATCCATTTGGTCCTGTTATTACCAGAGCTGCACTTTGGTCAAGTGAAGTGCAGCCCGACCAAACAATTTGACTACCTAGAGCCATCATTCCTGCATCGACGAGAGGCTGGCTAGCAAGGGGAAATAAAGCACTTTATCAAGGCCTTGTACAAATTATGATGTGCTTATGCACTATTATGTACTATTATGCACCCTTGGCATGGGTACATGCCTACATACACACCCCCGGGCATCACAAGCCATCAAAGGGCCAACACGGCGCAACACCGGCGCCTCTGCCAAGCCAGATCCGAAACCGAACCACGGCGCCATGAATCGCAAGGGAAGCAATCAAGACCACGAGGATAATCGATCGCTTCCCAAAGGGAAACCCATTTAAAAATCGAAGCAATTCCTTGCGGCCATGTTTCTTCTACTAACGAGAAAAGGGAAGCTCTTCTGTGCCCGTCCGGCTTCCACTTGAAACGAAACGCGACAACATGTAATGAACATGTAATGAACAACAAAGTGCCAACCCCTCAACCCCGGTCACACCCCGTATTACTAAAAAAGAGAACGAAACGAAAGAAAAAAAGGAAAAAAAAAAAGTCATCAGATCGATCCGTTGCATCTTGGCCCTGTCACAATCTGCAGGAAGCGGCTGCAAACTCGTCGAACGGACGCAGCTTTATGAGAGTGGCTTGCATGCGTAGCCCAGATTTGCCATGGATGCGACCAGTCGGGCCACCAATAGCAGCCGCCAACGCGCCTGGAGATGGCGAACGGACGGGATGAACTGTCATTTTCCCACCGCGTTATCCGTGACGAACCTGTTTACTCTCGCCCTGGGCTTGCATGGGAAAATTTTTTATTTCCATATTTTCCCGCCCTACCTTGTTTTGCTCTGCATATATACGAAAGCTTGTCGTCGGCTGCACAGCCTCGCCGTCTCGTGTTCGACGGCCCTCCGTCTAGTAGTGTAGTATGTATGTACACTATTAGGAGCAAGCCCTAAAGCAAGGCCTGGAATCCCGGGCACCTGCAGGAATCGCGTTGGCCATCGGTCCACTGACAGGAGCCACATTACGCCGGTAGCGACCTTTACGGGTCTAGTCTCTGAGCTTTGATAGGAACGAAAGGTACCCGGACTTGTCTGCCACCAAACCAATCCTATTCCCGCCAGCTGCTGCCAGGCCGTCACCTAGTAGCTGTGTGGCATCTGGGCTTATTTTATTTATATTAAGCTTTAAAAATAGTAAGATTAATTTCGGTTGTCATTTCTAACGAATACTTATCAAGTCTTCTATCGAACACAGCAGCGGAACTACCCAAATCTCCTCGGACCCAGTCGCCTGGCTCGACCGCCGTCAGCGAATCGGCGCCGTAGGTAGTCGGACACGACACCTCTTCGGCTGCGACCCCCAGTGTCCGTGCCGACTTGGCTTTTTCGTACTCATTTGGGGGATTTCAGTACCGGCCCTCGACGACATAAACGAAGCGAGCCGCGATTGGCCGCTACTCGGAAGGAGCACCCGAGACAGATGGAGTTGTTGGTTCCCAAGTGAATGTCAGAGGTCAGGTGCAACGATCATATGCCTTGAACCATATCCAACACCCTCCTTAACCGGCGTAGAACAGGTGTCAGAATATACGCAACAAGACCCTGTATGTAGACGCCTAACAACATACGACAATAACAGCTTCTACCTAGTAGTGGTCTGCGAGTGAGTAGGACCTATGTAAGCGTATAAAACGAGAAACAGTTTGCCACTGGGAATATGAATTAGGGGGGTTTTTTTTTTTCGCCTATAGGTAATAAGAGTTCTTCGCTATTCTACAGATTCTTAACGGGAGCTTGTCCCTCTTTGTCACCTCTTCCATACCTCGGGCGATGTTCCTTACCGGCGTTTTTGTCGGCCTCGAACGCAGCTACTTCTGGACTATCCATATATCCCGGAATTTTGTCGGCTTGCCACTTCTTAAACGTAGCTCCCAGTCCCTCGTTCGAGTAATCCTTGTCGTTTGCCTGATCCTTATGAAATTTAACGCGGATAAAGTCGCTGTCGATGGTGGCCGGATCGAGCGAAAGGCTGACTAGGGCATTGATGACTGCTGTCTTTGGGATGATCTTGAATGTCCACTCCTATACGCGCGATGAACCGTCAGCATCTGTTCTTACATAGCCTCAATGTGTGCCATGCCCGGTACCATGGAGTCTATGCAGCAAATCAGAACAACGATTACCTCCTCATGCCTGAACTGGATTAGATCTCGATCGTTAGTCACGACCTGATACCCGTGACTTCGAGCGCTCTTGAACAGCTTGGGCAGGGCAAACCACTGCCCAGCCATCTTGTATCGGTCATTCGCGTATACGAACTGGTCGTTATACACGCAGTCTGGGGTGTATCGCTTCACGCGCTCGATAGTAGGCTTCATCTCGTATAGCGCGATGATGTCCTCGACGAGCGCCTTGCGCGCCGGCGATAGCGGCAGCGACTTGGACGGATCCGGGGTGTAATCGCCCGTCGGATGGGTCTGCCGAGCCTCGAAGTGCTCTCCGGGCAGCGACGCGTCGCTTGGGAAGTGAGTCTTGCCGCTGCCGGTCGGAGGGGCCGTCGAGGAAGCCATTCTGCTCGATATGAAGCTCAGTGCTGATGGTCGTAACGCACCACGAGAAAAAGTGCGGATTATCATATGAGACTTTATAAATAGGTACTCAAAAGTGACCTTGAATATTCCCTAGATAGGTGGCTTCAATTATGGCGTAATTCGAGATGATCAAGGAGACGAATGCCAGATCATAGGAGAGAGCATTTCCCTGAATAGCAGGAAGCGTGCCATTCTTATATACCTCCTCACCAGCATATCATGTCAGCCAGTCCTTTATTACGTCGTGCTATCTTCATCCTGAGAAATGCCATGATGGACACAAAGGCGGTGTGGTCGTCATAGACATAAATATGTATCATTAGTAGGTAGAAAGCTATCAGTAGTATTGGTCTGGTCTTGCCCGATGAGAAATTCCGGCAAAGAGTTAAATGGGAACTCTGACGATGATTCATGACATGAGGTTATGGTAACACTCGATAATTAGGCAATCTTGGAAGAGTGACATCACAAAGCCCATAAGTTCACTAGGTTATCATCCCCCCTATTAGCCCGGACCGAAGATACTAGCTCAGATATGAGCTGGCCAGACCCTCGGGTACCTACGTACGTCCTATAAAACCACACTTTCAGTTATGGTGGCCTCTATTTATTTCTCACATATTAGAGTGGTTGGTTGAACGAAAATTCTCAAGAAGAAAAAGGAGTAGGAACAGCATCGGCCCCTTTGTCTCCCGAGCCCCCTTATATCCGATGTTGTCACCGTTCCAAGCTACGACAGAAGACCGAGACCTGGATACATCATACTTATAGTGTTTGATTTGTTTAGTACGTTTGCAGTTTTAAGAACAAGAAAAGCCCCTTTAAGAAGTGAGAATGGTGATAATTTCATCGCTTTTTCAAGGGTAGTGGACTGCTAGAAAATGTCCAACTTGACTTCGATCTGGTATATTATTTACACTCCAAGACGCCTTAAACAATTTAATATATCTAGCTCGCTGATGGCAGATGTACAAGCCCTGTAGCATAGGTTATAAGTTTTATAGGAGCTGAAAGAGCAATACTATGTTACATGACTTATATATCAAGAGCTTGACAAAGTGTGATTACTATTTTAAGCCGTTATATAAGTATACGCACAATATATATGTATCCATTGATGCCTGGGGAATTTCCTAGGTTAGATTCCAATTCAATCTACCTCTTGATAAAGAAATATATTCGCTTGATACCCACACAATATTCTTATTTCATTTACTCTTTTTTTTTCTTAGTACCCATGTTGGCATGGAGATAAGGTGGATGAGTACCTATAGCAGTGCAACCGTTGCTGGTAGTAACAATCCAAGCGAACGACAGAAACGGAGGTGAATGGAAGCACCAGCAGAAAACCTCAATTGTTCTAATTCTACTATCTAAAAACAAATAAGAGGTACCTAGTCACGCCGACATCTTATATATCTATCTCCTTCCCACATTCTTTTTTCCATCTGCACAATCACATTCTGGTGCCTGTCCATAAATTCTGGGTCATTCAAGCTGGCACTCGAAAGTATCGGCACTACGTCAACTTTCTTTCCTTGAACCACACCAGAAAGGCTGTTAAGTACCTAACTGGTATCCTGGTTCCCCAAAGGAGATAAATCCAAGGTAAGAAAGAATAAATGATTTCCAAATCAAAGTTTTATGTCAGGATCGTTAAACTAATCATCTCAACCAGCCTTCTAGAATCCCCCCCATTTTCTGGAACATTGTCGACCACCCATGGCCTCTAAATAACACAAAAGCCATTATCTCTACTCTGTTCCAGTTATTGATGCCAAGATGTCTGGACAACAGCCTATCTCTATTGAAGAAGTTGAGCTCTTCGGAGAAACTAGAGAGCTTGCTCTTAGAAGTAACAACACTCCTACCCAGCAAAGGCTTCCCGGGGGGATGTCCCAAGCCTCCGGTTCACAGGCCACTGGCGTTTCACAAGATACCATCATCAATGTGGCGATTCGTAACGAGGTGATTCGTGTCATGGATGCTTTGCTTCAAGCACCGGCACCTAATCCGTGGGGACCCGGAAGCCAACCCATCGTGAATCCCACGCACAACCCTGCGGAAGAGCTCAATGACCCAGCAACCAACACACCTGCAGAGACACCTGACGAGCAGAATTGTTCTGTGTATGTCACGAACCTACCGCCGCAGTGCACCATACGCATGTTGCTCTCATCTATTCGCAACGTCGGAAAGGTGTTCGCCTCCCACATCAGCCCGCCCTCCGGATCCCACAGCACAGCCGCGGCCACTATCACCTTCTGGGACCAAGCTAGCACGGCGCGTTTCATGGAGCAGAGCCGCAACGGCCATTGGAGGGTCGAAGGCTACACCCCGTATGTGCGCTACAACCGAATACGCGCTGAGCCGCAGCGACCAAGCCCGAGATCCCGGGTCCTCCATATCCGGGGCCCCGCGGACCTGCTCGGCGAGGAGTACCTCAAGCGAGTGTTCCGCGCCTACTGCACCTACGAGCTCGAGTGCGTCTCCGGGGAGACGCTCTCGCCCAGCGTTGTGCAGTTCGAGTTCCGCTTCTCGTCCTTCCGCGCCCAGTCGCACGTAGCTTACAAGGTGTGCAATGCGCTGCGGAACCGGAGCACCCGAGGCCTCCTCGCTGTGATCGCGAACGAGGACGCCGACTTCAACAATTGGATGGGCGAGGATGAGCTGGACAAGTGGTCTCGCGTCAATGTTCACTGGGCGGCTGACCCGTGTGCCTACGGTGGCGTTTAAGGGGTGTCCGATGACGGGGATTTGGCGCGCTCGGAGAGCAACTGAGGAGAAATGTAAATGTAGGTACCTATGTATGGGCTTAGGAGGAATGGCTTCTATGCAAGTCCATTGCCGAGTCAAAGCCATTCCTCTCTCGGCGTTCGGCCTCGTTCTCAAGTCCCGCCCACCGACTGCAGTTAGAATTGACTTGTGGCCACCCTCATATAGATTTCTTCTCGAATAGTTGTGCGTCCGATCACTGGTTCACTCCGACAATTCAATGTTTCCCCATGTCTGATTAATGCTTTTATATTTAGGAGTGTTTCCTGCCTTTAGAATGGTAGTCTGGCCTGAAGAGATATCCTCTGCTCGCCCGAGATCCCACGCAGTCTAATGTGTGATGTATGTATATGACTACGATGAAGTACATTTGACTGAAGTTGATATGTCAATTTGAGCAATAGTTCTCTTGAATACTGAAGCTTGTGTTGATGTTCATCGTGTGTGACGAGCTGGATTCCATCTTGGTAGTAGCCAAGAGACGTACATCTTAATATCTACAGGTTAGGTTCTGGTCCTTCATAGCCTCTTCGCATCCGCATCTATTTTTTCTAAGAAACTCGCTGGCACCGGAACATGCACCGCACGTAGCCACTCCGCAAACCCCTTGCCCAGGATATCGAGCTTCGCAGAGCTACTCACGCCGCGCCCGAGGGCGCCGTATACGACGAAATGCACGGCCTTGATCTTCGGGAACTCGACGCGCTCTATATAGAACGAGTCCTGCCAGTCGTCGCCCATCATGTCCCTCAACCTCGCCCTGGTGAGAAAGCTGCGCAGCCACTCCCACACCTCGTCGTTGTCGAGCGCGGCCCGCGGCGTGAACCCCACGTTGACGTTCGCGCCCTTGTCGCCCGACCGGGACAGGACTACGTCGCCAAAGGGCACAGTCCGCGTCGGGCCGAAGCTCGCCAGCTCTCGCGGCGAGACGGGATCGTAGTTGTCCCTCGGAGCCACCGGCTCCGTGGCCCGCAGCGGGCCGACCACCGCGCGCTCCTCGAGACCCCCGTCCCGTCCGAGCAGGTTGACGGACTCGCAGATCTCGTCCTGGCGCACGAGGGCGGGGAAGTACTCCAGGAACGGCAGCGGGCGCGACATCAACCGCGTGTCCAGCGTGCCGTTCTTGCCCGGGAAGTGCTGCATGAAGGTGTAGTACCAGGCCCGGAGGACCCGCTTCACCGTCTCGGCCTCGGCCGCCTGCACAAAGATCCGCAGGTACGTCGTCGCGGCGAGCTGGGTCCGCGGGTTCTCCTGCGGGACGCCGACGCGCTGGAACTCGAGGCGGTCGATGTCCTTGGTGATGTCCCATTCGTCCAGCTGCGCTCGGAGCTGCGCCTCCTCGAGGTCGTATTTCTCCGAGGTTGCGTAGCCAGTCGCGTTCACCGTCAGCTCGCCCTGGTACCCGCCGTGGTAGAACATGGCTAGTTTGGTTGTCGGTGGCGGTGGGTATCCCTTGGTTCCCGACACGTGGATGCGGTTCTCTCCGACCTGCTTGAGCGCTATGTCGGCAAGATTCGCCTTCACATCGCTGTTGAGGTAGATGTTGCCCTGCAGCTCGTAGAGCAGCTGACACTTGACGACCTCCTCCGTGACGATACCGTTCAGCTTCTCGTGCTTGGTGATGACGGCTTCGCCGTTGGGCGCGATCTCGGCGATGGGACATCCGAGATGCAGGAGCTGCTTCAGGTCGTATCGGTCGAAACCGGGGAAGTTGCCCCCGGTTCCGTATGTTGAGCACTCGATGAGATGGCCGGCTACTAATGCGTTGGCAAGGTTGTCATACTCGTCGTCTCCCCATCTGTGCCACCACTGAGCAGCTCCCATCACTGGCGATGCGTCTGCCACTCTGCCACATATGATGATGTCGGCTCCCATATCGAGACCACGTCGAATAGCACGGCATCCGAGGTACGCATTGGCAGCGACGATTTTCTTTTTCGGATCTCGAAGAAAGCTATCTATGTCCTTTGAAAGGCTGACATGTTCGTTCTGGGCATCTAGATGGGGTAGCCGACCAGAGCTATCTGGTTTGACGATATTATGGACCTTCGCCAATAGATTGTCACCGTCCACGTACGCCACCTTGAGCTTATAGCCTTTCTTCAAGACTAGTTCGTTCGTGACCTCAGCCAAACCCTTGGGATTTATCCCTCCTCCGTTGATGATAACTTTAATTCCTCTTTCGTTGATGGCATCTATTGACAATTGCAGACCCTGAAGGGCAGAAGCGATATAACCTGGGTGTTGGCCTTTGGCGTAGGCCTCGGCATCTCGCGCTATGTTCCCTTCCGCGAGATAGTCCCCAGTGATAACGTCTACGGGACCCGCGGTCGCTTGTATTAGCATTAAATCAGCAGGGTCTAGCACAGCACCTGAGCAATTGGCGATGCGGATGGGCCTTCTATGGGGTGATATGATCTCGGCTGGCGGCATGTTGACAGGCGGAGAGTCAATGACGCGGGCACCCCTCTTGTTAGATGATGAGATATCGCGGACTATATAAGCCCTTATTGTAACATGCAATTAGCGGCGTCGCTTTTGCGGCATGAGAATTGTGATTGATTTTCTTATTTTTAACTACTGCTAGTATTTGCAATGGTTTTAAAGACCGAGGATCTGGAATTATCCACATACTCCAACCTAAATATCTGGTTCCATTGAGACGGTTTCTCCGCATCCAGCGGGTTCCGGTTGGAGGAAGAGCCTCGGTTCGGGGTTTTCCCTTTGGAAACTTCTGGGCCAACTATTGTAAATATACTGTTGCTACACCTTCTAGGAAAGACAAAGCTATATATTGGTACATGGGCTGTTTGTTGCTTAATAACCCCACTATGAACGATGACCTGACCCCGTATCTTGTCTACTCGTGTAGAGCCGATCACTTCTATGAAGTTATTTTTTTGGTAAATAATACCTAAAAGGGAGTTCAACTTGATCGCCTATTGGCTAGGCTAGGACTAGATACCCCTATTGTGGTATGGTTAGTTCACTCAATCGGGGGTGGTCTAGGGTCCAATGTCGATCTAACCAGAGGTTGGATTTAGGTGACGTTCCTATATGTCTAAGCTAATAAACAAACGCACAATAAAATCCATTCATATGTCCTATAGATAATCGTCGGGTTCTTATATTAAATTCGTTACCGACTAGTAGAAACGCGACACAGTCTCCCGTTTTGCGTGCTGGGATACCCATCTACCGGTCTGACCGCCCAACCCTCACTGCCCACTGTCGTCGGTGCCCAGAATAAGTTCCATGGATCCCGGCTCTTCTTGATCTCCAATAAACGCTCGTAGTTGTGTCCGAAAAATGCCTGTTGCCAATTTGGCTCGCCGGGATCGCCCTCGTTCATGTACGAGCCTGCGCCAGGAGAAGCCTCCCGGAGCAGATCCATATGCTTTTGCATCATGGAGTCTCGATCTCGCGCTTCTTGAGCTGTTAGACCATCTGGCTGCACGTCCATGAGCATGGCATGCATTATATTAGCCCGCCAAGCCGGATTCACAGCGCTATCGCGGCCAGGCCACCCAGCGACCTCCTCGGTGGGCGAGGTCAGGGTTCCGTGGAAATAGAAGTTGTTCTCGTAGCCTGCTTCGACCGCCGTTCGTATCGCTGCCATCGTCTTGTTGAACAGGTCATCGTGCTCCCAGTTCTCGTGCGGTAAAAGCCGGGATCTGTACCGCGTGTTAACAAGCCTATCGCCGGTCCCGCTCCGTGGTGAGCCGTAGATACTGCTAAAAGCCGTTGGGTTTGTTACGTTAATTCCAGAGCGCTGAAACTCTTCATATAGTGGCTGCATGAACTGGAAGACTTCTGCAGGAGTCTTATCCGGAAATTGGGACGAGGTCGTGAACCTGTAGGTCTTGTTCGCTAAGGGGTTTATGTAACTGAAGCCATAGCCACCGGCGCCGAGGATTTCCGCGCTGAATCTGTAGTACGAGGCCACACCCTGCCAGAAAGTTTCCGAATCAGCCACTGCTCCGGTACCTGGAGTGGACGAGACCGTCAAGCTCAGAGAAGAGGACGTCACGTTCGTGGGTGGGTGTGCTTTCATGACGACGGAAGTGATGATTCCGTAAGTAGCTGTCCACTTAATTAGCCAACTTACTACGTAAAACGATTCTAAAACTTGGGTTCTAAGACTTAAATACTTACATCCACCTCCTCCGCGGAGAGCCCAAAATAGGTCTTGATTAGTGAATGGGCCAGCAGTTACAAAACGACCGTCGGCAGTCACAACATCGAGCGAGAGCGCTTGATCAGCCCCAAGACCAAACTTTGAGGTGAGCGAGGTATGTCCACCGGAACCTAGCCAGCCACCATTACCTCCGACGGTATTGCAGCCTGGTGTGACCACAGTGATGTTGTGAGCCGCCATGATATTGGATACTTCCCAGGCTTCGACTCCTGCTCCCATGCGGATGGCCATGCCGCTATAATTGCCCATACTGTATGTGGATAGGAATTCAAGATCCTTCAGGTAATGAGTCCATATGCTAATAGAACCAGCCCCCACCGATCTTCCACCAAAATCATGGCCAGTGTTTCTACAGAAGAGGATTAGAAAAGTTCGTACAGTGATAATATAGAGCAGCCGTATCAAGGGGTCGTCATTGAGGCTTACTTGATAACTAAGCGGATATTCTTATTCCTGGCAAAATTGACTGCCGTCTGGATATGTTTCACGTTGGTAGCATTCACCACGTATTCAGGGAACCCGCCTCTCGTGCAGTTCCCCTGAGGTGTTAAGGAGACCACGCAAGTGTTGCCCTGGGTCCACTGCGTCAACCCCGTAAGAGGGTCGTCAAGCCAAAAGCGTGTAGAGGATGCGTTCTGGACTAGAAACTCGCACTGAGCCGCATTATAGTCTGGTCCCTCGTAACAAACCGCGGCTGCAGGTTTTGGTCGGAGAAGAACGCCGTCCAGCGATAAATTAAACTGAGCCCATTCATGCTCTGATGGCCACAGGTCGTCTCTAGGGAAAACCTTGCATTCTTGGACGTAGGCAATGAGGGGTTCATTAGCAATATTTCCGAATCTTATGGCGGAGAATTCACTGGTGTCGTCATCCGTGAGTAGCACTACGTCTGAGGCACCATCTACTCCCCATACCAGAAAGAGGAGCAGGAACCAGACAAAGACAGGAAGAATACAGGTTGCCATAGAGTTTAAGAATACGGTTCGGTGGTAGGGTGATTCTGTGATGCATATCTCTAGGGCTACTTCATATCAAAGACATGACCTTGAGCGTCTTTGTATATGAGCCCGCTAATAGTTGAAGCGAATTTCGAGCACTGTATTGTTGGTAATGGAAAGCAACCCACCTAACAAAGGTGTTGAGATTACCAATCTATTGACAATCACAGCCCTAGAAGTTGAGCTTGCTATGTTCAGCCAATGAATGTACGTACCAATACTGAGGAAGAGAGCTTATGGTACCATACTCCCTAGTCCTCCATTTTGTAAGGTATCCAATGATAATACCTGTCTGTACTGCCTGACATCTGTGTCTCGGACAATGACGCCCTATCATTTGTCTGCTGCCATTCAATGAGTAACATATTACCTGAATCAGCGTAGCTCGTAGACATCGAATCGGTTGTTATAACATAACTACGTGAATAATACGGATACCACGGAGATGGGGGCTTCTAACACATACTTTGTTATCTCCCACAACTTGCATCAAAGTTGCAACCGATATAATCTCAGTTGCTTCCTATATTATAGTGTAGTTGCACAAAACCGTATGAATTTCCATTTCTGGGTATTGATCAATCTTGGGATGGTTCTAGAGGGCGATGGCGTGCGGAAACATACAGCATAAGACGATGCTACCCAAGGATTCGGGTCTAGATCGATGTCTATGTAACACCTATAGGTACGAGGAAAACCAGGCTATTGGGTTTTCTCGCTGAATGTTACTTTCTTCAGCTCTAGAAGCTGAAAATTTCAGAGGTAGATAATCTTTAGGCCAAATGCAGACAAGCCCAGTCGAGGAAAATGTAGTATCCGACAGGCTCCGCGAATAAGCTTTGATGCTGAATGTTGAATGATATATTGGTAATCCAACTGGGATATCCTATCAGGGCCTATTTTTCTTGTAGTACGTAAAACCATGGAAATCCGGTTTTCCCCAACCGTTGACACCACGTGTAGTATTAAGGAATTGAGAATGATTATTAATTCAAGGCTCTAGTTTTGCTTAGGTCAGGCATGATGCAGTTAGAGATTAAACATTGCTAAGAAATTATCTTGAGTCTCATATATAACTCGTATTATAATTTGTTCATCAGAGGTAGCTATCAATTTCTGTCTTGGATCATAGTGGTGCTCAGCGATGAGAGCCACGTCTAGACAATTCGGCTTGTACACTTTGCTATAGCTTCGACCCTTATGCACATTTGTTACCTTTGCTCCCACCTTCTCATTCTTATTTGGAGCCAACTGCCACCCTGGCAGCAATCCCCTGGCAGATGGCAGAGAACCTGAAGGCATTAAAAGCCATAGCCCAATTAATTTCCGTCAGGGATCCCAATCCGTGGCCTCGCTGTACCACCCCATTATCATGTATGGCGCTGACGTTGCGCTGGGCATAATTAAGTTCTTGAATCAGGCAATGTATTGACTCCTAAGACTGTATATAATCCTTGCTGAGTTAGCGTACTAGGGCTAACGCGGGAATTTTGTATTAGCTGCAGGTGCTTCCGATACAAGGCTGTGGTATGGTAGTATTAGTCGCTAAAAGGTGAGGCTATTCGCAAGGGTGTTAGCACTTGTAACCCCCCCCCAAAAAAAAAAAGAAAAAAAAGAAAAAGGTGAAATATGGATACCGTCACAGCACTTAGCGTCAGCTGCAATGCCTTATAACTCCTTACCGTGGCCCGAAAGCTGGCTTCAAATGTTGCTGCTATATACAACTCCCAAAGCGGTGCATCTTTCAAAATTCCACAAGGCTGGCGGGATGCTTGGGGTGACACGACAGAATAAATATGTGTGAGCAGCATTTATGACGTGGCGGGGGCTAATTTCCTCCAATAATCCTTTTATACGTGACACCAAGAGCTTGACGAAAATGTAGACGTATGCGCCCTCAGAAAACCTTACTCGGGCATGTTGGGCACCAATCTGTACGGCTACGACTTTGGAATACCCGATGGGAGTGTCTCACTTCTCAAACGTGGTGAGATATAAGGTCAGATTTCCTTCGCTGGAGATGGGTCCCTGTTGCATTCAATGTTCTGTTCATCTTAACCTCATAAGATTTTCTTGACACACCAAGTAAACGGTATTTCTTGACAGGAAACCATCCTTCTGCACACGAATTATTGATCTTGGCAATATTTGAAAAAATTCTATAATAAGGAGTATCATATCATTTATAAGCAGACAAGTTGTTGTTGCAAGCATTGGGCAGGCGAGAATGGGAGCTGGACGCCTGTCAAGTGCAGACCTCGTGGCTGCACTCCAAAAAGGGCTTCGAAAATGTAAAGAACTCCACGGCAGTAAATGTCAAGTTACGCCACCGGAGCATATTCCAGACTTCTGGGTCATCGACACTCAGGAAAATTACCTCGTGCCAGGCAATTCAGTCAATAAATATGCTGCTCTTAGCTACGTCTGGAGGTCTCCACTGAATGCCAGGAGCAACCAGGCACCTGCAGAGAGGCTGATGCTCCAACGGAACAATTTGGACAGCTTCAGAAAACCTGGATTTCTATCTTCTGAGTCTGGGGTCACGGACAAACTACCAGAAGTTATTCGGGACTCGATAGACTTCGTGCAACAGTCCGGCGTGCGCTATCTCTGGGTCGATTGTCTCTGTATCGCCCAGAACGACGAAACCACAGATGGCAATGTCTTATCTATGAGGGAGATATATTCTGGAGCTTATTTCACGATTATAGCAGCCGCAACATCATCGGGGTCATACGGGCTAGGAACTAATGTGAAGAGAGTTCAAAATGAAAAAGGCGTTCCTGATGCGGGTAGTCTTCACGGGGCGCTGCTCACAACACACTGGGCCACACGTGGATGGACCTTCCAGGAACAAATGCTTTCCAAGCGGTCTTTTGTTTTTCTTGACGACACGGCATTCTGGGATTGCCAGGATGCTGTGTGGTGGTCTGAGTCCTTGGCCACTTCCCAGGGGACAGGTATTGACGAACTCAGTACGCCAAAGAGCAATAATGATTCTTCAAGAGTCCAACTATTGCGATCTCCAATTGACGACGGAAGGTCCCTAAAAGATCGCATGGAAACAAGGATCCACAATGAAAATCGGCAATTATCCCAGAACCTTGGAGCCCTGTCCATGCCCGACTTCAGGCTTTACAGGGAGTTGATATGCCGGTACAATCATCGGGATCTCACATACGCCCAGGATGCACTGCCAGACGTCTCCGGCGTGCTCGATGCCTTGACGCGCGGCTTTTTGGGCGGCTTCATCAGTGGACTACCGGCTGTTTTCCTCGATTCCGCCCTTCTCTGGCAGCCTCTTGTCAAGGCGAGGAGGCGAGTTCGTTCTGACGAGAAAGCTGGACCATCCTCGCCATTGCCATCCTGGTCTTGAATCGGGTGGTAATGCCGGGTCGACTCAGAAAGCCTAAAGAGTGGTCTGGATTATGAAGTTCGATATTTCTGTAAACCTGGGCTGCTTTCGAGTAAAACCAGGTATCCTGTCACGCCGTATTCGCGGAGAACCAGGAAACTTGTTGATTGGATTAGCTCTACTACCGTGGATGATGAGTGTAAGATACTCGAACCGGGGATACTAGAGCAATACAAAGGGTTGCAGGATAACCCTTCTGATGAGAATTTGCCCGATGGATGGTCTCATAAAACAAAAGACACAGATCCCGATACCCCAGTAAATTGGCTTTTTTTATTCAGAGACCGGCCAACTGATTGGTATTCTCATGAGTCGGACGCTACGTCTGTCTTTCGCTACCCCTTACCCATGAGATATACACCATCGACCGTCGGAAGTCAAGGGCATAAGCGCTTCCTCTCCTGCACAACATTCGCGGCTAAATTCAACGTCCGGAGAGTTCTATTTCCCTACGAGAGAGTGCGGCAAAAGCACAGATATTGTGGGGGTCCTCTTAATATCTCCGTTCTAGACACGCAATTGTACAGGAGTAAACCCGATTTGGAGATATACTGCCCCGTAATCACCCTTGAAGACAGTCAGGGGCGCTGGGCCGGGCTACTCAGGGTGATGGATGATAATAAAAACATCGAGGCCCACCAAACAGTCGAAGTCATAGCTATCTTGCAGGGTAGTTCAAGCCTTATCGAGGCTGCCGTGACGTACGAGGAGATGGTCGATAGACTGGCCTGCTACCGGATCGGGGGCATTAACAGCGATCACTGCCATTTCGCCTTGACTAGGAATTTCCAGCAGGAGCAGGGACGAGGTGAGAACGAAGATGATACCTCAGAAGAATCTATCGCTGACAGTGCAGTAGCGTGTTACCATGAGAAGGGGATGAAATCAGAATGTTATAAGAACATGGAGAAAGAGGCCAACAGGCTGGATCAGGGGCCCTTCTTTCTCAATGACATAGACTGCTCCAAATTCCAGGACGACGTGCTACCAAGAGAGTGGAAGGATAGGAGTTATGATTTCTACAACGTGCTTTGGGTCGAAAGGAAAGATAATTTCATGGAAAGAAAGGCCGCGGGGCGGGTGCCTAAAGACATCTGGGAGAAGAACCAAGGAGCACCACGAAAGATCAGACTCGGTTGATGCATCAGACCGTTTAGCAGGGCGGTGTAGGGGTTTTTACTACCCACTCGTCTTCTTCTAAGTGTAAGCAGGGTTAGAAAATTAGATCTTACAGTTAAGGTCAAAATTTATTAGGCCCACCACAGTAAAACGCGACTCTTAACCACCCTCTTTTCTATTTTTAACTTCATTATCCTATAAATTGTGCCTTTTAGTACTGACATGTTCATCCGGTTGGATTTTCTCTGACCCAGTACGGCCTCGTGCTACTAGGTTTGGCCAGCAGGGAAAAAAAAAGTGCTTTGATAATCATGGTTAAGAAGGCTTGAGATGGTTTAGTTGATCTGATGTATTGGATGAAGCAAACCAAAAGAAAACGAACGTGGTTATAATTGTGATAGAGAGCGAATGTCAAACTAGCTATCGAAAATTTGCATTTAAACCCTGGATGCATTGACCACCCCCACAAATCCGTAAAATAACGTAGATGTAATTACTCATGCCTTAAAGGTACGAATGCTGACTTATTCGTGACGTCAATATGCTCTTCGTCGTGATTTATAAATCACATCACAGTGTGAACCAAATTCCCTGCCTACAAACAAAATCGGAGCTACCCAAGCGTACACCAACTCGACACCAACTCGTCTAGAAATAGAGTCTACAGATAATTTGTCTATACCACACATAATTATACTGATCGATTTAGTTGCTCTTCAAACCTCACCGTAACTCACATCATATAAGACTACTACATTAGCTACCTATCGCAAGTGATACTACAGTTGAGATGCCCGAGCAAGTCAGAGACAAGAAAAACGAGCCCATTCGTGAGGGCGATATGGTTTGGACCAAGATCCGCGGCGGCAAGCATGAGGGAGTCGTGGATAAGATCGTGTCGACCAAGGAGGAGGCTAAGGAAGAAAGCGTCAAGCACCCTCCTAAGGTATGCAGCAATCATATACAATATATATACAATACATATACAATACATATACAATACATATATGTAAACTACCTGGTTGACTAATTCGCGCTCGCTTGTGTTTGTTCGCTTCAGGTTCTCTTTCAGGGCAGGAAAGGCAAGGATGTAGCGCATAATCCGGGGACGCTCCAGCGTAGGGAAAAAATCGAGGTGAAAAAAAAATTTAGATTGATGAGTTATTTATTAAGATGGACGATCATATGAGGTTAGGATAAAGTGTATTAGTCCAAAGTAAGTCTAGTAGGGGGGCGAAGCCTATATATACGAGACCATACATACACAGGACCGGATACAGGGGCTCTGCCCCATATTTCAACATAATTACGGCTGTCTCTTATACAATGAGGTTCTTGCTACGATCATTCTAGGGGGTTTCAAGTTTTGATCTAGAAGCCATTAATAGGGTCTGAACCTTTGCTTGGTTAGGTTCTGGGTAGCCCAAACGTCGCTTAGCTGACATGATGATATAGCAAACTATACCGCTAATGGTGGAAGATTACTATTATTCTCTCCCATTTAGTATGACCACTCCTCGCTTGATCCTCACAATTTGTGTGTGCCAACAGTTAATTAATACACGCCCGAAGTCAAAGATTATATTGATATTATAAGATAAAGTTTATATCATGGCGCATCATATATTCTGATAACGGTTGCGTGCTGGCAGTTCATGGCTTATTCGAGGTGCCAATAACTTGAAAGGTGCAAGAGAAATGAGTTTTAATTGAACGGTAGCACACACAAAGTATTGAGCGAACGATTGAATTCCAGCAACATAGAAAACACATAGATCGTATCACCATCTTGAACACCTTATAAGCACTCAATCTTTTAGCTACCCCAGGACGTCGGTATTATAGCCCCTATTACAACTTACACCTGTATAGGAGGTAAGTAATTATTAATAAGTATCAATTCCCTATTCAGTAACAGCAACAAAGTTACTTTGAGCAAATAGAGGAATTGAAGCACGGTTCTATTGGAATTCATCGCTATATGTTGGACATATGAATTATGATTCATACTCTTCGTTTCTTTCAATCCAAAACCCGACTCCATGGAGATGTAGATCAAGGAACTAATTAGACCCGCACAGTCCACTCATAGGTCTAGACCCAGACCTCAATTACTAGGTAATGCCAATCTATCGATCCCGTTTCCCGACGGGAGAAGATCTCAGATAGGCTAGCTTAAGGATCTAGAGACATGGACTACCGCAAGGCCCTAATGAATTTTCGGCATTTTCTATGATTGGTTCGCTGAAATACGGTCTCTATAAAACTTCTAATATATTGGAATTCATGTTATAGATACTATATCTCCAATTTTTCAGCTACACAAGACAATCTACTCTTTTATTCCTTGTCTGGTGTAGATCATGGCACTTGCTTCATCGCGCCCGCCTAGTCTAACGACGAATATCACGAGGGCGCTACGTCACGCTTCTCTAGAGACGTCGGTGGCCCGCGATGGGGATTCTGAAAAAAACAAATTAAGGTTCTAGGCTCTCCTGATGATGAGTATTTAGACTGGGTAGTTAGATCATAGGGCTAAATCATGGTTAACCTGCTCGACAGAGTTCCGTTATCTTCTCCTAGGTTAGATGAACGAGTCTCGGACCCGAGAGAGCAATCGATCTTGACGGTAGCCATTCGGATGTCGTGTGCCGTGGACTAACGCCATCGCCACGCGTGCTCTGGCTGCCTCTACACATGCCCATATGATTGGGAGAATAAAAATATAATCAATGGTATTCCCCCTTTTAGTAGTCTTTCTCGCAACATCTAGTCAAAAACTAACAGGTGCAGACGAGGCAAGATGGACCTACGAATCTTCAGAATGTAGAGATATCACGATCTGTAAGGGAGACAAGATGGGCCTTAGTGCCATTATTGTAGGTGTAAATATCTTCCCTCCTTCACAAATCGCAACATCTCGACGATCATGACGCTACTGTATAAGCTAGTACCAACCTCGGGATCTGCCTGTATCATGATCAGAAGATATTCACCCTGTTATCATATGTAGTGGCATCGCCGAGCACTATCGATTCGCTCTTAACCCTTAGCACTGCAAGGGACATTGGAGGGACCACGGACTCGCCTTGTCTTTATGGCGCGCCAAGACATGGCGAGATATTCAGCCGCGGTGATGACAGGCAGCTACATGCACACATGCAAACATACACAGGCACACAGCTCAAGGAGGGAGTCGACATAGATACGAGAAAGCGCTCTTCTCTTGATCTTTGAATTTTCAGCTGGACCAGAGTGTGCAACGGCCGCTCCGGATTGGGATGAAAGCGATTGGAAACTACGGCGTGACCTCCTGGAAGTCTATCTGATCTAGCTCTTCATGCACCCTTCAGCCTCTCCATCTAGACCTTAGTCCATTAAGAAGCACTACAGAAACAGAAAGCGCAGCAAAGACGCCGAAAAGACCAAGCTGAATCTCCTCCAACAGCAACAACACGAAGTGAGAAGTTACACGTGCTCTACGTAAACCGGCGCCTATCATCCATTCCCTCCTCCGCCTTGCTTGGGTTCGGATGTCGGATAGGAGAGTTAATTAGTCTTAGTCACTGCGAAGAAGGGCCAAGCAAGCTGAGACAAACGACTTCACCAGATGAGAACGAGCGGTGGCGTGTTGGAGAGAAGAAGGGATCGCGTGCTGAACAGACGATATGCGCGATATCTATCAGCAATACCTACGCGAAAAAAGCTACCCAAGCTACCCAAGCCACCTAGCTTGCCTGCCGTACTTAATATCTCTTAAGCTATCCATCCGGCTGGGCAGCATAACTAACTAGGTTAGGGGTTCCTTTTAGGAATAGAACCGAGAAATATGTTTGTAAATTACGAATGAGAGTCAAAATATGATTGTGCCCTGCCTTGGTGTTCTCGGAGTATGTGATGGGATTTTTTTTTCCTTCCCTCTTTTCGCGTTTGTAGGCATTTGGGCGTTATACCTAGTGCCTGGGCGTTCGAAGTCGTCATTCGCATAGTCGATGTCGTGATCTTGGCGCACGCACAGGATTGGACCATTGTGGAGTTGAGTAGGACTTATAGTTAGACTCAAGATGCTTAGACTCCCACCCCCCCACGTGCGGACGGCCTTATTATTCAAGTAGTTAAGAACATACAAATATACACTCTGTAATTAGCTCAGGAAGTTTCTCTGGGCTGCATATTCTTCCTTACCTAGTTTCTTGTCTGGTCCCATCAACCCGGGCACCCTGGCTAACTTGTCTGCATCGTGGGGGAAGGGTTCTCTCAAGGAGGCGTCAAAAGAGCTCTAATTGATGCTCCCCGTCACATGTTTTCCTCTACCCAGGATGTTTGCCTGATTCTGTACAGGAGGTACTTTAACTGCTCACCCACCATCTCCTCCCCCCGAGGAGATATACAGATGTGGAGACTGTCGCCTCCCAAGACGGTGGTTACGCCCGAATGCGATCCAGGGCGCCGGGGCCCGGAGGCCTGGACGCGCATGCCGTTAGAGTACACCCAACCTAGCTGACTAGCTAGCCGTTGCGTCTTGTTCTGGATTTTTTCCTTTCCTTTTTGTATCTCCATTACCCGCGCCAAGTTGGGATATCCCGATGATCCTCTCTCTACCATGGACGTAGGAGGTGAGGTAAAGTCTCGGCGCATTCGATATGTGCCACCGGCGGCTTGGCTACCGAGCCCAGCCCGTTGTTTCGATTGAGGCAAATGAGCATATATAACGTGATCGTAATTCCTTCTATAATGATCGCTACAATCCCAGGCGGTTGGTCTTTTTACAGCCTTCTATTCCTCGATTCTCCTTGTTCGTCAAGGACGCCTAGAGAGCGACTCCTAATCGCAGGTCCTCTCTCATCGCTCTTGGTAGACAAACAGATAGACTAGCATTCTAAAGAGAGATAGTCTCCAGTCTTACTGGCACACAAGCCATGACGAACAGCAAGATCGGCCACGGCCTCGCGAAGGCCGTCGGCATCGACCCGGACTACCGAACTCGCGCCGAGCCGGTGGAGGTGCTCCAGTCCGCAGCCAGAGCTTCCCTGAAGCCATTATCGGCGGATGAGTACTACGAGACGGAGCCGACAGTCGCGGAGTACCTGTCGTCTCACATGCCGACGTGGGGCGGCTTCTGGCGGTACCTGCGCAGCTTATTGCCATTCCTAGACTGGATTTTCCACTACAATTTAGTATGGCTGACGGGGGATATTATCGCGGGTGTGACGGTCGGTTTCGTTGTGATACCGCAAGGAATGGCATATGCTCTATTAGCAGGCCTACCGGCCGAATACGGACTCTACACGAGTTTCGTGGGCTTCATCCTATACTTCGCGTTCGCGACGTCTAAGGATATCACCATTGGCACGGTAGCCGTCATGTCAACTCTCGTTGGGCGCATCGTCTCACGTGTGATGGCCGAGCATCCCGAGTTCGCCGCCCCAGACATTGCGCGGGCGCTATCCGTTATTACAGGAGTCGTGCTGCTGTTTATCGGACTTATACGCCTCGGTTGGATCGTCGAGTTCATCCCGCTCGTGGCGATCACCTCTTTCATGACGGGCGCGGCCATTAACATCGCAGCGGGCCAGGTGCCCAAGCTGCTGGGCATCTCCAAGGTCAACACCCGTGAGGCCACGTACCTAGTCATTATCAACACGCTGAAGGGTCTACCGCGCGCCAAAATTGACGCCGCCATGGGTTTGACGGCCCTGTTCCTGCTGTACCTTCTCCGTTGGTTCTGCAGCTTCATGGCAAACCGGCAGCCAAACCACAAGAAACTCTGGTTCTTCATCGGCACGCTGCGTCTCGCCTTTGTCATCCTGCTCTACACGCTGATCAGCTGGCTCGCGAACCGGGGTATCACCGACGCGAAGGAGGCTAAGTTTGAGATCCTGGGCACTGTCCCAAGCGGTATGTTTCACCCCTCCCTTCAATCCCGAGAGAATAATAATTTGTATCAAATCCCGGCTCACGGGCTGACATCATATTTCCCCTCATAGGTTTCCGTGTTCACGGCGCGCCACTAATAAACACCTCGATCATCTCGGCTATCTCATCGGACCTTCCCACCACTATCATCGTAGCTATCATCGAGCACATCGCCATATCCAAGTCGTTTGGGAGGGTAAACAACTATCGGATCGACCCGTCCCAAGAGCTACTCGCTATTGGCTTCACTAACGTCTTCGGCCCGTTCCTTGGCGCATACCCGGCTACCGGTTCATTCTCGCGCACGGCCATCAAGTCTAAGGCCGGCGTGCGCACGCCGCTCGCCGGCATCTGGACCGCCGTCATGGTCATCCTGGCTCTGTACGCGCTGACCAAGGTCTTCTTCTACATACCGATGAGCAGCCTGTCGGGGCTTATCATCCACGCCGTCGGCGACCTCATCACGGCGCCCGACGTCGTGTACCGGTTCTGGAATATCTCGCCGCTCGAGGTGGTGCTCTTCTTCGCGGGCGTCATCATCATGGTGTTCACTGACATCGAGACGGGCATCTACTTCAGCGTTTGCGCGTCGGCGGCGCTCCTGCTCGTGCGCATCGCCAAGGCGCGGGGCAGCTTCGTAGGTGGCGTAGATGTTTATCGCGCTGGCGGCAGCAAGGATGACGCGGACGCGGACGGCTCACTCTCTCGGCGGGCGGCGTTCCTCCCGCTCGATTACAGCGATGGCTCGAACCCGGCCGTCGACGTCCGCTCACCGTACCCGGGCGTTTTCATCTACCGCTTCAACGAGGGCCTGAACTACACCAACGTGGGCCACTACATGGACGACCTAGTCGCGCACATCCAGCAGAACACGCGGCGTACCACACTCGACCACTTCGAGAAAATTGGGGTAAGAATAACTTCTGGTTTTGTTTTTAATTTTCCCTTTTCGGACTCTTCCCGCTAACTCTCCATCTCTAGGACCGACCGTGGAACGACCCCGGTCCCCGCCGGCGCGCGAAAATCGACGTCGCGGACTCACGCCCGACACTGCGCGCCATCATCCTGGACCTCTCATCGGTGAACAACGTGGACGTGACGTCGGTGCAGGGGCTCATCGACACACGGACGCAGCTGGACCACCACACAGCGCCCGACGCGGCCGAGTGGCACTTCGCGTGCGCGCACAACCGCTGGACGCGACGCGCCCTCGCCTCTGCCGGCTTCGGCTTCCCGAGCCCCCGGAACCTGGCCGAGCTTGAGGACGGTAGTCGGTGGAAGCCCATCTTCGGCGTCGCACCTGAGAAGAGCGGCGATAGCGGCCCTGGCGGCCCTACGACGAAGACGGCGACGGAGGAGATCAAGGTTAAGGATGTCGAGGCTGGGCTGGATGACGTGGATAGGATCTCGTCCTCGTCAGGGACCGAGGGTGCTCCGAGGGCGAAAGATTCCGAGATTCCGAGCCGGCTTGCTGCGGTTCGGGGCGTCAACCGGCCGTTTTTTCACATCGATGTTGCGGCAGCAGTCGAAAACGTGGTGGCGAATTTAGAGGGTAGAATTAGTCGAGAGAAAGCCCAAGGATAGATACACGGTTAATCTTACGCTTCGGAGACCCCCTTTCCTAAGTTATAAATAGATCCGTTCCTTCGGGAAGACTAGGGGGTTATGAATTAATAATGTTTTATGCGTCCTAACAGTTATGGCTGAAGATAATATATTGCAGCTTACGGATTTGCCTACAAAATTGAGGATGTATCGTGACACTGACGATTTTAAGATGAAAGGCATTCTGCCTTAATTGCCCATAGTACACAAGGTTGGAGTAAGTAGCCTCAGTTTCTTGTGTTGTTCGTGGAAGAGACATAACCACGATGAACACTCCATTCTGTACTTCTTCCAATCTTTCTTCCAACCTGCAGGACAGTACTCTGCATCCTTGCATTTCGAAAAACCTCAGCATCGCCTTGCCTTACTTGCCCTTGGTCGCCTTGCAGTTGCAACATTTATCCGTTTGGAGGTTCTCTAGCTCTCCTCATCCCTCTAACCGCTGGGCACCGAGAACGTCACCGAGCACGTCGGGCTGATCGCCATGCGCACCAGGCACTTAGACGCCTGGTCCTAATCCGGTATGTTCATGAACTGGACCGGAAAATTACCGCTGCTGCATGAGCACATCAATTTCTCACCGGGCCTCTCACTGAGAGGGACCGTAGCGCTTGTCTTCTTATACTCGCAATAGGGCCCCATGACTCCATGCACTAGCAAACGCTGGCAGTACTATCTTCCAAAGAACAACTTCGTAGGATTAGGAGGAAATCTCCAATGTCATCGGAATCGATAAGCTTGTGCATGAGAGGAAGCACCACGGTGCCCGCCGCAATTGAACCTGCAACGCCGTCAATCCGAATCGCCGAGATGAATACTATGATCTGATTTCCCCCCTTGGGATGGCTTAACGTGAAGAGTCCTGTACTTCCTCCCTGAAGCCCCGAGGGAAGCATGAACATGGGTAATAAAAATTGACTTCTTGAAATTCGGTCTGAAGGACGCAGGAATACCTTCATCGGATTCACAAGGCGGCGCTCTTGGACGGAGAATTGATGGGAGACTGATGTAACAAGCTATTGACTGGCCTTTTCATCGGCGTCGCCCACACTCTAGGGAGACAATGGATCAAAATTAATATGAATGCCATTATGTATGATGGGCAGAGATTACTCATCGACTGCGATGGGGTATAAGGTTGGAGCGAGCCGTGCAAAAGCCGTAGCGGGATGAAATCCTAGGGTAGGGTTGGTGCGGCAATGAATACACACATTCCTACAGGGCATCTCGGTAAACAATGGGCTCGATGCGGGCGATGAATGCACTGGGAATGTGCCACGCTTCCAGAAATGGATGCATAATTGATTGATCGCCTCTCTGGAGGCTACTGAAACGGGAGTAGCAGATCGGAGGGCGGTAACTATGGTCGCAGAGTTGGCACCCTCATTCACACCTTTGCGAAAGTCTTGCGCACGCTTCAAGTGGTCTGAGAACTGAGCTTGGGTAGATGACTCGCAATCTGGCTTAGCATAACTGGACTAAAACTCCTTTACAAGATCAAGAGAGCCGCTATCACAGAATCTGAGTACTGACTCATATGTACCACGGTTCCGACTATGAATACTGTCGGGCAGTCTTGGAGCTTTGCTTCTTGGTTCTACGCGATTCTTGACTCCTCGCCAATATAGATGTGGAATTAGAGATCCTATGCATCATCAGCACCGACCCCGTCGACCGGGAGCGTAAAAAGGATAACATTTCGCACTAAGGGGGGTGAGCACACCAAACATGGACTGCGAAGTGCGGAAGCTCACCAAGCATACATCGCTCGATCTCGAAGCACGTAATACCAAGGCCTTGTGCTGCTACGAGATGTCGGCCGGACAAGTTCACTGGTTTGGTCTAGACTCGTGGAGCAAAGGAATCTCCGTAAACCTCAAAGTTTAGAATAAGAGGCTATTTACCAAGAAATAGAACGAAAATAGAAGTATATCGTTGTGAAGTATTAGCGTCTTAGTGGTATCAGCAAAGAACGACAGATGAATAGTCTAAAGGCCACAAGTGAAGGAGCCCCTAAAACTGGATCGTTGATAAAAGCAGTTGATAGACAGCTGACAAGTTGTCAATTCTGGTACTAACAATTAGGTAGGTATGTACTGCATACAAAGGTACATGTGGATAGGTAGGTCTATAGCACAGGCAGTGTATAATTTCTATAACATGGCTTACAAACTTCAAGAAATTCAAAATCAGTCTCAATCTTGAAATGAACGCAAAAAAGGTGGCGACGACAATCCAGATCATATTTTTTTCATCCTATAGAGCAGAAAGCAAAAGGCGTTCCAGCGCTAAATATTCGCGCGTTCGACACGTTTCAACGCCGATGAATAACAACCCAAGCTCCCCTTTCCCAACTCCCCCCAATACCGTACACAAAACCCGGTCATCCCCCACCAAACCCCACTCCCTCCCCTTTCCGAAGTCCAGTTAACAACTTCCAAGTTGAAATCGTAGTCAAATGAACGCATCGCGAGAACTGTTCACAAGCAACAGTAAAATTTTTTTTGTCGTGTCCTTCTTTGGTTTTTTTTTTTTATATCGTACATCCGTTTCAGCATGACCCATTAAGAGTTTGATTTCCGGAGGAGGGAAGTATAAGAGGAAAAAAGAAAAAGAAAACTCCATCTCACGCCGGGCTCGAAACGTCGGAAGGGAGTTAGTTCATGTGAGTAATTACGCCCCGGCGTGAGCCTCGTCGAAGTTCTCCCAACCGAAGTCATTATTTCCGCGCCATCCCTCTAAGTAATGGAAAATAAAAAAACATCAACACCCGGAACGATGGCAAAGCCGAGGCCTGGCGAGAGGAACAGGAATATTAAGAAGCAGTTGCACTCGATTTCAACCGCTGCCGAAGAGGAAGTCGTCGCTGCTAGTAAACATGTTGACGTCCGAGAAGGGCTCGTCGAACTTGTTGTCCGAGCCGAGCATCAGCAGGCTCGAATCGCTGTTCGTGAACTGGAGCAGGATGTCGTCGTCGTTCTCCTCCAGCCCGGCCAGGCTCGGGATATTCGAGGTTTCGCTGGCGCTGCTGATCATGGCCTCGACGCCACCGCTGCCGCTCGAGCTCGGCTCCGGGTCGAAGAAGCGGGCGCACGAGGGCGGGGACGAGGACTGCGACAGCTCCGGCGGCTCGTTGTAGTGGCTGGCGATGCTCTTGGCGGGCGAGGCCGGGTGGGACGACAACGCGTCGGCGGCGTCGGGATGCAGCGACATGTGCGACAGCTGCGAGACGTACGAGTGCACGCTGCGGGCGTCGGGCGACGGGGCGCCCATGGACGACAGGTCGGCGGCGAGGGACGGCATGGGCGCCGACGACGAGGCCAGGCCGTGGAGGCTGCTCGGGTTCATGGTCGTGCCGCCCATCGACACGTCCATGATGTCGTCGAGCATGTCAAACTCGTTGCCGTCGACGCCCTCCGAGGGCGAGTTGGCGGCGGAGCTGTCCGAGTAGCCCGACTGCGACGACGCCGACGAGGTCGACTTGCCGTTCTTCTTGCGCGTGCGCGTCGACTTCTCCTTGCGCTCGTCCATGTCCGGCCGGTGCTTGCGCGGCCGCCCCCGCTTCACCACCTTCCGGACCACGCCGTCGAACGCGCCTATGCACATGCCGCGCTGCTTGTGCCGCGTGAGCGCGTCGTGCCGGGCGAAGCTGTTGCCGCACTCGCACGGGTACGGCTTGATGCCGGTGTGGATCTTCGCGTGGCGCTTGAGGTCGTGCTGGCGGACGAAACATTTCTGGCACGTTGGACACATGTACTGCCTGTCGTTCAGATGGGTCTGCACGTGAGATTTGATGTTCTCTTTACGACCGAACTTCTTGTTACAGTCCTCGAAAGTGCAGACCCACTTATTGTCTCGCGGGTCCGGTCCTTGGATGTACTGCTGGATGTCATCGAGGGTGATGCCGGTGGTCGTCTTTGTCTTCTCGATATCGATGCTAGCAATGCTCGCGGCGCTCGCGATGCTGGCGACCGATTCGTTTCGACGATGTTGGTGTTGGGAAGAACTACGGTGCGATGCTCTCTCCGCCTTCTCAGTGGAAGGGGATCCTTCGCTGGTGACCGACTCTGGTCCATCACTAGGTAGCCTATGGTCGGGCTTGTAGTCGAAAGGACCCCTAAACTCAACGAAGTTGGGGGTCGCGGGCGACGTGTGGTGAGAAAAGTTGGACGTCGCGCTCATTGGATGTGAGGGGCCTGGAAGACCATCAAAGGTCGTTTCAATTCGCAGACCCTCGTTATTCACGTTACCCATGTTCATGAAGTCGGATGAAGCAACCGATGATGGTGGGTCATATGCCCCAGATGCAGGCATCGTATTCGCCCTGTGGGGAGTGGGCATCATGGCCTGAGCTTCGGCAGCTTGCCGCATCTCATCGAAAGTCGTCTGGGGTCGACGGTTTGCCGTTGATTTTGTCGGCTTAACGGTTTCCTCAGTCGACTCATCGTAGCCTTCAGTGAATCGCTGCGGACGCTGGCTGTGCTTTATGGTTCTATTATGTGGAGTGTCTATAGGAGTGAGTGGAAAGTAGTCTTGTCACATGTTAGTTACTCGTCCACTGTGAGTTTTTTCTTCTTCTAGGAATCAACTCTCACCTGTCGCGTTTTGTCGTGTGGGTGTAAGTGGTCTCTGCGGTTCTTGAACGCCCATATTCTCAAATTTACTAACTCTGTCCATGATTCCATTACTAATTCTTCGAGAGCTTCTCCGAGAGCTCGAGGTTTCGCCCTCGGAAATCCAGCCCGTGGTACCGGCAGGGCTATCCTGAAAACTCATGAAGTTGGGCGTGGACAGAGCACTGGGAGAGAAGAGATCGAAGCCCGAAGACGTTGTCATATTACTGGAGAAGCTCTCCTGGTTCTTTTTTACCATGGCATCCATGGCTCCATTGTACATGTCATAGTTAATATGCACGTTTTGGGAGGCCGGCAGGCCATCAAAACATTGTGCCTCAAAGTTAGGCATCTGGGGTGTGCCAAGGGGAGACACGAGGTAGTTCTCGTCGTTTGCCAAGTTCGCGTACGCGTGCTGAGGGCCCGGGCGTGCTATGCGTTGCTGCTGCGCTTCTCGCAGCACATGCTGTGGTGTGTTTGCTAATCCTGTATTGTTAGTAGGGGTACTTACCATGTTAAACTCCTGCCGTATTGCGTGTTGCCGAGTATCCAGGCTCATGCCTCTCCGGTGGGATACTCGGTGTCGTGGGTGTGGTTGCTGAAATTGTTGCTGGTGGTGCTGGGGCAGGTTGTTGGCGATCTTTGTCGTGTCGAAGGCCGTCGGTGTCGAATTCTGGCGTCGGTGTTGCCGTTGGCGGGCTTCAAGACCGCTTGTGGACGGATTGGACAGCATCGTGAAGGAGTTGAGTTCGGAAAAGGGTATGGGGGTCCGTATTGTCGATAGATTCTAGTTGCCTGATTTAGGGCTATCAATTGGTTCCGAGACTGCATCTACCCGTCAGCACCGTTGAAGCATCCGCATATCGAAGTCTAGAGTTGACGAAGCAACGATGCCACGGGATGGAAATTGGCCTCTCACCTCACGCAGCGCAAGCCAGTCAGGCCGGGCAGATAAACTCTTAGGTTGTGCTCAGCAGCAGTGGTAGGCAAACTTGGCAGACAAGAACTAGATGTGTATAAGTAAGTGCCCTACTCAGGCAGATGTCAGTGTGTGGTCGACAGAAGAGCTTTGCAAAGCCTCGTGTCGGGAGAGTGTGTTGAGTATAGAGATACTCTGTTTGGTGTTCTTGTGAGATTCAAGTCCCTGGTTCGAGGACGACGAAGTTGGACTTGGAGTTGAAGATGAAGGTAGGAACTTGGACAGCTCTGCTCAACAGCTTGGGTATGTCAAGGATAGGTAGACGTGAGATGGTGCGATTGGAGCTACCCGCCGCAGTAAAATGTACCGGGGTATGGGCAGTTCATCTGTGTTGACAGTCGTTGCCACGGCGACTGTCACCGATGCGCCGATAAGTACCAAAGTACCCTGTACATAACCTTATTTCTGCCGCGGCCCAGAGCGCCTCAGGACGATTAGGTCTGTCCAATAGCGCGCCGCCACTGCGGCCCAGGGCTCCACATGGCGCTAAAAGTCGATCTTCGATTGCCCCCCTCCGCTGGGAACACGCTACAAGGCACCTGGAAACCTCGCCAACTAACGTCATTCGATTTCACCCATCCAATGTCAACATTGATTTGAACTTGGACCGTCCCGTGCAGGCAATGCAATTCGTCCCGTCCCTCGCCTGCACGGTTTTGACACTACCGACCAGCACGATACAGAGAGTTTGCATATGCACTTGTTAATCTCACAATTTATTCCGTGATAACTCTCTCAAATCTTTTCTCTCGCCTCATTTGAACTTTCTTGTTGTCTTTTGACTTACCTATTTCCACCCCCTACTGTTGACACCTAAAATCCTGTCGAGTGTTTCTCTTCCCCTTTGTAGCTAATCCCTCACCATAGCAACCAGTCAACTCGTCATCCAGTGATCCTTCTCTTCCATGATCTTGGTAGACTTTGCGTGTCAACAGCCAAGCAACTAGGCTTATAAGAGTCTTCATACCGCCTTTTTTAGCAGCTCAATATCTTACCTGGACAATCATCTCTCTACTGACTCAGCTCAGAATCACCGCCCTTGGTTCTGCTGCTATTCCGGGTAAGCGTGGGATGTGTTGTCATGAACGCTGAACTTATTTACTTGGTATTTCATAACTTCTGCCGGTACTCTCCCGTTGCGGAAACCATGTTCGACTCAATATGTAAAGCTATTCCCTTGACCAGGTCTCATTAGTGATCCTAGATTATGGCCCGTGACACCAACCGAATGCTATTCGTAGCTGGTGCACGTCGAACAACGTGGCTCACTAGGGTTGTCTATTGGCCCTAGTGGTCCTGATACGTAGCAACTTAGGGCACGGTGCATCGGGTATCCTAGTTCGAATATCTTCAAAGCACCATGTCTCACATCGTCTCATCATATTTTCTCCGTCAAAAGTGGGCAGTCCAATAATTAACATTGATCTCCACCGGCACGGCGGACGACTAAATTTCCCATAATGCCGTCCGGGGAGCTCGAGTCTCGCGCTATGTAAATATTGATGACAAGTAATAGTCTATTTAATCGTTGACGGACTTGTTCACTAGGTAGATGAAACGGCTAGCGGCATGGAAGAGTTCATCTCGGGTTGGTGTATCCATGATGACAAAAACAGTGATGGGAATGATGCGGTCTCCATCTACCCAGTAGCGACCTCTCGTGTGAGACTTTTACCGGCTGATTTCCCATACGAGGCCAAAGTAAATAGCGGTGACGCAAATGGCATTCCTCGATTGCGACCTGGTTAGGCAGTGATGCACCTTGATAGCTGGCATACATTATCAGACTGAGAATCCATCGATCGGCAATATTGCGGAAATATTTCTATGGTAAGAGTAGCAATCCTTTTTAATGAATGGATAAAATAAACACAATCTTTAGAAGATAGTTCCAGTATCCCTTCCAGGAAGAAGCATCTCTTCTAGCTAGAGAGTTTTCAGCAATGCCTAGGTAAATGAGGCACACATTCAGGTTGACTTGCTTGGCTCATGAGGCTTAACCGTTTCTACAAAGCTACTGCAATGCCGCACTTTTGCATGTTGATCGTACTGCCACTATTTATGTCTTAGTACGATATTGGCTAAGTCCTAGTCTTTTACTAAGAGGATCCCATTGTTTAGCGAACGTATCTCCAGTGATTGATATGTTTCAATATTTTTAAGGAAAAGCTTATAAGCCGGCCTCTCCCTCGTTTGACCCGCTCAATCATTGCGAGGGACAGGAATAGGCTTCTCTGCCATCGCCGCAAGCCGGAACAAGTGTCTAAGCTTCACGCTCTCATCATCGTTCACATAGTCCACCACGGCCGTGTCTAATGACCCGTGTGTTAGCTGGATAAGAATGAATAGTACAGAATTAGGAGGATAGAGAAAGAAAAAAAAGGGAAGAAGGAAGAGGAGAGATGGGAAGGGAGGATAACTTACGTATGGTGCTCCGATTATCGAACATGACAACCGACCTCGGAGCCCAGCTTATGCGGGCCTGGAAGTCATGGCCATTGACGAGGTGCTGCATCAAGAACTCGAGCAACATCTCGGTCTCGGCCTCCTTGAGTCCGACAATGCGCGTCACGAACTCCGCATTCAGAAACAGGCACTTCTCGCCCGTTACCAGGTGAATCCTCACAATAGGGTGTATCGTGTCAATCGCATCTTTACGCACCAAGCCTCCCGCTAGGCGTGTGTGATCGATCATCTTTGCGGACGTGTGCACTGCATCGAGCTTGTCGACGAGGGCTTGGATGGTGGGCGACAGTCGTCTATTCACTCCGGAAGGGCAGGCGACTTTGTTAGCCACTTTCGCTCATGTTATAGGCTGGTGGGGCTCTCGGATGTTAAGAAGAGATAGGGTTGTGGAATGTAATTGCTCACCTGTAAGCGACGTCTGTGGAAGCGAACACCGTGTCGCCACCCACGTCGGGCCCTTGGAGATAGCCCAGCATCACGTATCCCGGGGGTTGAATCTCGTAGCTGACATCCTGGTGCCAGAGGGTGGTCGATGATTTCTGCTCGAGGAATCGTGAGAGCTCGCTTTTGTTGCCGTGTTTTTGGATGATATGAAATCCCGGGTGGTCCTTGATACTCCCGGACACGGGCTGATAGTTCGGCTTGCCGAAGTAGTTCATGAACTCTTGCTGAGTGACAGGGCCGTCGTCAATGAGGTCCTGGTCATGGAACGCTACGACTTTACGCTGAGCAATGAGCCAGGCCAGTTCGTCCTTGGCCGTGTCATTCAGCTTGTTCAGTTGTATGCCCGAGACATGGCTTCCTAATCTTGGAGTGATGTGAGAGATCTTGATTCCGGCCTTGTGAAGTTCCGGGAGTGAACTGTCTTTTACCCTCAGGGCAGGGTCTTGGAATGTGAACGGCTTCAAGGGTTCAAACCATATCTTGTCCCAGGCGGGCAAGTACTCTGGATATTTGGTTTTTGACAAGGTATCGTCCGAGATTTCCTTGTAAGGAACGTTTATATCGTAGGCAATAGACTCTTCTTTCGTAGCGCTCGGCATTTTAGACAGGCTAGTATATTTGAATTATGCAACCAATGAAGATTGATGGCCATAGAGTTTGTTCGATATCTAACTCATCCCCTTAGTGAGCTCACATCTTATATCTTTCGGTGACAGTGTTTTAAACAAGGTACTCAAACCCTAGGTGTAGTATTGGAATCCTGCGAATTATCCTTACGGATACTCGGCCACCTGATCATCGCTACCACGTCAAGTTTGATACTGAAGTCGTCCAAAGTTGAGTAATCAACAATTACTGGAAGTCTAGGCCTATACAGTCTATTCAGCGATGCTTAAGCATCCTAGTATGGGTCCCTGGCTGCATATGTAGGATTAATCAGCTCTTGTCGCCACAAGGAATAGAGGTATCCAGGGTTAAAAGGCCTGCCCGATTATCAAAACGGGACTGAGAGTGATTTTGAGATAGGTGTTAGCACAGCTCCTGGTGACTTCTCATGCAGCGAACTTTTCGGAGGGCCGGTCTGACCAAACAGACGAGAGGCTGCAGAAATACTATAAGATCATCGCCTATCTATAGGCAACCATAGTGATGGTTAATACGTGTCCGGAGCGAATGTGACTGCATATACCTTAGCGCCTTCGAGGAGGATAGGGTTGAGAATCCTTCTATTAAGCAATAGAGACATAATTGATTGTAAGCGCTGGGATATGCTAATGATCCACCCGGGGAACTCGGTTGGGTTGACGTAAAACTTTCCAAGTTCAGAAGTCGGACCTATTTTTTCCATCGTGTCTGTCTTTCGAACGCCAGCTGAAGCTATATTTCCTTTGTTAAGACTCGGCTTCGATGTAACTGGCCTGCTCAGGTTAGTTGCTCTACGCTGTATCTATCACTGAATGGTAGCTGTATATATATTCTTCAAAACCTACAAGTTAGCATATTATATATATTTACACCAAGACATATAGAATTGATGTTTGTGAATGCTTCAGTCTATGCATGACTAGCTCCTTTTCTATTTCATTATCAAAGGAGGCAAGTTAGTTCGTATAATCCATCGTTCCTATTTGGTAACTACGTTGAATATCTAAGATTTGCACAACCCCAGATATTTCATGTGATCTATTCTGCAGGAATTATCCTCCGTCCCCAGTGATCATATGTGGGCACGAGGATATAAGGCTGTTCGTGCCGCTTAGCCATATAGACTGTCATTACACCATGCTCACCAACTCAGCAACCTTATCCCAGCTTCACACTATCTCCCTTCAAGAAACAGGTTGTAGTCACGACCCTGTGAAACAAATGGCTAGTAGCAAAACTATACTCCTTGTTGGTAAGCCGTCTCCTGCTGATAATTATTCACAAACGAAATATTTCTCGATGTTAGAATTATTAAGGGTAGATCTCATTTTTGTGCCTATTTCCGGACCTCTGAAAGGAATCATTACGCATAATCAAGCTGCACAAGAACGCTGCTGCCTCACGCTAGCGGAAACTGAACCGTTGCTGGACTCAGAGTGTATACGGTCCTTGCATATCCTCGTCCGACTTCCCCACAGCAGTCTTGTTTCTGTACTCACCTATGGACACTGTGACTAACGCGACGTCAGGGGCAAATCGGGGCATTGGATTTCAGCTTGCGAGTCGATTTAAGAATCTCGGTTATAAAGTATACGGGACCTATCGCCCGCAGACTAAAGCCGATCCTTCTGTTGATGAAGTAAGGTTACATCACAAAACCCTGCTACTATATTCAGTTCTGAGTATACCCACTAATACGATGGGTCCGTCGCAGCTCCTAGCAAAGGGAATCCAGACCTTCGAGGTTGATGTGACAAACGAACAGTCCATCAATCAAGCGGCGAAGGATTTGGGGGATCGGCCACTGGATGTGCTAATCAACGTCGCGGGTGTCTACCAGCTCTGGGATGACAAACCTTTCACCCAGCTCTTCGCCCAAGACCTAATGGATCAATTTCAGGTCAATGTCGTGGTAAGCATTATCATATTAGATTCTACATCTGAATCTTGATTTGGAAATTAACCCAACATAGGGACCTTTCTTGACCTCTAAGGCATTCCTTCCCGCACTCCAGCGAGCGGAGGCACCCAAGATTATCAATATCTCCTCAGACATGGCTAGTATAGAAGGTAGATGACTCAATGTATGACTCTGCATGCTGAGTATATAACGCTAAATAATGGGACCAGACAACGTTGGCGGGAATGCTTGCTATCGAATCTCGAAAGCCGGGGTAAATCAGCTTACTAAGACGATGTCGGTCGACTTAAACAAGCTTCTGAATACCAATATACTCACACTTGCCGTACACCCGGGCTATGTTGCTACAAAGATGACGGGGTTCTACGGTGAAGATGATATGGAGACTTGTATGAGCTCTCTAGTCGACACCATCCAAAGGTTTGGAACTCCGGCTGGAAATGGTATCCCTAACGGAGGTTATGTGAGGTGGAATGCCGAAAAAATGGCTTACTAGGTGTTAATTGAAGGGATAACTAGCTTCAACTACTACAATGTGGTGTTTCATTTACTGTGGCTTTTTCTAAAGGATAATTTGTTTGGCATGAACTCTTATGGCCAATATGATACCTCGTAGTAGTAGAAAAGATATGATTCAATACTTTATACTACACCTCGAGACCGTAGGCAACACTGTAACTTAACTATTATAGGAGGTATATGAATATGTATGCAGCATATGCTCCTACACTCGCATAATCAATGCACAGTCCCTCTAAGATAGAATGGAAGTTGTAAGCGATTACAATTAGCACAACTCTACTCATTCTTCGCCTCAAAGCCTTATTAGCTCCTGGTTATAAGTATCAGTCAGTAGAGGTATAGAAACATTCTACCTCTACTATTATGTGACTGGCTACTTCTAAGAGAATAATCTAACAAGCTCGTTATAATATGGTTTCAGAAGTGAAGTGATATCGATAAATCTTGCATAAAAGTCATGCGTAGTAGGCATGTAAGCCTCTAGGACCATGTCAAATTTCGTGCTAGTCCGGATGATCAAGTAGGGCTATTTTCTTAACACCTTGCTCGTAAAATAGTAATTTTATAAATGCTTGAACAGTCAACACGTTATGGCGCGATATGACGCGAATTCTCCTGAATCAATCGATGACAGCTACTGATCAAACTAACACGAATACAGTGGACCTGTGAGCACAAACGAATGAGCTTGAAGTTTCAAATGTCGCCATGGTTTCCACTACAAAACCGTTGCCTATTTACTCCTACATCTCCATACCCGGAAGCGAGGTGAGCCCTATGGCATGTTAGCATCAAATCACTGGTGTCAAGACGATTCGAAACATACATCCTTCCGTATCCTCACCAACCATGTCCTTGACAGTACACTGGTTTGCAGTGGACATAGCTTGCTTCTTGATGGATCCGCAGCCATCGTAGAAGCACTCAGACTTGTTCATAGCACGCTGAAGCGAATCACCTTTCCAGCCGAACATGTAATCTGCGTGGGTGCCATATCCACTGCTGCCCTCGAAGCTCCAGACGAAAGGGTTAGGAGTGCCTGCAGGCCACATGCTGTTGAATTTCGTTGTATCCCAAACGGTCTCGTAGGTCACTTGTGGCATACGGACGGGGTGTGACGCCGGGCACGGGGGAGCATTCGTAAAGCCGTCATATTTTATGGTGTTGTACATGTGAGACTGGTGGTCGGGGCTGTCAAGATTCTTGCCATCCCAGCATCTAGGTCTGGTCAACATAAGCCCATATACCAGGGTGAGTGGGCTACTGACGCGGGGAAGTGGTGAACTGCGAAGATACCACCTTGGCATGGTCTATCGGGGAAGTCAACCATCTCTGGGCCTCTATCAAGAGTGGTTCTCAGGCAATTGTAGCGCAGGCCGATGTGGCCTTTGGCCTCTTCAAGAGTGCTCGTGGTTGGGCTGCCGACCGTCATACGGAAACCCTAGAGAGCATCAGAGTATCGAACGGCGACGGGAAATATGGCGGACTTACCGGTGGGAAAGCTGTGATGGGTTGGTTCTTTAAGTCATCAGTTGAGAAGTCGTGTTGCGTGTAGTAGATGGTCATTCCACCAGTGGTCCCAGGCGCGAGGGCGGCATTGTTAGTGACTGGCACACGGTGATAGGAGCCGTTAACGGGGTGCTTGAAGTATAACACGGCAGTCCAGTAGTTGGAAAAGTCCTCTGCCATCTCGCAGGTGGTGCAGGTAGCCCTCTCGCCAACATCACCCGTCATGGTGGCGTTGAAGGCGTTTCCGCCGACGATGTGGTGAACATGTGCAGAAGGATTCCTGTCAGGCTCGACGACGGGGTCAAGGCGTTGAATTGTCAACGATGAACATCCAAAGCGAAGACCTGCTTGGACTGGCGCGATGAGCGCAAGAGCGATGGGGAACGACTTCATCTCGGCGAAGGATTGGTCACGAAGGCAGAGATGTGAAGAGGCAGGAGAACCAGAGGGCACAGTCCAGTGCCTAGTCAACTCTTATAAGAGCGATTATATCCTAACGGAGCCCTAGAATTTCATGTATGACAGTTTATATCTGCCCCCCCCCCAAAACTCTACCCCTACATATTAAATAGGGTGGTAGTGAAAAGCTTACCCTGAGCGAGGGACAAATGAGCTCCCGTCTGTATAATTAAAATCATTTTGCCGGTGACATGGTGGTTTAACTACATTGACTAGGCTAGTCGGCTACTACTACTACAGTGCGGCAAATTTACTGGAGATGGTTGGGTTGCCGGCAAATCTCGTTAGCCCTTGCCGTATTTCATCGGTCACTTTCACCTGAACGTTGGCTGGTACAAGTGCCGTAGACACTCTAACATGTCGTAAACTCACTGTGAGAACGACCTCAGTCAAGTAGGAAGGTAGCTATTAACTACATGTACCAAATATAAACATGGCGTTGACGAGTTAGCAGATATCTCTGTGTCGAGTATTTAATGTTGGGCTTCTGATATCCGGAGGGAGCTCCGACCCTAGGATTGCACGGAAAACAATTGAGAATCGAGTTTCTTTCAAATTTGGTGAATAGCAAACAATTACTTCTATGTGTTGTATTAATAAGAACTTTGGCTTTCAGCCACGAAACACCACATACAAAGCCTCCAAGAAGCTTACAGAAGCTACCCAAAGGCTCTTTGACAGAACAGTCTCTTTGAGTTGTAATTCTATGACATATTTTAGAACAATTGAATAGTTCTCTCATGGATGAAGTGGTCTTTGATAATTTTGTATATAGGGAGGTTCTGTCCGCTGGAAGTTTAACATATTTTATTATACCAACCAGAAAATAGCCTAACGCTTTAGTTTCAGCATCCAAAATTCAGCTATCATATCGATATATATATATATATTTCACAGAATTTATTTCATTGATTTTACCATCATGTCCGCTCAACACAACTCTCGAAACTTCGCCAACGACAACTTGCTGGACGAGTTTTCTCTTCGATATGATCCTTATGAATCCACGATGCAGATGCAGAATCAGGGCGACGATCTGATGTGGTCCTCGGAATTTCCTGGCTTAGATGACTCTCTGCAGGTCGGAGGGGATAACTTCGGTATCGATGATATGTCATGGTCTGACACAATGCCATCTTGGCAGCCAGACCCTATGTACTCAATGTACCCAGAGGAACCATTACTGCCGGTCAGTATGCAGTCCTATATCCCGCCTTACAATGGGTATCCAATTGGGTATCCCCAACAGCTTCCAGCACCGATGCAGCCAATAGACCATTCGGCTCAGCTAACGTTCCCACGCCCAGTAAATCTGAGTGAGCACGATAGTGACACCACATCGACGGCTAGCAAGCGGTCGCTCCCAGCTCGCCGGACTCCCATCAGGCCCCGTAAATCAAGAGTCCAGAAACGCAAGGCTGCCCCGGCTGCCCACCCGGGAGTGGTAATTTCGGCGCCTCTGAGCACTCTTACTGAGAACAGCAGTGCTGTGGAGGCGGAAGTTGAGGCGTTCGTGAACCGGGGGACAGAGGAGCGGCTCAATGAGGTCTCAGGTCACAAGGACGGCAGAGTGCGACGTCCGCTGAACGCGTTCATGCTGTACCGCAAGGCCTATCAGGGTCCGGCGAAGGAGTGGAGCGACGAAAAAAACCACCAGCACATCTCGAAGACGTGTGGTGCGAGTTGGCGCATTGAGACTCCGGAGGTACGGTCTCGGTTCAATGCACTCTCAAACATAGAGTTGGAGAATCACCGTTACGCCTTTCCTGACTACAAGTATGCACCAAGAAAACACGACGGCACGGCACTAGAATTTTATTTCGATCTTGAATAGACGAACTAGATGTCGTCATTTCCATAGTCTCTCCGCCTGTCATACGTCTGTAATACTATTGGTGTGTTTCGACCCCGCTGTACGATTAGATGAAGTTGTTTCTGGCTCCTTTTGTAAGGTTTGCAATCGAGGGATGAGTTTAGTACCAGTGAGTAAGACCTGTTTCTATATATAGCTGTTTCTATACTGTTCCTTGTTTTGATAAACTGAAATAAAGAAAATAAATGATATACATGTGTAATATAAATATATATCTACCTGATGTACCGAATAATTCGTAGTTACTATGTCTGACCACTATGAGATTATGGACGATCGATCTATTTCGACACCGAACTCCAACTTCAAAGAGTTACGCATTGAAATACGAGGCACAGTCCCCACTTTACCATGACCTCCTATATACATGGGCTATTCCAGACTCCCTTTGAAATAATACACCTGATTCTCTCATATATTTGTCCCAGCTCAATATTATGGGTAGATAAAAATAAGTTCGAATCAATTGAATGGGAAATTGGAATGGGCCTTGATCAAGTCCACGACAAATAGAGAGTCTGGTTCATTAGTTCTACAGTCACGATGTTGAGGATGTCACATATCTTTAACCTGAGCCAGAAGAAATTTCCCAGCACCAAGGTAGCTTTATAGGATTCCTTAGTACTACGTAGCCCAACATACACCAAAGAAGCGCTTACTAAAATTTCATGAGTTGGATGTCATATTTTGGCGTTAGAACATGATTCTGTCGTCTCAGCACAGGGAATGCAAATACTGCAGAGGATCGTCGTGTCGCATATTGATATACGGTCCAGAATACTTTAAAAGTAGTCTGTAGGATCTGACGAAAACGACATGGATTTACAGCTAACACGTGGATAATGTATATTTGGGTAGCGCAATGACAGGGGCTGTGAAAACCCCCGGTCGCCTACGACATACGAAATGTGCGTTTATCTTTCTTCCCGCATTATGATTTTAAATAGAGCCCAACCTAATCGAGTGAGAACCAGCCCTTACCTGAAGAACGACGATCGTTAACTGATGCATAGGTATCATCCTTTTTCCACGTTGGCCTCTGTTCATGTTGGGAAGTTCGAAGCAGATGACAAACCAGGTTTCTGTTAGTTCAGAGACTCGGGGCTTTTAGTATACTACCCCATATATTTCAATCGCGATAGCGTGCCCTCTAACTAAAACGGCAATTAATAAAGCGCACGCATTGTGGAAGCAAATGGGAAGGCAGTTCGAGCAAGAATATGGGTTTCAGGTAACTCTGTACTAAAATATTGTGGTCCCTCCGGAGAGCGAGGCCTCTTCCTAATTGGGACATACAATGTGAGCTTCAAGTATGCAGGGATAAAGAAGGACCTGGCATTTGTATTCTGACAAGCATGAATCAGTGAAGATATACAAATCTCCGAACGAGGATGAACTGCAAACTTGGGTTGACCGGGCGTTAAAGGTTTATCGAGACATGACAGGAGTAGAACTTGTGACGAACCTCCCTGTGTGTATTCCTAGTCAGCTGACTTCACAGGTGAGTACGTACTGGGTTTTCTTGATTTAAAGGTAATAATAAATTAAGATTAGTTCAAGAGATTCACTTTGTTTTATTCGTTAAAGAGATTTCAAGGTACTCTCCTTATAGTATTAAAGAGTAATTATAGTTTTAAATTAATAGCTAGAAAATAAAGAATTAAATACATAAGGAATCCCATTCTTTTTATACTTATTCTCTTTAGTATATATTTTTCCTGTTTAGTATGTTAAATATCTTTAAATCTAAATAAGTCTTAAAATTAATTTAAATTTATTATATTAAATCTATTTTAATTAATAAATTAATATAAATTTAATATTACGTGATGTTATATAAAATGTGTGTTATTCTTATAATTTCACATATTCTTAGTCCTTATTTTAATATCCTTATTAAGGCTCCTTTTAATAGAGTCGATTTATAACACTATTCCCTCTTTCCCTAGATCTTTATTTTAAAGATTTCGAGTAAGTTTTTTCCTCTTTATTTTTTATAATGTCTAGTGTTTCGAAGCCACTTACGAAACCTCGCAAAAATAAGTGGGAATCCCGTGATTTTTTTATTATATATATTCGATCCTCCGGCTTTAAGGTATTTCCCTGTTTTAATTGTTTTAAAATTAACCTGCTTTGTTTTATAGTTCTTAAATTTAAAACCTATTTTAATTATGTAATTAAAGTTCGTTATTACTATGACGGTTTGAATATCGAGATATTTAATTTATTTAATATAAATCAAGAACGAGAGAAATTAACAGTTAAACGTTACAAGATAAAAGAAGAGCTTTAATTCTTTAATAGCTAATTACAAGCTCTCGTAAAGCGGTTAATTCGTATTTATAAGCAAAAAGAGTTTTTTTAAAAACGGGGTTTAAAAATGTTAAAACGTGGTTTTTCTTTCATCAAAAAGATAAAGAAAATAAAGAAAGAAGAATAAAAGCGTTTAAGGGAGGAGCAAGCCAAACTAAAAGCCGAATAACGTTTATTAGCTAAATAAATTAATGTTGCTTTTACGGCTGTCCCCTCTTTCGACCTGTCCTTTCTAAATTAGAATCCCGATTTTCGGGCTTTCCTAGCCGATCCAGGTTCTGGCGGTAAAAGTTTTTAAGCTTAATCGTTAAATTCTTTAAATGCTTAAGTGGTTTTTAAGTATTCTCTTTAAATAAATATCCTTCTTATTTAACAAAATATTGTAATTAATCTCTAATTTGTCTTAAATCTAGTATTTTTTCTATTTCGTACTTATTAAGGTTTTTCTTAAATTCTAGTTAGCTTTTTAGTAAGGCGTTTTTTAGTATTAATTTTAAGAGTAAAACATGAAATATAAAATATATTTTAAATCTTTTTAGTAGTGCTAACTTATAATTAACTTTCGAAATAACCTCTTTAATTTTATATAGTTTTAATTTCTTAAATTTAAGTTTTTTATTAAGTCGTTTTATTTTAATTTAAGGTGTTTTTAATGTTACGTCTTATTATTAGCGAAGCAAATAAATTATATTTCCTCTCTTAAAAATTAGTCTTTTAATTCTTTTTTTATTATAATACTTTGTTATTTTATTTTAAATAAATTATAATTCTTTTTATAGTCGTTACTATACTGTTTAAACCTTTTTAGATAATACTTCTATTCTCGAGGCCTTTATTTCGACTCTTGGTATTTCCGTGAGTTCGATTGGTTGTCTTTAAACTTCCGCTTTCTACCTGTATACTACCTCGTGTAGTGACATCTTTATATCCTTATTAACCGAAGTGTTATATGCTATTTAAGTTATTAATAGTAATTCTACTTAGTTATTTATTTCTTAGTTAATATAACTTTATAAATATTATTTTATTATTTGGTTTAGTTTTTTTATTTGTTTATTTATTTAAGGATAATACATTATAAACAACTTTTATTTAACTTTTATTTATTTTATTAGGTTTATTTAAAATTTTAAAATAATACGTTTTAGTAGTTTATATTTATTAACGTATTCCTTTAAGAAATTAAAAGCTAATTATTTTATTGTGCTTAATTTATTAAATAGTAAAAAGTAGGCATATTTCGTGAGTTTATTAACGATTACCTATATACTATTATAAGGCACTCTTATAATATAATCTTTTAACTTTAAAAGTTTTATTACGAAATCTCATGTAATTATGTATTACGCTTTATTAGGTATTTAAGTTAATTATAATAGTTTATATGGTTTATATTATAATGCCTTAGCTTTATTATAAACGTTATAATTTTTTATAATTCTTTTAATTGTTTATCGCATCCCTGGGAAATCGAATTTTTCTTAAAGTCGTTTCATTATTTTAAAAATTCCTTGGTAACCATGTAAAGGATATTCGTGGAATTCTTTAACGAATTCGTCCTATATTCGTTTTAGTACGTATACTTTTTCCTTATATAAGAGAAGTTCGTCGCTAGATCCTTATTAAAACTATAATTATTTTTCTTTTTAATTATAATTTTCCTTAAAACGTTATTTCTAGTTTTCTATATTAATTCGCATGTAAATTAATATAATTAATCCGTCATTTTGTTATTTAAATATCTAGATATCTCTTTTATTAATTTTTAATTTATAATCTCCCTTTTTATTAAAAAAATTTATTTAAATATTTTTTTTCTCTTAATATACTAGATTTTAAAATTGAATTTAAACAAGAAAATTATTTAACGTTTATATCTTTAATTAAGTGTTTATGTTATTATAAATCGTGTAAGGTTTTTATAGTTTAAATATATATCGATAAGTTCCTTGGTTTTGCTAAGCCATAATTCTGATTTCTTTAGTGCTTTAATAACTATTAATAGTTCCTTATTATAAATTTAATAGTTTAATTTAGCACTATATAGTGCTTTAAATAGGTATACGACTAAGTATTATTTTTTATTATTTTCTAGTTGCTTTAAAACTACTTTAATTACGAAATTTAAGGCGTTTATTCTTAGTCGTTTCTTTTTATTTTCATTTAGAAGTTTATATATAACCTTATTAGTTATAACTTTTTTTAGTTACTAAAAAGCCTATCTAGCTTCTTTAATGAAATGAAAAGCCTTTTTTGTTTTCGCTAAAGTAATTAGTTCCGTTAATGGTTTAGCGATTCGCTCGAAATCTTTAATGAGTTATTTAATATAGTTAATAAAACCAAGAAATGCGCGTATGTTTATAACACTCTTAAGTTCTAGCTAATTCTTAATTATTACTATTTTCCCTTTTTAAATACGGATTTTTCCTAGACTTATTATAAACCTTAAATAGTTTAATTTTTTAACATACTATTCATTTTTAATCAAATAAATAAGTAGGTTTACTTTTTCCAGGGCTTTTAATATTTGTTTTATATGTTTTTTATGCTCTTTCTCGCTTTTTAAGTAAATTAATATATCGTTTAAATAAATAAATACAAATTTATCTAGAAACTTACGAAGGATCGTTATAATTATATATTAAAATGTAGTAGGTGCGTTAATAAATCTAAATGGCATAACTTTATATTTATAGTGTTTATATATCGTTTAAAATGCGGTATATTATTCATATTCTTTAGCTATTTTAATTATATAATATTTATTATGAAGGTTTAATACTATAAAGATTTAAGCCTTACTAATTTATTTTTTTATAAGTTTTATTAATAGTAACGAGTATTCGTTTTTCTTGGTTATTTTATTAAGGTGTCGGTAGTTAATTACTTGTCGTTACACTAAATTTCCTTTTTTTATTAACATATTACTTCCCGTCTTTATCGATTTTTAGTACTATAATTACTAGGTATTTTAACGAGAACTCTGTGACGAACCTCCCTGTGTATTCCTAGTCAGCTGACTTCACAGGTGAGTATGTACTAGGTTTTCTTGATTTGAAGGTAACAGTAGGTTGAGATTGGTTTAAGGGTTTACAATGTTATATTCGTTAAAGAGGTTTTAAGGTACTCTTATTATAGTATTAAAGAGTGACTATAGTTTTAGATTAATAGCTAAAAAACGAGAATAAATGACTAAATATATAAGGAAACCTTAATTTACTTATATTTGTTCTTTTTTTATATAAACTCGTTAAATTAATAAATCGCTTCTTGTTTACCCATAATTTACTGATTTATCTTGAATTAGTGAATCGACTTTTATTCACCTATGATTCATTGATTCATATTTTGCTTATGTGACTTGCATGTAGAGGGAGGGGAATATAAGATCCGTAATATTATTCTTCCCCTTCGAGGATCTTTATCCCAAAAATAAAAAGAGGGTTTAAAAAAGTCTTATTTACTGCCTTTTTTAGGTTTCTTAGCTTTATTTCTTTTATTATGTCTCACCGTATAACTAAAACCCGAAAAGAAACTTTTAATACTTCGCGACGTACCGAAAAAATAGTAGAAAATAAAGCTGCTCTTTTAAGATTAATCGCTTTAAACGGGAAAAAAGAAATGGCTTGTTCTTATTATGAAAATTCTGGAAAGGAGTGTGTAGCTTCTAAAGATTCGGACCGCTACCTGGAGTGTATTTGTTTAAACTGTACTCGTTATGACGTTTTTAGTATTTCGCGTAAAGGTGTAACTAAAATTGCTAAGCAGTTTTAAAAGGTTAAGGCGAACCTAAAAAAGGCGAATACCGCAATTAAAGAGGTTATAAGCAAGGTGGTAATAGTTATAAACAAGGCGCGTCGTCTCCGGATATAAAGAAGCTTATAATCTGGAAAGTTATAAAGAATAATTGCTCGGGGTTTTAATTCTATCGAGAAACTAAAGCGCGTTAAGCGCGAGAAAAAAAAACAAAAACGTCTTGCTAAAGAATCGCAACGCATAAAAGGATTATAATGTTAACCTAAATCTTTATAAAACTTGTTTATTTTCAAGGCCTACTCTTTTTTCTTCCTTGATTCTCCTTAGTAGAATTAAAATCTCGATATTTAGGCCTTCTTAGCCGGTCTGGATTTTAGCGGTGGAAATCCTTAATCTTATTTATCAGGTTTTTTAAATACTTAAAAGGTTTTTAAGTATTTTCCTCAAGTGGATAACCTTTTTATTTAATAAAATATTATAATTAATTATCAACTTTTCTTAAATTTAATATCTTTTCGATTTCATATTTATTAAGATTCTTTTTAAATTCTAATTGTTCTTCCGGCGAGGCGTTTTTTAATATTGGTTTTAAGAGCGAAACATAAAATACAAGATATATTTTAAATCCTTTTAGTAACGAGAGTTTATAATTAACTTTCGAAATAACTTTTTTAATTTTATAAGGTCTTAATTTCTTAAATTCGAGTTTCTCGTTAGGTTGTTTTATTTTAATTTAAGGCGTTTTTATTATTACGCCTTGTTTTTAGCGGAGCAAATAAACTATATTTCCTCTCTTGAGAATTAGTCCTTTAATTCTCTTTTTATTATAGTATTCGGTTATTCTTTCTTAAATGAATTATAGTTCTTTTTGTAGTTTTATTTATATTGCCTAGATCTTTTTAGATAATACTTTTACTTAAAAAGCTATTATTATGATGCTTAATACTTTTATAAGTTTAAACGGTTTCTTGTAGATTTCTGCTTTTTAGTTATACACCGCTTCGTATAATGATAACTTTATATCTTTATTAATTGATGTATTATATACGACTTGGGCCATAAGTAATAATTCTACTTAATTATTTATTTGCCAGTTGATATAACTTTTAAGGTACTATTTAAGTATTTAGTTAAGCCTTTTTATTTGTTTATTTATTTAAAGATAGTACGTTATAAACAGCTTTTACTTAATCCTTATTCGTTTTATTAAGTTGGTTTAAAACTTTGACGTAAATAGTTTGTTTTTGTTTAAAACAATGCGTTTTAGTAGTCCATATTTATTAACATACTTTTTTAAGAAATTAAAAGTTAATTGTTTTATTATGCTTGATTCGTTAAATAATAAGAAGTAGACGTATTTCGTGAGTTTATTAACGATTACTTATATGCTGTTATAATGTACTCCTATTATAGGATCTTTTAACTCTAGGAGTTTCACTACGAAGTCCCATGCAATTATATTTTATGTTTTATTAAGTATTTGAGTTGGTTATAATAGTTTATATGGTTTATATCGTGATGTTTTAGCCTTATTATAGATATTGTAATTCTTTATAATTCTTTTGATTATTTGTCGTATTTTTGGAAAATCGAATTCCTTTTAAAGTCGTTTCACCGTTTTGAAAATCCCTTAATAGCCATGTAAAGGATGTTCGTGAAATTCTTTAACGAATTCGTCCTGTATTTATTCTGGTATATATACCTTTTCCTTGTATAAGAGAAGCTCGTCGCTGGATTCTTATTAAAACTATAATTATTTTTCTTTTTAATTGTAATTTTCCTTAAACCGTTATTTCTAGTTTTCTATATTAATTCGCATATAAATTAATACAACTAATCCGTTATTTTGTTGTTTAAATATCTAGACATCTCTTTTATTAATTTTTAATTCATAATCTCCTTTTTTGCTAAAAAGATCTACTTAAATGTTTTCTTTTCCCTTAATATACTAGATTCTAAAATTAAATCTAGACAAGAAAATTATTTAACACTCATGTTTCTAGTTAAGCATTTATGTTATTATGAATCGTATAAGGTTCTTATGGTCTAAATAAATATCGATAGGTTCCTTGGTTCTATTGAGCCATGGTTCCTATTCCTTTAATACTCTAATAACTACTAATAGTTCCTTATTATAAATTTAATAATTTAATTTAGTACTATATAGTGCTTTAAATAGGTACGCGACTAGATACTATTTCCCATTATTTTTTAGTTGCTTTAAAACTGCTCTAATGGCGAAATCTAAGGCGTTTGTCCTTAGTCGTTTCTTTTTATTTTCGTTTAGAAATTTACACATAACCTCACTGGTTACGACTTCTTTTAATTACTGAAAAGCCCGTCTAGCTTCTTTAATGAAATGGAAAACCTCTCTTGTTTTTACTAAGATAATTAGTTCCATTAATAGTTTAGCGATACGCCCGAAATCTTTAATGAGTTGTTTAACATAGTTAATAAAGCCAAGAAATATATATACGTTTATGACATTCTTGGGTTTTAGCTAATTCTTGATTACTATTATTTTTCCTTTTTAAATGCGAATTTCTCCTGGACTTATTATAAACCCTAGATAGTTTAGTTTTTTGACATGCTATTCACTTTTAGTTAAATGAATAAGTAGGTTTACCTTTTCCAGGGTTTCCAACACCTGCTTTATATGTTCCTTATGTTCCTTTTCGTTTTCTGAGTAAATCAATATATCGTTCAAATAAACGAATATAAATTTATCTAAAAACTTACGAAGGACTATTATAATTATGTGTTGAAATGTAATAAGTGCGTTAGTAAGTCTAAATGGTATAACCTTATACTTATAATGTCTATATATCGTTCGAAAGGTTATATATTATTTATATCCCTTAGCTATTTTAATTATATAGTATTTATTGCGAAGGTTTAGTACTATAAAGATTTGGGCCTTATTGATTTATCTTTTTATGAGTTTTATTAGTGGTAACGAATACCCGTTTTTCTTGGTTATTTTATTTAGGTGTCGGTAGTTAATTACTTGTCTTTATACTAGGTTTCCTTCTTTATTGATATGTTGTTTCTCGTTTTTGTCGACTTTGAGTACCATAATTACCGGGTATCCTAACGAGGATTCAAATTCTCGAATATATCCTTTATCGAGATCCTCCTAAATTCCCTTTTATAGTGCTCTTTGTTTTTCCTAATTTATAAAATATATTAGGAATAATTTTAGCTGTTTTTCTTTTTTGAAGTAAATCTAGTGGTCCCACTAGCTATGTTTTAGTAATTCTTCCTTTGTTTTATCTTTAAACAATTTATAGAAACGAAGGTACTTACGTAGTACTTTTTTCGTTAGATTTTTAGGTTTAGTTACTTGAATTATATAAGTGATATGTTTCGTTTTTGTATTTATTTCTCTGAAGTTATTTGCGGTACTCATCTCGTAACCCGTAGCGATTAACTCCTCTCGTTTCTAATCTCAATAAAGCGTATTTATCTTAAAATTTATTTGTAAATTACTTTTTTTAAGTTAATTCATTTCTAAGATCATGTTATAATTTAATATATATGCAATATTAAGGATGACTTGTTTAAGATGTCCTTAAATAGTTACCGAGAGAGGAATTGTTTTTTTTAGCACTTTACCATTCTTGTAACTAAATATGTTTCTTTTAAAGTTCCATAACTTATACGGACTTTGTTTATATACCCATGGTATTTTGTTTTCTTAAGCTACCTTTATTAAGATATAGCTTTTATTTACTCCTAAATCTATTAAGGCTTTATATTCCCTTTCGTTATACCTGACTCTAGTTATAATAATATTATTAAGTCCCGACTGGACTTTATATAAAGACTTATTATTTATGGCTTCTCGCTGCTTTACTAGCGAGAGCCTTTACCGTTTTTTAGTTTTTTATATCCCTTCCCTTTTGGTTTTCTCTTAATTGCTGTAGCCCGGATGTCCTTCCATTCTTAGGCTTTTATAAAAGCGTGTTTCCAGTAATCATTACTTAGACAGTTTCTTTAATTACCTTTTACACAGTAAGGGGTGAGAGGTTTATTCTTTATATAGAATTTTACATATTAAAATTTCAATTTTTCTTCGAGGGCCTTTTTATAGCTTAAATCCGTTTTGTTAACTCGGAATTTTTTGAAGTTCTAGATTATCCTTAAATAAAAGGAGTAATTACTGAGTTTACTTATTAAAGGTATCTCGATGTTTCTCCTTAGGTTTATGTTGATTTCTGGGAACTTTCCTCCTTTTTTGAGGTATGCTTTAATGATTTGTTTGTAGCCTTGTTTAGTTATATATGTTTTTGCTTATTGCTCTATTAAGTGTTTTCCTATGAAGCCGAATAGATTAATGTTATATTTAGTTCGTTTTTCAAGCCATTATAGAAGATGTAGTCCCTTCTATAATTCCCATAATTCTTCCTTAATCTCGTTTTTTTCGAAACCTGCTTCAAGTAAGTCGTGTACGTCGCATGGTACCAAGGTATAACACATGTAACCTTTGGTTATTGCTTCGTAGCTTTTTTCGAAGCTTGGATGAAGATAATATGCTCTAGGGTAATGTGGCCATTATGGGGTGTTATCGTAGATATACTTATTTTCTTCCGTGTTATTACTCTCTAGTTCTTAAGGATAATAACTAGCTCCATCCTTAGAACTTTTGTGTACTTAATAGACGTCGTCGGTGTAAAAGCTCTAATATAACGATATATGTTTCCTTAAGTTCTAATAGACATTGTAATTATCATTTATATAAAGCCTTTAATTTAGGTTATTATGCTGGCTTTTCCCTTAATAGGGTTTATATTTGTCGTTTTTATAGTGGCTCCAGTGTAGATCACTATGGTTTAACTTAATTCCTAAGTCGTATCCTAGCTTATAATTATCGCACATGTATAATAATTCGCTTTCGTTATATCCTTATCTAGCTTGTTTTAGTGTGAAATATCCTAAATATAAATGGTCCTCCTTTAGGCATTCTTTACGGTTAACTTGATGAAATTTATAGATTCCTTTTACAAGAGCCTCTTTGATTTTTTCTACTTTAATGGTACCGATAATAAATACTTGGTTTATTTCTTTATTGTTTTCGAATTAAACCCTTATTTCGACGACTCTTTTCTTAGGTTAAGGAATCCCTTTTATTCTTAGTTTCTATTTCTTAAAACTTCGGCACTTGTTCTTATAATGTCCCTTTTTTTTATAATTAAAATATTTAATGGTTGATTTATCTCGTTTCTTTCGTTCTTTTTGAACAACGTTAATTTTAATGAGATTTAACTTTGTTCCCATGCCTTTTTTGGTTTCGGCACTACTTTTGTGATTTCCTCCCTTAAACTAGTCACTACTTCTTCGTTATATCGTCTTTTTTTTTTCAAGGTACCGTTCGAAGTTCTCGTTATTAATGGCAATTACTATTATAACGTAGTCATTGAACTTCTCTAGGTTCTTTTCTTTATACAGGTTTATTTTATACAATTTATTCTTTATATAGTCCTTTAACCCTTAATAAAACAAATAGTATAGGCTTTTGATAAGTAATTATGACTGGTTTACGAGTTTTTTAAACTTAACAACGTAGTTTAAAGCCTTTTTGTTTTGTTATAGTTTATAAAGTCGGGCTTCGGCTTATTACTTAAGGATTAAATTGCCGAACATAGACTTAAATTGTTTTTCAAATTCTTTATAATTTTTGAAGACTTTCTTCGTGTCTTTTTGGGCGTTTAGTCCGTTCTCTAGATGATTCTTTAATACTGGTTGAAACCAGGTTAAGGCGGTTCTAATAAAGAGCTGGAATACCGTGAGAACCTTTTGTTCCTCAATAGTAATCGTTTTATAATAGAACCGTAAATAAGTTCCAACCTAAATCAGAAATTCTTTTAAATTACTTAACCCATTATATTTACTAGGTGTAATTAGTTTAAAACCCTTTATATCGGGGGTTATTATATTGTCGTTATCGTCCGAGTTATTAGGGTCGCTATCGTTTAAGGGTGGTTAAGGTTATCTTGCTTATTTGTCTTTTTCCTTAGGCATTTCTTCCTCCTCCTTTTCTTCTTTTTTAAATGCTTTTTCTTGTTGATCTTCCGAAATGTCCTCCTATGACTCTTCTTTAGCTACAATTATAATAGACTTTTATGTTGGTTTCTCTAAACTTTTTAGTTATATCGTAAAAGGATTTAAAGTTTTCGTTTAAGAGCTTATTAACTATTATTTTTTTACTTGTTTCTTTTCTTGTTACTCTTTAGTCTTAAAGGGCATGCTTATCCTGGGACTGTTTCGATTAAAAGTCCCTCCTCTTGAACTAATATCAAGCACTAATTAAGGAGCTATCAAAATGTAACGAACCTCCCTATATATTCCTAGTTAGCTGACTTCATAAATGAGTACGTATTGGGTTTTCTTAATTTAAAAGTAATAATAAGTTAAGATTGGTTTAAGGGTTCACAATGTTATATTCGTTAAAGAGGTTTTAAGGTATTCTTATTATAGTATTAAAGAGTAATTATAGTTTTAAATTGATAGTTAAAGAACGAGAATAAATAACTAGATATATAAGGAAACCCCAATTTACTTATACTTGTTCTTCCTTCATATAAACTCGTTAAATTAGTGAATCGCTTTTTGTTTACCCATGATTCACTGATTCACCTTGAATTAATGAATTAACTCTTATTCACCCATGATTCACTGATTCATATTTTGCTCACGTGACTTGTACGCAGAGGGGGGGGAACACGAGATCCGTAACAAACTCTAATTCTTAAATATATTCTTTATTAAAATTCTTTTAAATTCCTTTTTATAATGCTTTTTATTTTTCCTAATTTATAAGATATATTAAAAATAGTTTTAATTACTTTTCTTCTTTAAAATGAATTTAATAATTTTATTAGTTATATTTTAATAATTCTTCTTTTGTTTTATCTTTAAATAATTTATAAAAACGGAGGTACTCGCGTGGTACTCTTTTCGTTAGATTTTTAAGCTTGGTTACTTAAATTATATAAGCGATATATTTCGTTTTTACATTCGTTTCTCTAAAGTTACTTGCGGTACTTATCTCGTAATTTGTAATGATTAATTCTTCTTATTTCTAATTTTAATAAAGCGTGTTTATCTCGAAATTTATTTATAAATTACTTTTTTTAAGTTAATTCATTTTTAGTATTATGTCGTAACTTAATATATATGTAATATTAAAAATGACTTACTCGGGATATCTTTAAATGGTTATTAAGAAAGGAATTATCTCTTTTAACACTTTACTATTCTCGTAATTAAACATATATCTTTCGAAGTTTCGTAATTAATATAAATTTTATTTATATATTTATAATATTTTGTTTTTTTAAGCTATCTTAGTTAAGATATAATTTCTATTTGCTTTTAAGTTTATAAAGGCTTTATACTCCCTTTTATTATACTTAACTCTAGTTATAATAGTATTATCAAGTCTCGATTAAACTTTATATAAAGACTTATTATTTATGGCTTCTCGCTACCTTATTAGCGAGAGCCCTTACCGTTTTTTGGTTTTTCACGTCCTTTCTTTTTTAGGTTTTTTTAAGTTATTATAACCCGGATATCCTTCTATTTTTAAGCTTTCATAAAAACGTATTTCTAGTAATCATTATTTAAATAATTTCTTTAATTATTTTTCACGTAATAAGGAGTAAAAGGTTTATTTTTATATAAAACCTTATATATTAAAACTTTAATTCTTTTTAAGGGCCTTTTTATAATTTAAATTTGTTTTTTTATTAACTCGAAATTTCTTAAGGTTTTAAATTATTTTCAAATAAAGTATATAATTCTTAAGTTTATTTATTAAGAGTAATTTAATATTTTTTTATAAATTTATATTAATTTTTAAAAACTTTCCTTTTTTTTTGAGGTATGCCTTAATAATTCGTTTATAACTTAGTTTAATCGCACGTATTTTTACTTATTATTTTATTAAATACTTTTTTATTAAACCGAATAAACTAGTGTTATACTTAACTCGTTTTTCGAGTTATTATAAAAAATGTAGTCCTTTTTATAATTCTTATAATTCGTCCTTAACTTCGTTTTTTTCGAAACCCGCTTCAAGCAAGTCGTGTACGTCGCATAATATTAAAATATAACATATATAACCTTTAATAATTACTTCGTTACTTCTTTCGGAACTTAAATAAAAATAACATGCTTTAAAATAATGTGGCCATCGTGGAACGTTATTGTAAATACATTTATTTTCTTTCGTGTTATTACTTTCTAGTTTTTAAAGATAGTAACCGGCTTTATCCTTAAAACTTTTATGTATTTAATAAGCGTTATTAATATAAAAGCTTTAATATAACAATATATATTCCTTTAAGCTTTAATAAACATTACAACTATCATTTATATAAAACCTCTAATTTAAGCTATTATGCTAGCTCTTTCCTTAGTGAGTTTTACACTTGTTATCGTTATAATGGCTCTAGTATAACTCATTATAGTTTAACTTAATTCCTAAGTCGTATTTTAGTTTATAATTATTATATTTATATAGTAATTCGTTTTCGTTATATCCTTATTTAGCTTGTTTTAATATAAGATATTCCAAGTACGAGTAATTATTCTTTAAATAATCTTTATAGTTAACTTAATAATATTTATAGATTTCTTTTATAAGGACCTTTTCGTTTTTCTCTACCTTAATAGTGGTAATAATAAACACTTAATTTATCTCTTTATTATTTTCGAAATGAACCCTTATTTCGGAGGTTCTTTTCTCGGGTTAGGGAATTCCTCCTGTTTTTAGTTCCTATTTCTTAGGACTTCGACACTCGTTTTTATAATATCCTTTTTTTTTATAATTAAAACATTTAATAATTGACTTATTTCGTTTTTTTTGCTCCTTTTAAGTAACGTTAATTTTAATAAGGTTTAACTTAGTTTTAATGCCTTTCCTAGTTCTAATACCACTTTTATAATTTCCTTTTTTCAATTAATCGCTATTTTTTCGTTATATCGTTTTTTTAAGGTATTGTTCGAAGTTTTTATTATTAATAATTATTATTATTATAACGTAATCATTAAACTTTCTTAAATTCCTTTCTTTATATAAGTTTATTTTATATAGCTTATCCTTTATATAATCTTTTAGTCCTTAATAAAATAAATAATATAAACTCTTAATAAGTAATTATAACTAGCTTATAAGTTTCTTAAACTTAATAACGTAATTTAAAGCCTTTTTATTTTGTCGTAGTTTATAAAATCGAGTTTCGGCTTGTTACTTAAAAATTAAATTACCAAATATAAACCTAAGTTATTTTTCAAACTTTTTATAATTTTTAAAGACCTTTTTCGTGTCTCTTTAAGCGTTTAATCCGTTTTTTAAATGATTTTTTAACATTAATTAAAACTAGGTTAAAATAGTTTCGACGAGAAGCTAAAATACCGTAAAAACCTTTTATCCCTTAGTAATAATTATTTTATAATAAAATCGTAAATAGGTTCCGGCTTAAATTAAAAATCCCTTTAAATCGCTCGACTCATTATATTTATTAAGTATAATTAATTTAAAACCTTTTATATTAAGGGTCGTTATATTATTTTCGTCGTTTAAGTTATTAGGGTCGCTATCGTTTAAAAGTAATTTCGGTTATTTATTTCTAAGAGGTAAGGGTTATTTTGCTTATTTATTTTCTTTTTTAAATATTTCTTTTTCCTCCTTTTTTTCTTCCTTAAATGATTTTTCTTGCTGAACTTCTAAGGTGTCCTTTTAGGACTCTTTTTTAGCTATAATTATAATTAATTTTTATGTTGGTTCTTTTAAACCTTTTTATTATATCGTAAAAAAATCTAAAGCTTTCGTTTAAAAGCTTATTAATTATTATTCTTTTACTTATTTCTTTTCTTATTACCCTCTAGTTTTAAGGGGCATGCTTATCTTGGGATTTATTCGACTAAAAGTCCCTTTTTCCTAAACCAATATTAAGCACTAATTAAGGAGTTATCAAAATATAACGAACCTCCTTATATATATTCCTAGTTAACTAACTTCATAAGTAAGTACATATTAAGTTTTCTTGATTTAAAGGTAACAATAAATTAAAATTAGTTTAAAAGATTTACTTTGTTTTATTCGTTAAAGAGATTTTAAGGTACTCTTTTTATAATATCAAAAAGTGATTATAGTTTTAAATTAATAACTAAAGAATGAAAAATTAGATATATAAGAAATCTCATTCTTTTTATACTTATTCTCCCTAGTACATATTCTTCCCGTTTGGTATGTTGAATACTTTTAGATCTAAATGAGTCTTAAAACCAACTTAGATTTATTATATTGAGTTTATCCTAGTTAATAGACTGACATAGATTTAATATCACGTGACGTTACATAGAATGTGTGTTGTCCCCACAATTTCACACATTCTTGGTCCCTGTTCCGACATCCTTGTTGGGGCTCCTTTCAACAGAGTCGATTTGTAACAGAACTCTTCCGAGATCTTAGAAAGTCGGAATATACAACACTACATTACCTTCTAGAAAGCAAGGAACTTTTCTTTCAGTCGGAGCATCACCATGCCGGTGGTAGAGGAGCTATGCACTCCTGGGATCAGTTCTTCAAAGCTATCATTGCACCAAGAAAAGTAGTGTTCGGCGAGGAAATAAAAAGATCACCCCCAAGGTCCGACGACATCTTAGATATTGAAGAGAAGTCGGCGGGGTGAGGAAAAGATCTTGCAATGTCGCTGCTGGAGCCCCTTATTATTGGAGAACCGATTTGCCTTCTAGTTCATGTGAATAACGTGCCTTCAAAAAACTCCAGCTTAGAGTACAATTCGATATCCGCACCTTCTTAGCCATTCTCAAAGTATGCAAGAGAATATACTACACAGTAACAGCAGTCTGGCATGCTGTAGTCGCGCTAGCAAATAGAACCATCCAAGTCTCAGATCCCCACGTGTTTCGTCCTGGTACAAAGTTCACTGGGCTTTCGCACTTGGAAGTATTGTACTATCTACAATACCTTGTATCCTAGTTCTTTCAAGCGATTGATTACTACCCTTGACCATCATCCAACTAATGGTGGCGGTGGGAAGTACTATTGTACTTGTTTAGTTGTATAATTGTCACAGCCGTTGCTCTGGCGCAGCCAATGCCCCGTTGCTGTGTGAAGCTATTCGGATGAATACGTTGCCATGGCCTGCGTTGCCACGGCTTAGTTTTAGTACTTAAGAAATGTGTGTAGCTCGCTAGCAGTGTGAGGAACCTTTCTTTCCTCACGCAAATCTTTTTCATTGTAATACAGAAGCCCTCGTGCCCTGGATCTTATTGCAGACCGTGACAATAGTGTATTCCCATCACTTTGTCCGTGCGGCAAAGATGCGATATAGTAATATCAAGTAAGTATACCATCTATAATGTATCGGTTTGGCACCTGCAGAAGGAAAACATGGGCAATGTAAATACAAAGACGTCAAACTTCATGTCGTTTTGCATCTTTCTAAACGATATATTGTTTCCACTGGAGAGGGCACACCTGTATATAAGGATATGGTTTGACGGGAATTGTCGAATCTGAAAAATATATAACAAGTATTGTCCACCTTGACACACACACACACACACACAACTAGCTTCAGATTCATCCGACACTATGGTACCAACAATTGATATCGTGCGCCACGCCGAAGCTCGGCACAATGTTGAGGGCAATTATCTTCGTGATCCCGAACTAACGGCCCAAGGCATCCAGCAATGCAGTATCCTTTGCAATACATACCCTTACATGCAAAAAGTCACTCATATCGTATCATCGCCCCTGAGACGAGCCATTCAAACCACGCTGCTTTGTTTTGGACCTGTTTCTGCCAAGATCGTTCTCCTCCCTGAGCTGCAAGAGACAACTGCTCGACCCAGCGACACAGGATCCCCGCGCCAGAGGCTGCAAGAAGAATTCGGCAATCGGATCGATACAAGCTGCCTCCTTACCGATGACTGGTACCTGAAAGATGCTAGCACTATCTTTGCGTCGGACCCGAAGAAAGTCAAGGAAAGTGCCCGTCTCGCACGAGTGTGGCTTCGAGAAATAGTACGCAAGGCTGGCCCGGACGATCATATTGTCGTCGTGACGCACAGTGGATTCGTCGGAAGCCTAATCAGTGGTCCCGAAGTTAAGTTTGGTAACGCTGAGTTCAGGTCCTGCGAGTTTGCCGAACTAGACGGCAAAGACAATGAGGCCATTCTAGTCGAGAAAAAGGTTGAATAAGAAACTACATTGGTAGGGCGATGTCGAAGAGCATTGATTCCCATCACTTCAACCACATACGCATCTTCCTACTCCTAAGGGGCTCGAGCACTTCAATAGGAAATATACAAAATAGACAGTAAATTCCATTATAACCTCAAGTTCCGATTCTCTAAATTTAACATTTTACGCCTTCATATTGTGAAATAGTTTGTAACCCTAGCAATGCATAATACATTCACGTAGGCGGGCGCCCTCCATAAGCCTCATAGTTACATTTGGTGGCGGGAAAAGGGTGGTTATTGGTGACTACATAAAACACTGCTAACGTAGACCACGACATACCACGCGAAGACTCGTAACAGTCAATACATACCTTTAGATTTCAGGCTGTACGACACTCCCTGATCGTATGCTCATGAAGTGCATCCAGATTTCCGGGTGCGCAAATTTGTTAGAGGTTTAACAAGCGAGGAGAGTGCAAACACCGGAAACGCCACGTTTTTTGTTCTTTTATTGATGTTTTGTCTTTCATCATTCACACAACCTGAAAGGCCTTGGTGTAATTTAACTACTTTATAATGTATCACCAAGCTTCCTTAAAAAGCCATTAGCAGATTTCTTAGTCAGGTATGTGAGATGCATTCTATTGCGGGCTTTATCAACAAGTCGACCCTTTCAAGCTGCGTCGGCAATCAGACTAGAAAATTCATTCCTAAGCTTCGAGGAAACCAATTTAATCAGCACGGCAACTTCAATCCACTTCAGTGCCAGCCTTGTAGTTGCCATATGTAGAGCCCATGTATGCTAAACGTTCCTGTTAGAGTGCCGGAGAACTGAAAGCGGTGCATTAGGGAAAGCTTACCAACGGTCATCCCTTGATGGTGCTTCTGCTTGCCCAACTCCGAGATCTGCTTGATCTCCGCAGGTGCTAGCTTGAATGTGAACGCCTTGCTCCTATACCCTTGAAGCCGCTGCTCGTTCGAACTAGTAGTAATCGCGGGGATGCCCTGATCAAAACACCATCTCAACGCGATGTCACCTTCCGTAACACCATACTTCTTAGCTAGCTCGACATAGGTCTCATCTAGAGGACCAGGCCGTCCTGTCGTGATAGGTGTTAGAGGGGAGAACACGACAACACCAATATCTTGTCGGCGAAGAAAGTCAATCAAGTCCCCGTGTTGCAGGTACGGATGGTACTCGATCTGATTAACAGCAGGTGGGATCTTGGCTGTCTGGAGGATGATCTCGATATCGTCTTGCATGCAGTTGGAAACGCCGATTGACTTCACTTTGCCAGAGCCCATGAGTTCTTCCATCTGCTTCCAAATGGCTTGTTGTCCTTCTGGCGAGCCTGCGGCGAAGGGCACATGCACTAGGTAGAGGTCAAGGTACTTCAAGCCAAGCTTACTTAGTGACGTATCTAAGGCGGCACGGATATCTTGGTTTTTGGACCCGACTACTTTGGTCGTGACGAAAAGCTTTTCACGAGGTACACCAGAGGCCTTGATACCTGCGCCTACTGCCGCCTCGTTATGATAGGCTAACAACATACGAGTCAGCTTGAAATGAGTTGCCGAAGACAGGTAGTCTTGCCTTCAGCGCAATCGAGACTGTAAAAGCCGTTTTTTATGGCCATGACCGTCTTCTTAATGATGTCCTCATCGTTACCCATGAAATTTGCTGTGCCAAAGCCGTATGAGAGCTTGGATCAGAGTTGACAGATATTAGCCGCGAATAGGAGGTGAGCATTGGGGACATACTATGGGAATCTGAATCCCGTCGGAAAATTTAAAGGAGGGAATGGGATCCATGTTGAGAAGTAGAATTGGGATCTCAAGGGAAAATGGCAATGGTTTCGACTTCGATAGATCGCTCGTCCACGATGATCGAGGAAACTTTCTGAGGTTGGAACTCTGCGGGTAAGAAAGTTTAGTACGAATTCTGTTCAAAGAAGAGATTCTCCGCACGTGAAACTAACAAGGCAATATATGAGGAGAAAGAGTTCAAAATGACTAAGCACTTGTCATCTTGTTATTTGTGGTGTGTCGCACAAACGGTTGGAGTAATGCTACCGGTTGGTGTTACCATGAGGTGCATGCATGTAGCATATACTGTTTCAAATATATATAACAATACGTACCTATCTACCTGGTAATTATCAATTAAATAGGAAATTCTTTTATAGTTAAGAATCTAAACGTGAATTTAAACTTATGCCTATTTATGCCGACAAAGTTGAAAGAGAGGGAAGAAAGACATTTATAAGCAAGATGTGCCCGCCCTCGTGAATATGCTTTGAGGTCTATTAAGCCGAAGTTTCTTTCGGATACTGCAGAAAGCCTCCATAGTTACTTTCCACATTCATATTTAAAATCCCATGCATAATGTTCATTGTGATATATGACTATTGTCCTCTGTCAATATACTGATCCTAGTCGTACTTATGCACCACAGCATTTGTTAATATCCAGCTACGCAACCCAGATTCCTAACAGCACTGTAAACTTTATAAAGACACCAAGATTCATCTCCTTTAACGACATATGCCTTACCTGTTGGTTAAGTATGGGCATTCGGAGGAGATCACCTTGAGTTGAGTTTATTGATTGTTCCCTAAACTTTATTCTTTCTAATTTACGCTCCTTCATAATTGGATGTAGAGGTTTTCTCTCCAAAGTATACTTCCATCAACCTTAGTAGACAGTGTTTCGAAACGGTGCTACTGCCTCAAGCTACGTAGGTAGGGATAGGTCTACGGTAGTAAATTTCTCCACAGTATCAGCCACCAACCAGTGTCACAGGGCTTATCCCTTTCATAGTTGCTACCAATTACATTGAATATACAATACACGGATGCAGTGTATCTTGGCAATTTAACTATTGCGTGCTATTAATATTAGGGAGGAGCTCTTGATTACCGTCTCAAACTACTAACTTAAATATAGGGGTGTATTAATGATCTTATCAACACTTAACACAGGAATGTAATTAATTGGTTAGTGTATACAACTATGTTCGTTTAAAGACCTTAAACTTCTTCAAGACAGCGGTCCGTTATTAGATACCTAAGGCATGCTGTGTATGTGGCAAACTCTACCCTTCCTGATTGAGCTTCGCCTCTCCCTCCTTTTCCTTTCGTCGCCTTCCCCGTCAGACAATTATTGATGAATGATCCATGAACGAGTCATCTTTATGTGAGAAAACTAGCAATAACATGTAATACTATCTATATTTAACCCTACAGTAGTATTAGGCTTTGCTAGAAGTCCCTTAGTCGATGAAATCGCTTTTCGGTTCTACATACATATTATGAAGCATTCTTATCCTGTACTCAAATCTATTGGTGAACATCTACAGAACAACATGGTCGTACCTATCCCGTGGAGATAATATGGAGTAACGCGTAATTTCGCTCACTCAAGCTGCATAGGAGCTCAGAATATGCCCTTGCATCAATCCTTGAATAGGATAATCCCATTTACCTACAAAAGACAATGCTATTCTTATGCTCGGCGGTATTTTGGTAGTACTTGTGTAACATTTTCTCTTCCCTTGAACCCGACGCACTGTCTAGTTGTTACCGTTTCATACCTCAGATCCTGTTTAATCGATATGGGAGGGCTTCCAGTTCGTCTCATTTTCCTCAAGTTGCTACATTCGACAAGCTCCTCTCATCATGTTTGAGAGAGTACTCACTAAAACTCAGGGCAAGATGGCCACCTGGACATCGATTATTGCCGTTTTCGGGGCTGTATGGATCGACCTATCGCAGTCGTCGCTGCTGAACCAGTCTCATCAACGGCAATGCCGCTGTTTTCCGGGTGACACATGCTGGCCTTCGTCCGCCGAGTGGGACATATTCAATAAGATACTCAGAGGCAATCTGATAGCTACGGTGCCGATCGCGAGTCCCTGCCATAATACCTTTCCAGGAGTTAGCTATGATGCCAACGAGTGTACCGAGATCTAGGCTAATTGGGCTCGTCCCGAGTTACATCTTGCGACCTCTCACTCGCCCATGGACCTAGTCTTCGCTAACATGAGCTGTGATCCGTTTACGCCGCCGGATACGCAGTGTGTCATAGGCGCTTATGTATCTTACGCATTTAACGCATCTGGAGCCGAGGACTATCGCGCGACCATGGCTTTCGCGCACAAGCTTGATATCCGTTTAGTCATTCGAAATATGGGGCACGACTACATGGGCAAGTTAGCCGGTGCCGGCGCATTGGCTCTTTGGACACATCACCTTAAGTATATGGCTATCTTGGACTATAGCTCGCTAGTCTATACAGGCAAGGCAATGAGAAACGGCGCTGGTGTCCAGACATCTGAGGTTTAAGAGTCCGCGAATGCCCGTGGCTTCCTCGTCATGGAAGGGGACTGCCCAACGGTAGGCATCACGGGTGGCTTTACCCAGGGTGGTGGGATTGGCCCACTCGGGTCCACGTTTGGGCTCGCGGCTGACCAAGTCCTGGATTGGGAGGTCGTCACGGCGAATGGGGAGCTCCTGACCGTGACACCAAGCCAGAACTCCGACTTGTATTGGGCTATCACGGGAGGTGGTGGCGGCACTTACGCTGCCGTGCTCTCAATGATGATAGTCAAGTTACATTTAGATATGCCTACTGCTGGTGTCACACTGTCGTTCACGGAGCTATCGTCAGAAACGTATTGGAGCATTGTTAAGACCTTTTTGAAGAATTTGCCATCAGTGTTGGACGAGGGCGCTACTAGCTATTGGCAGGTTCTGCCGGGAAATACGTTCAATATGCCGCAGTCCTACTTGCTGAACAAGACGGCCAAGACTCTCGAGCAGTTGCTACAGCCCACATTAAAGGCACTCGAGCAGAGTGGGATCCAATCTGGTAGGCGCGGATGAGTGGTCTAAATACCCCTTTCCTTGAACCCTATCTCTAGTTTGTGTGCGACTAGCTGACTGTCAAATAAATCGACAGCTTTCTCCTCTCGCAATTACCTAAGTTTCCAGGACGCTTTCTATACCATGAATCCCGAGATGAATATCGTAGAGATCAATCTCGGCGGTCGCCTCATTCCGCACTCTATCGTAGAATCTGATGTCTCGGCCGCCGGACTAATCAGCTCTATTCGTACCATCATAGATAGCGGTGGCGTCTTAGCCGGAGTCTCCATGAACACCAGCCAGCCGCCTACATTCGCGAACTCGGTTCATCCGGCCTAGCGCGAGGCGTTCTTTAAGGCATTCTACGGGATGTGAATCGCCCTGTATCTTCAGTTCAGATGTCATCACTGGATATGATATAAGCAGTGATGGAGTGGAATGAATGAATATAACTAACATGAGGTTTACTGTAGTCCTTATGACCGAACAAATATGACAGCGAACATCATCGGTCAGAGAACTGTTACGGACGTGCTAACAGCAGCGCTAGAAGCCGCGAGTCCAGGAGGTGCCGCGTACCTAAACGAGGCCGACATCAATCAGCCGCACTGGCAGGAGACTTTATAAGGTCCAAACTACGCCAGACTCCTCTCAATTAAGAGGGAGTATGATCCGGAAGGCATATTCTGGAGCAAGACGGCGGTGGGCAGCGAGGGGTAGGAAGCCGTCGCCGATGGGCGACTCTGCACAACAGGCCAATAGTATCAAGATGTGAATGAGTAAAATATCACTGGACATCGTGCATATATACAAGGTATCTCCTTTTCATGGAGCCTCTGCCATTCCTTTCCCCTCTTTTTTAAACCCTGTCTTTGGTCTATGTCAATCAAACCTTTCTACCCACTTGCTACACACTAGCCCTTTAGACTCACCTAGTCCTGAAGAGCTTTCCTTTTGTCAATGAAGAATTTGTCGGGGGAAAATTAACCGAGATATCGGGAATATGATAAATATATGATACACTCAAGTCATGATCATGTCATGAAAGCCTCGTCTCAATTCTTAATTGACAAGAACGTCAAATCAACGTGTTGGCTATATATTAATCCAATGAAGCGATTAGTACTGGTCTGATGTTTACTAAAGGCTGAGCTGTCTGCGTTCCAGATGCCTGTGTTAGAAGCTGACCAGGCCAGCCATCTTTTCTATGTGAGCCTTCTCCCCTTCGTATCTTGGCAAGCGACTCTTCTAATGAAACATCTCCAGGCTAGTGTAGAACATTAGATGTATAAATATTGTCACGTTATTGAGTTATCGAACGTTGCAACTTACTAGCCATTTATACCAGCAATAATGAATAAGAAACTTGTCGGCGCTTGAAAAAGGTCCAATATCAGTAAATATAAATACACATTCTAAAGACTTTTTCTATCCAGTCATTCCGTTCGTAAACCTATACACCGTACCGAGTAACCCAAGCCTTGATACCGCTCGGGTCTGCAACTCCGACGATGAACTGGTCGCTCACAATATCGACATCCTTAGGGCCCGCACCGTCAAATTTAAAGTCAAACCGCATGACAAGAGCGGAGGTAACCAAGTAAAGTTCCGCCCAAGCCAAACTAAGTAAGAGAATAGTATTAGCAACAACGATGTTAGTGAATTAATAGAAGCGGAAGGGACTTACTGCATCCCGAGGCAGTTCCTCGTGCCCCTGGAGAATGGCACAAAGGTCTTATCCGACTTCTTGCGCAGTTCCAAGTCCATCCACCGCTCGGGGTTGAACAGGCTCGCCTGGGGGTAGAGGTTCTCGTCACGGTGCATAAGCAGCGTGGTCATACCGACCGGCGTACCCTTGGGAATGCACCACTTCTCGTAGTATAGGTCGCGGTCGGGAGCGACGCGGGCCAGACGGGACGCGACAGACGGGCTCAGTCGCAGGCCCTCCATGATCACAGCCGTCAGGTACGGTAGCTGTTCGAGCGCGGCGACGCTGAGGTCCGCGGTGCCGGTCTCCTGGCGCGCGGCGGCGATCTCGGCCCGTAGGCGCGCTAGCATCACCGGGTCCTTGAATACGTAGTAGATGATCTGGCGGAGCACCGAGGCGGTCGACTCGTAGCCTGCGCCCGTGACAGACGTGACCTCCTCGTACACGCGGTCGAGGCGCTTCTCGGCGTCCGGCAGCTTCGACTTCATGATGTCGTGGACAAGTGTGTGCGGCATGGTGGGGTCGGGGTTCTCAGACATAGAAGCCTCCATGATTTTCTTAGTGTCGTTGCGGCTGTTCTCGAGGAATACGAAAAATGCCTTATTGCCCTCGTCACCGATCGCCTTTGCTACCGATGTCGGTAGGCTTAGAAGCAGAGGAGCAACCCAGCGGATGTGCTTTGTGACCCGCCACATCATCCCAAGGCCCACGATGGTCTTGGTCATGGCCTGGTTGAAGTCTTCCCGCTCAAGGTTGTTGTAGCTCTTACCGATGATGAAATTCGTCGACGCGTCCCGGGTGAAGGCGCTGACGGCGATGCCTAGGTTGATAGTCTTGTCTGTCCCTGAGACGGCGTCGATCCGCTGGCAGAGCTTATCAACGAGCTCCTTGATGATTTGCTGCTTGCTAGCAACATTTGACTTTGAGAAGAAGTTGTTCAGGGGTGCTCGACGCCGCCGGTGCAGATCATGGGGCGAGCATGAGACGGCGGACAGGGGTGCCCCGAATGCATCATAGGACCAGGCATATTTGTCCCATCGTCCATCCTGGCGGAAAAGCTTCTCAAAGTATGCCGGATCACTGACATGAAGTTCAAAAGGACTTATCCGGATAATAGGGCCTATAAGCCAAGTCAGTTCATAACCTAATTAAGTCCATCTCCCTGAATGCCAACTCACCATATTGCTTGTGCATCTCTTCAATTTTAAAGGTGTATTGACCATCGAGTATGAGGTCGTAGTAAGCCTCATACCAGCGGCTTATCGCGGCCAGTTTTGGACCTGGAAACTTAGCAAGGGGGTGAAGGTAGAGTCTGTAGAATACGAGACTAGCATAGTAGACCACAACCGCCGTGGCAACATGTTGCCACGTGATTCTACTCAGAGCCTCGATGCTGCTTGAAGAGCTGATAGAATTAAGGATGGATTGATGTGCCTCGGGTGAGGACGAATTACTAAGAACTTCCATACTGAATGAGTAGCTGGCATACAGTGGCAGATGAGTTTGGTTTGGTTGCGATGAAGCTCTTGTGATTGATTCACAACATATATATATGCGATGCCCTAGATGCGCTGAAGTATATATTTTTCGAAGATGATTATACTCCGTGATATCACGGTAATTTTGTACATCTGTTAATAGCATGGCACTACAACCGGGATTCATCAGGGATCGGACGCCGAAGCCCGTACAAGCCTCCACTTTTAAATCGGAAGCCGATCGGTGGCTGTTTCATAGGAGATATCAGAGGTTGCCACTTCTGGGTGTTCATCTTACTTAGTCAGAGGCTTAGTGCTGAGAGGAACAGGACACCTAGGCTGCTGGTGCGTGTCTGAAAATAAGTGTTCTTGTCCATAACTACTTACTTTACGCTGTCTAAGTCTTGGCTATCTCTTCCTACCCAGGCCGGATTTCCTGTTATAGATATCCTTATATGTTATTAGATATTACTATTAGCGTATTAGCGACCTCGGAGAATGCTTTTATCGTACGATACCTCGATTGCAACGCCGAATTGGCGCATAGCGAATCTTACCCTCTGCTGTATTCCGTAGAATGCCATACATAATGGGATCGTACGACAGTGAAATCGTGCCATATTCTTCATTAACTGCGTGCGTCTCGGAGGAATGTTGTTGTCGGCTATGAGGAACGGTATGGAACTAAATATCGTCAATACAAACTTGCCAAGTTTATCAAACTGTTAGGATGTTTTAAAGTGTGACCACCCTGAGGAGACAAAGGTACTGGACATCGCACATGATATGTATTGTTCCTTTAAACATATCCACTCGATTTCTAGTGTCAGATAGTCCACTTGTAAGAAGCTTTGTTTTTTTCATTGATGTTGTATTGTCTAGATGGGATATACTCAATAAACCTCAATAATTATATCTGAACACCCTAGATTATTAGCTAAAGAGAGACACCTGTCAGGCTACCACGCATGGCAGTATCTCGATCAAAGTTTATACACTTAGAAAAAGTCTGAAGTCGAATATACGTAACGCGGATAACTGTAATATGTGTATTGAGCCCGTAGGCTATGCAAGTCTCTACTTGTCTAGATGGCATATTGTATTGGGCCCACCACTGGCTCCATCTATTGTGTAGGGATATGGTCTTCTTCTAACCCCTGATTATAGTAATGACAGGAAAATATTTTCCAGGGACATGAGCCAAGCCCTGCATGGCACGCCAGTGGACACATGGCATTCTACCCACGAACGCCATACCTGCATGTGTGGGCCACACACGTACGCTGTTTATAAGTAACAAAATCCAAAAATACAATAAACCGCTCGAGACTACTGCACGTAATCGGACCCTTCCTCCCTATTCCCGCCTCAGACCCTCCACAATCTCCAGAGATAACGACTTGAGCCTCTTCCTAAGATCCGCTTCCAACTGATCTAACATGACTGCGGAGAGCGGCAAGCCAGTCTCATAGTCCATAACGGTGCTGCTAAAGCCCGAACTGTCCGGGGTGTCCGGAGCCCCGCTCTTTTTTGCGGCTTGTATCTTGAGCTTTTGCGACAGCTGGTTGACGAGCCTCTGCACGCGGTGCAGCTCGCTTAGTACTAGTTGCGCCGCCATTCTCCCGGAGTCTTCCCCGTCCAGACAGTAGTCGCTGGTAGCGATAGAAGGCTCTTGGCCCAAGTGTTCAGACTTTGGTGATGCGTGCGGGCTTGGCGAGCCCCTATTGCTGCCGTTGCTGTTGGCACTGCTGCTACTGTTGCTGCCGCCGTGTAGATCACTTTTGCGTGCTGCTGCTGCATACCACCCGAGCACCTTGAAAACAATAAGGGACATGATAGTGAGGAGATAGCCATCATGCGAGCAAGGACACTGTAGCATCGCGCTGACTGCCTCGATGGTAGCCTCATTTTTTGCGACAACGTCCTGGACCGTCGGAGTCGGAGTGTTGGGCTTGTCAACGCCCTGTGTAGATGGGCTTCTCTTCCTGCACGCCGTAGGTTGGTTGGGAAAGAGCTGTTTCATGAGACCCAAGGCCTGAAACAGGCATGAGCAAGCTGGTGGTTCTGCTGATATCGTGTCGTTGAGTGCCAGGTAGCTAAGGGTATCTTTCATGGGGGGTGAGCTATCGCTAGAGGGCAAGGATATTTCGGTGATGGCATTTTCGAATAGGGGAAATGGTTCAATAAGGCTTGGGGTACTATTATTATGGCTGTTGCTATTGGAGTGGGAGCTCAGGCCGGTGGAAAAGAAGTTTGCCTGGCCTAGTATGTCTGTATCGGAAGGGTCTCCTACGGGGAAGGATAGGGGCGAATTAAAGAAGTCGTCGAGTTCGGTAGATAGGTCTGGAAGAGAAGACATGGGTGGATTAGCGGGCGAGAGGAGACCCGGGAAGAGAACATTGGTACAGGTGGTAGGCTTTGGTGATTGATGTATCATCCCCGGCGAAGGCAATGAATCTAAGTTAGCAGGAGTAAACCAGCTATTCAGCGACGGCATGAATTGGTTGACGTCGAATGGGTCTGCCGTCGATGTCGTTCTAGGAGGAGTATGTCTTCTCTCGCTAATGCTCGACCGATGGTCGTGTTTGCGACCTCCACGCTTTGTTGCGACATACTCGCAGGTAAGACCACGCTTTGCGCACCGGGAGCACGTCGGTTTTTCCTTGTGGCATTTCACCTTCGATGACGCGCAAGCGTGACAGCTATCACGTAGCTTCGGTGCTGTTGGGCCTGAAGAGCGGCGACCCGTAGAAGGTGACGGTGTAGGTAACCTTGCGGGTGAATGTAACTCGGCCATGATGTTTGATATATGTGTCTCTTAGATGTTCAAATATGAAGAGAGAAAAGACATAGAGGCAAAACTCAAAGCGTCGAGTTGGTTCGAGCCATGAAGCATAAATAAAGTACTGCTGGATGTTAGGATGCTAAGATATCAACTCAAACGGGCTTCAGGGCATAGGATACAACATCTGAATTTAGTAAGCTTGCCCTACCTGAAAGTCTATTTTGAATCCTTCGCGTTGATCTATCCATGGTAGAAGATCCACCTGAGATACCTATTTTTTGGCCTTTTACTTACGCACACCATGGGTTATTCAATGGTGCCATCTAAGCCACTTACAAGAGCCAAGCGCTTATGTAGCGGAGCTTTTTGAGCATAAGCTTACATGCAACCTAAAGGCACATATTTGGTATTTTGCCCTAGCCTGGATGAAAAAAGAAAACCCTTGACAGGGCCAATGGAAACTGGGTCTATCTAGAGAGGTACATTTATTGACTCTCATTTCTCTCTATCAGAATCGACACTGGGATCTCTTATTTTTGTCCCCCACGTGGTACGCAATAGGGCGAAACACATAAAACTTTCTGGGGGAGTTACTTATTTGTTCCTCTTTCAGAAATGATCTAAGCGATCATGTTGCGGTCGGTATGTCAGATGCGTCTGCTTGACCTCAACATGCAGCACTTTTGACAAAAACTCCACCCAATATGAAACACACATGCGTTCATAAGAGCAAGTCTGGGTTGGGAGATAGGTACGAGCGTGATGCCGCTGACGTAGGAATAGATATACTATCATGAAGGCATTCACACACACACACATACACACACGATATATAGACAGTAGCCCCTTGTCTGGGGGACAAGAGCAGAGGGGTTAGCAAGAATGATAACTTATCGGTCAACATCGGTGAGCGACAATCGTTTAGCGATTCAATAGCAATCGCGTGTCTACGTTATGAAACAAACGACAGAGCCCGGTGAGAGGAGATCTACAGGGTCCATTAGTAAGACCGTAAATGTATAAGCTTAACTCATATTTATACTCACTGTAGTGTTATGTATACACACCTACCCACGCCGCTCATAGCCCGCCACTCTGTCCTAATTCTCCGGCACGTTGATGCTGAGTGGCTTTTAGCTGAACCCCTACGGAATACTGACTGCCGTGGATGGCGATAACGCCCACGCAAAGTCTCCGGTTTACAAAACTAATAGCCATCCTGCCGCGAAAAGGAATACACAGCCGGCTAGAGGACCCCACAGTGAAGGAAAATGAAGCCAAAAGAAAATTGAGGGCGGACGAACGAACCCGTTTCACAGTAACGGACACCATGCCTGTGGTTTTCTTCACTCGAAGTCTAAAGAAACTTCGAACATATATTCCACCCCTGCTAGACAATGCCAATCAAAAGTCCTATCTTTCTAAAATTGGTGTAATACTTAGATTTGGTGCGACAATGCATGTGCATGTAGTATAAAATGCGGATCACTGGAGTTATTAACTAGCTCCAAGCAGGTATAGCCATGTTGCAAGGCTACGCGATTCTCGATAAAGCAGTCCGAGTTCATTACACTGATGGCAAACCTTTGCAGAGAGATCCTGGAAAAGGGGACATCTCGAATCCCCGAGGATTGTAGGGATCTTCGAGAACCTCGCATCATTGCACTTGAACCTAAGTCCAGCACCGTCGGAGATAGATTCCTTGCCACTGGTCCTGGTATATCCGCATCACGGAGATGTTGCAAAGTACCTACCTCGGCATAGATAATCCAACGCATACGAATGCACACGGCAATGGATGCTAAATTCCCCAGAATGACGACGCTTTTTCTTCACTTGATCAGCGGGATCGTGTATGAGAGGATTCTTACACTTTTGAAGGAGTGAAGGCGTTGCTGGCGCTGCCGCTTGGCACCGGCAGTTCTGAAAAGGGAAGCAAAAGCGGCCTTTAGCTACCATTTCTATCTGTTGATTCACTAGGCAGGCTTGATCCTGTGAGATAGTATGAAACATGACGAATCGAAAGCAGTCTTGGACCCCAAGCTACGAATCTTCCGCAGTGCTTACATAGCTAGCTCGCTAGCTGCACCAGTAAGCGACCGTACCGTCGATGTCAGGGCTGTGTAGGACGGCTGGAGAATATGGTCGGAGATATAAACTAGCAAGAGTCCGAGATTCCTTGGTAGGCCATACTAGCTGTTATTACGATATCCCCACTACTCGACGATCATATGCATGTATCTAGGAGCTCTCGAGGCCCTTCACGTAGCATATTCACAGCAGAGGATCATGGATGAATAACCTTATTCGACAAAATCACAGGGCCTCCGATTAGGATCGTCAATAGGGCAGAACGCAGATGACTAATAGGGCCAGATCAATAAATGCTAGGAAATTGATTAATGAAAGGTTGCTATTAATAAGTCCTTTGCATAAGATAATGGAGCGCGACTAGTCTTCTCCCACGGTTCTAACTAAGACTTGCCGGCTTCCACGCGACGAAGCTAGACCAAGCCTCAGCTGATACAGTGGGTTCCTGATTCATATTTGCCTGGCCGGACCAAATAATGACGTTCGGGTCCGAAGTGATTGACAAATAGGTAGCCACCGGCTCCGATTAGAGTGTGGTGTTCCTGGAATGGGACAAGACCTCACAGGGAACTATAAGATACTATCATGAAACAGCCATCCTCCTAGATACGTACCTTGAGGTGGCAAAATCATTACCTCATACGCCCGACAAGTAGACAGACAGCCGCAGCCGCGATGCAAGACTGATGTTTGTTCTCGACCACGTCTATGCGCAGTCAGCAGCGGCTACTCAGCTAGATAGTATCGACTGGCTGAACCAAATACGCAGCCAGCAATTTTTCATCCTATGGCTATGCGTAAACTTTAAACCATGGCGTAAATCTTCTCGATCAGCCCTTCAAAGACCTACCAATTTAGAACCCCCCCACGATCCTCTTCCCCTCTAGCGACTCCAAAGACCCGTTGTACCCAAGATGGTGGTCCTACTATTCTTGAAAGGCGAAGCTAGTAGATCAGTGGGTTTATTGGGCTTAGCATCTATCGTAAACACAAGGTCCCCGTCGTTATCGTATAGCTGCAACGAACCCGAGCCTAGAGCTGGCGATGGGTAGAATTGTTGCCTGCCCATGTGGAAGCCTAAGTATTCAGGCACCGGGACGAAGGAGTGGAGTTAAGGATTCGTCCTAGCAGAGCTCTAGTTTCGCTTTCATAAGCTGTCCTTCATCCTAGTCCCTCGTCCTAGATACCTTAACCCCCGGGCCTGGCTCGGAGTGGGGTGAATCAAGCTTTCACCAAGCTTTATATGCATCACGGAATAACCCACTAACTGACTGCTAGGTTCTCTGGATGTGATGATCATATCTGACACTACCTAACTAGGCCTGAAAGGGCCGAGCTGGGCCGGAGATAATTGCGTATACAGTACCTATCATTACTCAGCTGCCAAGGCATCTCTCTCACCCATCCATTTCCATGCCAAAGTCTATTGCATATGCGCACCAGCGTATCAAATCCACTGTCTCTATCTCAGCCAAGGCCTAGGACTTTAAACAGCCTCTCCCGAAACAGCCATGATCTACCCCGTTGTCTAAACAACTAGCCCTACAGCAGAACGGCTCCTAGGCATCCTTCATAATATGAACGTAGGCTCGATAGTCTTATCCAATCCATCAGCATACGTCTGGTACTTGACGCCAAGGGCCACGGTGGTGCTGTTACGGGTCCGGAGCTTATTAACAACCACCAGCCGGCCCATACCGTCATGGACACTGTGCACTAGGTCCACCAATTCCCCCATCTCCATCTCGCGCTCGTTAGCCAGCTGCAGGCGAGAGAGGTCTCGCAAACGAGCCATAGCCTCTACATCCGGGTCGACGGTCCCTGGCTCAGGTAGTAGGCGCGGCACTAGGACGAGTGTAGCCGAGTTATTGGTCCGAAGTACGCCCAGGTGTGCCCCCAGTTCTGCAAGGATTCGCGCGGGAAGAGAGCGGGACGGTACCCCCAGCGAATGCGAGGGTAAACGTAAGATGTATACCGCCGCGTCCTTGACCGTCTGCGGCGAAGCAGAGTTTCGTCTGTCTACAGTAATGCGGGGGTTGAATTCCCCCGCCTTGGAGACCCCGTTCTCGATGATCCCTGGGTCGTTCATCTGCACGATGAAGCGAAGAGATGGGTAGAGCTCTGAGAGAGCTGCGGCTGCGGAGGTCGATTGCGCTCCTACCTACGCACATGGGGAAAGAAAATTCGCAGGGTTAGTTGAAGTGTTTCACTATCACACGATGTAACCAACAATGTTTTCTGGAAAGTAGGCAATGATGTGTAAGTATATGTGACTCACGTCGACTATGCAGGCGTTGCCCAAGCTGCGCCAGTCAAGCTTGCTGAGGAGCTCGACCACGCCGTTGTCCGCATCTCCCGCGCACCGGCGGTAAGCAGCCCATTGGCGTTGAAGCTTCGCGCGCTGTTCGCATGCTGATGCGAAACTCTGAGATGTGTTGAAAGCAGTGCTATACGCACTCTCTGTCGAGTACTCAGAGCTTCCATTCCGCTGTGTGGCCGAGGCCATCTGTAGTGCAGTGGGCGCAGCTGTCTCAGCCAGGAACATAGCAGCATCTAGATAGAACAGCTTGGTGACAAAGGGTGCTGAGAGGGCCGTGTGCGCGATGTAGCCTGGTTGAGGCTCCTGGAGAAAGCCAGCCGTCGCCGTCATGCGCATGATACGACAAAGCTCGTGCTCTGGCACACCGGCCAGCTCGGCGACGTCTCTCACTGGGACGCTGCCACTGAGTGGGATGCAAGCGAGTACCTGGAACTCGCCTAGCCATCGTAGACATGCGAGAAGCTGGTTCTGTCACGGCACAATATTAGTACTAGCTTAGTAGCAAGATAGACATAGGAGACGACAACGAACCTGGCTAGCTAATTGTTGGATAAAGTCTACCGGCTCGGCCAGCAATGTCTGCACTTTAGCTACCGCGGTGAGAACATTGCGTCTTGCACGATGCACTTCTAAAGGGGCATCACGGGAGAGTGCTAAGTCTGGGGTTGAGCCAAGGCCTGCATCCCGACACTGGTCTGCAAGGGCCCTGGCAGCCGTGGCCAGTTCAGTGGTGTAAGTCTCAAGCTGGCTCAGGCTAGCCATCCTGGCGTAAAATATTACGGTATTACAAAAAGTTAGCGATTATGAGGTTCGTGAGCTTGATGGTTGTGTCTAAGGGACTGCTATTTGGTGCTGTCTCTGGTCTATAAGGTGTCCTATTAGTAAGTCATAAGAATTCGGGGAACTGTTAGGGCCGTGAGACACGAGAGCGAGAAATATTAAGACGAAATATAGAGCGATACAAAAGATGAGCAAGCTAATAGGTCTGTTGCAGATAGCGTATACCTAATAGCCCTAACTAAAATACGGAGTATTGAGTTGGCACTTGACTTCTCGCCTCCTTAATGTAACGTGGATTTAAGCAGTGTATATTTTATTAATAACTACAGGGGAATTAAACTATCATCAATTATGTATACGAGAAGTGCATATTGGTTAGCATACAGAACATATTTACTATTGATGCACACCTGCGTTCCATATTTGGTGGTTTGTTTTCTGCAGATATGACATGAACTATCTGAAAATAATTGAAGAATTTCGGGCTACGCTAATACGCAGACGCCTCGGACACCGCCTTTACCGCATCCTTCGGCTCTGATGCACACTCAACTTACTTAGTCGTCCACTGTCAGATCAGAACGTAGCCCCCCTGCTGCTAGCTGCGTCTGCCTGGGGTCTATCTGTCCTACCATTGTGCCTCTTGATTACTACCAGAAAATATATTCCGTACCAGTAGTCAGCACTATCCGTGTTACCGGCAGTTGTGTTGACTCAGCGATCTTGGCAGGTCCCGTTGAAAAGCCTCCTCGTCATTGCCACTAAACCAGCGTTGCTTGACGTCTAAGACCTCGCAGCCCACGCGTTTCAATATTTCACTACATGATGACACGGGAGTGTTGGCATGGCTATCTACTAGAAAATTTGTGATTCTAGAAATCCTCAAGATTGGGTAATTCTGTTTCGGATATGAGCTGAATCTGTCCGTTCACAGTGTGGCACAGAAGTACTCAATCGTCGTTATCACGCCAATATGAAAATTCCAAGAGGCACTATTAGATGCAGTACATTCCTGCGGTTGTTCATCCTCTCTTTAGATTCGCTGGAGGGATTACCGTGCGCGCATGCGGTCTGCGGGCTTACGAACAATATACTGCGTATTCGAGGTGGATGAAAATAGTGTCAGTCTGTGAGCTTAGTTCCGGTACACCACAACGCGGCATTTGGGGTAATATATGATTGGGTGTTCCAAAAGTCCTGGGTAGGCGAAATGGCATTGTGTTGAATACTTAGGTAGATATGGGACGTCAGCTTACATCCCCGTCTACTAGTAGCACCACAGGGATCGTCTACTCCGCGAACCCAAGCCCCACCGAGCTGATGTCGATCTCGGGGCAGAGCTAGCCAGTAGTATCCGTGGTGAAATCCTTAAAGCTGCTTGCGTGTCGTAGCACGTTGACGATGATTGTTTGTCTCGAGGAAGTGGACATTTTGGAGCATATTGGGCAGTTCGTATATCGTTTATGGAATATTCTTACGTCTTCATTATCTGAGTCGTTGCATTCAGCCTGGCGAGCAATCATCACTTGGCGCACGTTCCAGTCGATCCAGCCGTTGGTAATTGCGCCAAGCTACCAATCTACTAAGCTACTCGGTAACAATCGAGAGGACGTTTGTCGGACAATAGAGGTACAAAGTTGCCGATGGAGCACCGTAGATGGGGTCGAGGAAAATCCACCCAAGGAGTTATCTTTAAATCTTAATGATATTAAGCTTTTAAAATTCTGACGACAACGTTCGGATACAGTCGAATACGCACGATAGATAATTGATAATGCATATATCAACTAAGATAGAAATGGGGGAGTGTCGAAATGAAGTTCCAATTTAACGAGGTCTAGAAAGAAAATCGCATAACTCCTAGCTTCAAAATTGTTAGTAGCTTTAAGACTTATCCGAGACACGACAAACTGGAAAAACAGATAACATTATGAACATGTCTAATAAGAGATTATTTCCAAGTGACCTATCCCGTAATCCCTAGGTATGCGTGCGTCTCGTTAATCATCAAACTATATATAGGTAGTGTACTCGATTATCTCTATAAACGTGACTATAAATCCTTGGCCACGGGTCTAACTCACATGAACCTATTTTTACATAAGCGGTCGAACCTTTATATAATATATAAAAACTCAAAAAGCTTGTTATTATAAGAACTAAACCTTAAAAGATGGTAAATAGCGGATATAGTGTTGTAACGGCCAGTTTCGATTTTTATACTTAGTCCGGCTGCTATCATTATCCTTCAATACATAACGTGCTTTACCAGTACCCTACGCACTTTCCCCCACCTTCTTATATTAGAATTAGGATTTAACAACCATAACGTATAGAATTAACCTAAACTACTCAAAATATAATAAACCTAATATAATTATAGTATCCTGACAAGTACGCGCATTATAACCAGTCTCCCCGCAGGTACCACATCGTCGCCTAAAAGGCTACCCCTCATTTTACCTACCCCCCTCAAAGCGCTTATCGCGTCGAGCCTGCTCTTCTGCCTCCTTCTAAGCCAAAACGTCTTACGCATCCTCTATAGTAAGTGCCCCCCCTTAACAAACTCGAGTCTTTTTAGCCCTGCGGCGTTTACTAAGTGCCTTATTTGCTGCTCGAAGTGTGCGCACCTCGGCTAATAAAAGCGTCATCTTATAAGCTAACATTTTAATGCCTTTAGCCAACGCCGCTACCGTCTTAAAAACGGGGGTTAGAGAGCTTCCTTAATGGCGTGTAATGCGACTCTTTACTAAGATTAACTATAAAAGCGTATTAGTCACATTATAGGGGGTTTAAGAGACCCAAGGGTTAGTATCAGTCGAGGGGGGTATACTAGGATTCGGAGTCTATAACCTCATATTAAGCTTTGAAATCATAGCTTGCGGGTCGAAAGGCACTAAACCAGCTCCGCGGAATCTAGCCTAGCTATTTTAAGCTGTTATAAAGGCTAAATAGGCTACTTTAAAGGCGAGGAAAAACTTGACCTTTATAATATGATTAATATAAGCCTTAATAAAAGTCTTAATTTGTCGACTATATACCCGTTTCAAAACACTAAAACACCCAATATTCAGTGGCTAAGTCAAATAAGAAAAATAAGGAGGTAAATAAAAAGTAATAATGTTATATGCTTTATAATACTCTTAGAATTCCGCCGATTCGTGACTTTTATGCCTATTAAAAACAAGCATTCGAGTAAAAATATACTTATCGAAGTGTTTAAGCCATTTTAAGCTTATCTTATTATTTGTTTAGCCATTACTAGTTAATTTAATTACTTAGTTATGTGAAAAGCCGCCCTTAATATACTAACTTGCAAAATGATTTTTCCCTTAAACTACTAAAAACGAAGGGACATTTTAACCTTCGCTATTAATATAAATAATTACTATCGCCTATTCTCGATTACCTAGCTAAATTGCCTTACTTTTACCATGTCGATTTACGCGAGTTATAACCATTGCTAAAGAGATTACATTTATTATAAAGCCTATCTCGTCGAAGTTATAAAAATCGGAGTCCTAAATACTATATTTCGCCCGTATATTCTTAACCAATCGGAACCACGCGCCAATTAACTCTAGATCTTCGCATAAGGCTCTTTAGAAGTCATAAACGCGATTAAAACGCGTTTTTAACTCTAGTCGTCATTATACGAATCGATATACCTAATTCTTCCCGACACGTAATGCCCCTCGAGATTCGAGTAGAAGATTTGCTATATCTTTAACACTAGCGAGCCGAGGCGCAAAACCTCAAAAATCTAAATTAAGTATATATCGAATAATCGTATCCTTTTCTACTTTATTCAATTTAAGGTTTAGGGGTAAACGTTCGTTAAAAGAAGTATAACCGTTTATTTTAAGTCGGAGCGTAAATTTAAGAACCTTATAGATTTTCGTAATAGATCGACGACTTAGCTTTTTAGATAAACGAATAGCCTTGATAACTAAGATGATTTATGCTTCCTAGGTTTGAATTTCCATTTATAATTATTAAGAAAACGCGTGTCAAAGTTCATGGGGTATAAAATAAAGGAAAATGCGCAGGGTACTGATATACGCAGGGTACTAGTAAAGCACGTTATATATTACAGTAGTGTGTATACGCCACATGCTCCCCGTGCACTCTCTCTATAGGGCAAGTTTTTAAACATGCTTCTCGTTGTGATATATCATCTATATTAACGAAGGCCAAGTCACAGGAATCAATATCAAAGAACTATATTGACTTGGTCTGCTAAAATTACTCACGAATCCCACTTTTAATATAACGTTCTAACTGAACAGCTTAGCTACTAAATATAAATCTTGAAGTTAAACACTCAATTTGTGGGTATACTCAAGTCGAGACCCGAATAGGCCCTTTGCTATACTATCCTAGCATTACCAAATCCCTTGATGCAAGCCCGATGACATCAAACCCAGCTCGCAACCGAACCCCTTTCGTCCAAGATGAATAGAGTCAAGTGGACGGTGTGTTTCCGTTGTGCTTGATACTTCGGCCGTAATTTAGCCATTATAATATTGTAAATGCTCGGATAGTTGAAAACCTAGATTTGTGCTCGAACACACTAGTTTCCACATTTAGCATAGACTAGTATCACTAGAGAAGTAGTTTTACCAAGACTACCTATAGCTGTCCATCATAATGTTGAGCCGGATATCCTATGAGCCGGAGAATAAACTCGACTAGCACTTGTCAATCTACAACAAGTGGCCATTCCTGGAATGCTACCTAGGTACTCAGATCATTTCGGCTCCCCGGCCTAACTTTCTCGTATGAGAGACAATAGTGATATTCGTTTTTACACTGACTTGCCTTTCCATGTATTCGGATGAGTAAGAAGGAATATTGAGTTACTAAGCGTTCATTAAATATCCGACTCCTTTTCATGTTGGAGGCATTTGGTTCCTTTAGGATTTATACCTCATATCCCACAATGGTGGGAGATAGAACACATGACGGTTCTAGCCAGGGGTATAGAATGCGGGTTATGCATTAAGTACCAGAAAAAAGTACTCTGGATCAGGGAAGGAGTACATACCAAAAGCTTATCTCCATGGGAGATATCAGGGGTCTAATTGATTGATACATGGATATTGGTGATCTAGAGTAGGTATAGACCCTTCATATTCCAACCTAACCTGCAACGAGATGGCGCTAGTAGCCTTTGGTTATTCGTGGAATAGTACGTGCAGGCATCACGAATCCTCCATAATAGTGCCTCGATGACCTTATCACGATAGCTATCGAATATAAATGGCTTAAATTGCTTAACTATCAAGGTCCTCAAAATGGCCTTTCAAAAGTGGAGTCCCAATATCTCAGAACTTAGACCTATCAGAAGCATATAGACCATGTATCAAGAAGCCTTTACTAGTGATCCGTTATCGTGAAATGTGCCGGGGAAAGGCTTAATGTGGTGGGGAGAACTGACGAGATAGGAGCTAAAGAGGGTTTTGTTCTGTAAAAGGGTCGTCCTTAAAGTGCCGCTAGTCTGAGTCGTTGACATAATGATAACTTTAATATAGCCTATACTCTAGGATACGCATCGTCGTAGCATGTGAATAGGATAGACTAGAGGACGTTTAATAAACCATGCATCCTAAGTAGGTATATTTTAATGTATGTAGGTAATTAGCGATATTCTTGGTTTTACCAGGTTCTAGTTTACACAATTCGTTGTCATCTATTAGTCTAGTCTCCATATTTACGATAGGCTATAGGTATTCGTAGCAGCTCACAGGACGCTATATAATAAAATAATAAATAAGACGGCATATTCATTGAAGTTTTTAAACGCCGGATAATCGTCCTAGCATGTCGAGGTTATACCTCATCGATAGTTGGCATAGGCTAGATTTACAAATGGCGGGGACGCAAATGACAATAAGGAATAAAGACTGCCCCTCCTCCCAAGATGTCGAATAGTTTATCAGGGCAGGGAACATTGAGGCATAGACAGGCAAGAGCCTATATATTGAAATAAATTCTAGTGAATCCCCGGTGCTAAATCTAACGACTGTAGAAACGACCTCTATATGAAGGTGGTGACAAAGAGAGAGGTCTATACCATAATATATGTTCCTCGTGAAATGACACACGCAAGCTAGCCCTCGGTTGCACGACGACGATAAAATCAAGAATCTACCATTCACCCCGTCGCCTCGTAGCCCTACGCGGCTGCGTCAGTCGGGCAGGGTGGAACGCCTCAGCGCCGAGGTAGGTGGTGATGTCGAGCTCGCCGCCCTTCTTGAACAGGCAGGCGACGTAGGTCTGGATGCCGTTGCCCTCGTCTAGGCGGCGGTGCTCGGTCAGGCTCTCGAGCATGCTCATGTAGCGGTCGCAATAGGCGCCGCGGCCGCGGGCCTTCATCCAGCCGGTGATGCCGCGCGCGAGCGTCAGGTCGTCGGTTGAGTAGTAGCGGGCGGGAATGAAGATCTTGACCTCGGGTAGGGCCATGCCGGGCGCCACGTCGAAGTAGTACAGGTACCCCGACAGCACCTTGGCCATGTCGCCGAACTTGTCCTTCCGCGACGAGTCCCAGTTCGGCGCCGCCGAGAGCTCCGCATCCTCGCTGAAATCGGCGGGGAGCCCGATGACGGCCTTGATCAGGTCGTGCAGCTCCTCGAGCGCCTTCGCCATGTACGGCGTGTCGATGCGGCCGCCTAGGGTCATGATCTCACGCACGGACGCGAACGTTGTGTGCGGCGTGTTGAAGTACCACTTGAGTCGCGACTTCTCGGGCACTACGTCGTCGACGCCGACGGAGAAGGGCGTGAGAAGCTGGCCCTCAGGGGAGTTGGCGAGGAAGTGGGTCAGTGCGCTGCGGGCATCGTTCTTGGGGTCCAGCTGGCCGATTGAGGACTCCCAATTGTCCATAGTCATAAGACCATTCTCGCCCAGCTTGCGCGGGAAGAAGTAGGTCTTGAGTGATATACCCTTGGGCATGAACTCGGCAGCGAACTGCACGCTGGTGCCGAGGAACGCGCCGACGGCTGCCTCTTGGACGTATTTAGAGTTGTCGTGGTCGTATAGCGTAGACATGAAATGGTTGACCCAAGTAAGGTCAACAGTAGGCATGACACTCGTGAGACCATGCAGAAGTTCTTTCAGAGCCTGCTGGTTCAGGGGGTCAAGCTCAGATCCCGGAGCTTGTCCAATAGGCTCCGTGACGTATCTTACGTCGGGCTCTTTGTTGGCAGTATTCCATTTCCAGGAGTACTCGATAGGCGTGCCATCGAGCCCTAATAGTGATTTCCACGCAATAGGGCGGCCATCTGATAGTGGAGCCTGGCCCATATAGGGGACCTTTAATGTCAAGTCAGCAAGGGTTCATTGAAAAGAAATATAGCACCGTCGACTTACTGTCCAGTGGTAATGGAAGAGAAGTGCCTCGTATTGTTTCTCGATAGAGTATCCCGCCGCTTCCACGAGGGCGGCCATGTGTTGGCCTGTAAGTCTCCACCACCAGTCATAGTCTGGGTTACGAGGAGGGAGGATCTTAGACAACGCCCTCCACGCTTCTGTGGTCTGCGAGACTTGGCCGTTCGACTTGACGACGCCATTACCGTTACCGTTACCGTTGGATTGAGTCATGGTGGATGGTTTAACTTAGTCTATCAGTATCTGAGTCTAAATAAATTATTTTCGAGAAATATTGGATTGTCGAAATATTCCCATCTTTCACTCATTCATGGCTGCCCTTTTGACTGACACTTTATCGGTATCATGCAGAGCCAATGTATCACCGGAACCCAGCTTTCCCTAGCCGGATTTCTATCAGAAGTCGGGTTACGGGTGGCCAGATCCTGATCCATTCCGGAAGCTTCAGCTCATTCAGCGCAAACCGAAGCTTACTGGGGCTATGTTATGTATGCCGGGATCTATTACTACCTATCTAACTATACTATATTATAGATCCGATCTCCGACTTCCGATTTCCGACGCTGGCCGTTCCTGCAGATGTGTATGTAAGAAGAGCATTTACGACAGATAGGTTTGGAAATTCAGTGAGAAGATAGTACGGTTCTATTAAAAGCACATTTGCGAAAATTCGCTCTTATTCCGTAGGTACATGGCTAATGGTAATAATTGATATGTTAGGCCTATAGTGCCTTTTACTCTTTCGTTTCAATTAGTGCCGCTGTAAACCCCCATTCGGTACTAAGACAACCCCGCTGGCAGCGCACAACAGTGTCAGCCACGGCGATCGGCCATTGAATAATGACGGGCTCTCCGCTCCAAATTTAGCGGATACCATATGATGGCCCTCGTTAATTGAATTCTCCGGGTATCTACCCCTTACACGAGTTTGACATTGTAGCTGACGCGGAAGAAGAAGAAGAAATAGATAGATTTCAAGTTGATTAAACTTTAAGTAGTACTATTTTAAAGTCGTATAGGTACATGTAATACAAGCTACTTTATAGTTCATAGTGAATACTACGCTTTACATTGTTTCGAGCGTTACGACGAAAATAAGTTGTGTGGATTAACGCTGATAAAAATAGAAGCCTCAGACCCAGCGACAGGTTCTTGTAACTCGTGAAGTATCGAAAGTAACTAATATCATACCTCAAACACTTTGCACGTGCTAAAGATATATACTTTGACCTTTATTAATATTAATCGTCCTTTTAAATTGAAAGTATTGGCCTATTTCTCTAGCCTATCTCTTTCGCAGGCTTAACATTAGCCCAAGACACTTTAAATGTTGTACATATTAGTGTAAGAGTGCAATTATTCGACTGTTGATTTGGGTCAGACAGAAGGCTTATAGATCTAAATTAAAACTATTTCTACCAGCAAGTTGGGTCGAGCGACGTAACTATCCATGGGCCTGGGGGGATGAATAGAAGGAAAGTCCACCTCAAATATCTGGTGGGGGAGGCCATTGAAACCCCGGGTACCGGAGCATGCCTCGCCAATTTGTTTTTTTTTTTGTCTCTTTATAAACCATCTGTTCAACCCAGCCTTGTGCACCAATTTTTTTTCAATCAGATTTTTGCTATTAATCCTCCATTTTATTATCATTATATGCTCGCTGCCTTGCCTTTTACTTACTTTCCCTTTAAATAGTTCGTCTCGACGACATCTCGCTCTAAGTACCGGCGTATATATATTATTATTAAAGTAGACAATCATTATGTGTAATTAATATTAAAAATTTTTAGGGTTAAGCTAACTTCACCTTGATATATCATATTCGATTCTCCAGCTCCTCCCCTTTTTGGCCATATTTGGCGCTGTCGTAACAATTGAAAGAGTTCCTTGTGAATATCTCATGATAGACCTAGCTGAGGTATCACATACTACGGACTGTGTCATATGAATCTCTCTTCGCAACATCGTAGATATTGAATACAATAGGTAGTTAAGATTATCAGAGACATATAATTTCTAGTAACCACTACGTGTAATGTTAGACTGTACAAATTCCCATAATAACTGCAAAGATAATCAACGAGAAAAAGTCGAAGTATGTAATCAATTGCATAATAGATACAATTACACCAGCGGAGAGAGTGAATCCTCCGTGGCCGCCCTGGGGGCTGTCTACTCTAGGTATGGGTGAGGTCTATTTGCCATTGGAAAATAGAATACAGAAATGGCAAGCATGCTATTCAAACCGGTGATCGAAAAAGGCGCAAAAGAGAAACCACAATTTTTTCTGTCTCGTACATGCATGAAAATAACCGTTTTAAAATCTTGTTTATACAGCCATAGAGTCGCAGATCTTTTCTAATTAGGAGAACGATACTCGGCGAGATGGTATTCTCGCTTGATGATATCGGCAAGCTAGTAGTAGGTGTTAGCATGTAATGAACAAACTATCTAGGGATATGTTCTGCATGATTTGCAACTCACTTTCTCGCCCGATGCATACATAGTGGTCGTCGGACCTCCTGACACCGATATGGGGACGTAGCTGATGTCGGCGGTACGCAGGTTGGTGGTGCCGTAAACCTTGTGGTTGGGGTCGACGACACCGCCCAAGTTGCGGGGCAACATAGGCGCGGTGCAGCACTGGTGCTGGTTGGAGATGACGAGATTCTCGCGCATGACGGCGATGATGTCCTCGTCGCTCTGGACGTGCGCACCGAGCGGGTCCGCCTCAATCGGGCCAAGCGCCTGCATATCTGGGGCGGCCATGAGCTCGCGTAGCTTGCGCAGGAATGCGATGATGACTGTGAAGTCAACTGGGTCGGTAGCCGTGCGGTAGTCGATGATGGGGTTGGCCAGCGGGTCTGTCGAGTTGATGTTAACTGTGCCTCGGCTCAGCGGTTTCAGCTGGAAAATCTGCGCCAGCGTCGACGTGCCCCAGTACAGAACACCGATTGATATGTTGGGATTCTGGAACTGTTGCAAGATGATGTCACGCTGGGCCTTATAGCCCGCTAGGACAGTCGGGTCAGTGTTAGCCGGGAGGTACTGCTCGTAATCCTCGGCCTCGGCCGCCGCGACAATGTCCAGGAACGAGTCAGTAGCATCGGTAAGGGCCAGAGACGTAAATGTTGTGCTGAGTCCCCTGACAATGGTGTACGCGCTCGGGAGGTGAGCATTATAGTTTGCTAACTGCTCGGCGTTGTAGGTCTCGTTATTTTCCATGGAGTCAGAGTTAGGAAGGATGGGGTTGGTGACTGTTTCAAATTAATTTTAACTCCCTTCATCATGGTAGCTCTGTATCATGGAAGCAAACTTACGGTTATACGGCACATTCAAGGTACCCTGGTCTTGCAGGTTGGTCCCAACGCCAGGAAGGTCAACGACAACGGGGATATTCAAAGAGTTGAGCAGGCTCTTTGGTCCGACGCCGGATAGTTGGAGGACCTGGGGGGTGTGCAGAGCTCCGGCGGCAACAACTACTTCTTTCGATGCGTAGGCAGTCTGGATACTTCCTCCAGCAGACGGGAGATATTCAACACCAATAGCCTTAGTTCCATCGAAGAGGATCCGTGAAACGGTAGTCTCGGTCAGGAGATGATAATTGGGACGGGATTCAATGACTCTGTCGTAGTGCGCAACTCGAGCGTCACATCTTGTCTGGTTCTCGGCATCCAGGACAGTCGATAAATAGAAGCTGCCAGTGTTGACTCCTCCGTTGGGATCGCGGACGGGCGGTATGCCGATCGATTGTGCAGCATTCCACCAGTTTTCTGTAGTAGGCGTTAGCAGACCTTGAGGATCAGGTCAAGATAATATATGATAGGATTTTGAGAAAGGCTCTTTTGGCGATTGTGATAATTACCACTTGCAGGATAGAAGTAATTTGAATACGAGTACTGAAGAGGTCCATCGTGCCCTCGGACTGAATCATCCCATGTAATATTAGCTCGGGCAGCGTACTCTGGATCCGGCGCGGTGAAGTTTTCGCTCTATTTCCAGTTTATCAGTCAAGAGTTATATCAATCTTGAATTCACGCTTCCAGGAGATATACCTTTATGAAGAATGGTAGCAGGCCATCCCAACCCCAACCATCATTACCAAGAGATTCCCAGTCGTCATAATCAACCCGAGTGCCCCTAAATATTAATGTTAGTTAGAATACTTATGCATTTCATGGGTTATTGCGGCATTCATACCTAAGCCAGTTCATCGCGTTAATGGTACTACCACCACCAACGACCCTTGCACAAATGACATCCGAGACTCGGTTGTTTAGTGCGGTAAGAGGCTCCGTAGTGAGGTCAGGCCAGAAATAGGGTGTGGGATCCCAGTTACCAGGGACCAGAATCCCAGGCTCACCAGCATCCAGCGGGCCAGCTTCGATGACAAGTACATTAACTAAGCCTAGTTAGTATATTTGCATTTTGCATAATTGTTTAAGGTGCGACATACTATTTGGGTCTTCCGTCAAGCGATCCGCTACTATGAGACCAGAAATACCGCCGCCTGCAATGACAAAGTCGTAGTTGGTTGAGTTGGCAACTCTTGAAGAAACTCTTGAGGAATACAGAGGAGCAACACGCGCCTCGCTAAGAAGCAGCCCCGCTAGGAGCGCGAGAACAGATCGCTTGTCTATCATTGTCGTTATTGGGAGAAAGAAAGGGGGTTTTCTAGGAGATAGTTGGTGAGCCGAGTGAGAGTCTGCCAAGAGAACGGTTCATCTAGTTTATATAACAAGATTTCAGATCTCGAGTGTGATTTTATGTTGAGGCTCTCCCGGACAAGCTCGGCTTAGCCTGGCTGCACGCATCGCGGACAAGGCCCTCGGGGCGGGGCCGTGAGGGCCATGAATATCTGCTGATTCGGAATGTAGAGGGCGCCAGCCATGATGAATTCGGGCATCGGGAGTAGCCTTCTCGGAAATTGGCTTGCGGAAAAGCTGAGATAGCTCGCTGAAGACGCCACGACAGAAGACCCCCAATATACCAGTTAGGTCTTGGACTAGGCGTCAGGCCCATCTTCAGCTTAGGTTATTGCCGTCATTGCGCCGCCAGGACCCCATAAATCCTTTAGGTGCTGAGCGCGTTATCTAGCACGAAAGTTTCTCCACCAGTTGCCCGCCCGGGGGTATCAAGCCACTAGTAACGGCTAAGGCGGATTGCGTTGATCTAGTTTGTGTACCTGGCGAGGGTGATGATTTCAAGGACATTGTCAATTCACTAGATGCCGTTCCGATTATTGTGGTTGCATCCAAGGAATACAGCTTTACTAACTAGGCAGCTGACTACCCCCTGTCCCACGTGTTGTATGGAATAGGATCTGATCTGAAGCGAACGCGGCTCCATGTAAAGTAAGCTAGGCATTCCAAAAATAGACTGTTGTATGATTGGAAGACCAGCCGAAGAGTATTCCGGGGCTGAAGAGAGAATAGGGCGTTCATTGCTTGGCTCGCTAGTCACTTGGTCGAGGAAGGGGGAAGAGATCGTGAAAACAGAAGGAAATTTGGATTTTGAGATGGGCCTTGTTTAAGTTGTCTGAATTCGATGACAACATTATTATGAATATATTCTCGCCCATGGACCCATTGATACGTGCAACCTCGAGCTTCGTATTCTAGACAGTATAGTCCTAAATTTCCCGCCCAAATTCATGCTATAGGAAGTGGGCTGTGTGAATAGTAACCTGCTTGATGCATGTACTCACATACTTGCATATAGGCATTCAATTGCAACAATCGGTCGGCATATTCAGATTATACAAATCATATTTCGGGTTTCTGGCTAGCGAGAGTATTATGTCAGATACCGCAAACACATATTTACTTTTTTTAGGTGTCGGTACTAGATCATCACCGCTATCTGCAAGTGAGACGCTTATAGTGGCCCGATGCATTCATACTACTCATTGCTAAAGCTGAAAGGCTGTGCACAACAACCACGGGCTAACGCGCTCCACCACTTCGGGCACCGGAGTACGGAATCCACCGAGGCTCTGGTACGGGACGGGAATGTCTCGTGTGTCTAAAGCTTACTTAGGGTAAAATATGAAGCCGAAAATATGGGCGATGTAAAGAGTATATCAATGGCACATTCTAGGTACGATCAGTAGAACCTTTGAACAGCACCCCTCAATCCACCACTACCTGTACAACGACACCAGTTTCTGACTAGTAGACTACTTTTGTATTTTCTTTTACACTTCATACTCCAAAAATAGACAAAATGACCTCCACTCCATACATCCCCTACCGCCTTGATGGCAAGGTCGCCCTAGTCACTGGTTCTGGTCGTGGCATCGGTGCTGCCATGGCCACTGAACTTGGCCGCTGTGGTGCCAAGGTCGTTGTCAACTACGCCAACTCTAAGGAATCGGCCGAGAAGGTCGTTTCCGAAATCAAGAAATTGGGGTCGGACGCCGTTGCCTTTAAGGCGGACGTCAGGAAAGTCCCTGAGATCACCAAGCTTATGGACGATGCCATAGCACACTTTGGTGGACTCGATATCGTGTGCAGCAACTCTGGTGTTGTGAGCTTCGGACACATTAGCGAGGTTACTGAGGCAAGTCATCTTATACGGGAAACTATGTTGTAGCTTAGCAAGATGGAGGACTAACCAACCCAAACAGGAAGAGTTCGACCGTGTCTTCAGTATCAACACGCGCGCACAGTTCTTCGTCGCCCGCGAGGCCTACAAGCACCTCAATGAGGGTGGTCGCATCATCATGATGTCGTCTAACACGGCCAAGGACTTCACCGTGCCCAACCACTCTCTCTACTCGGGCTCCAAGGGCGCCATCGACTCCTTCGTCCGCGTCTTCTCCAAGGACTGCGGTAAGAAGAAGATCACCGTCAACGCCGTGGCCCCCGGCGGCACCGTCACCGACATGTTCCACGAGGTCTCGCAGCACTACATCCCTAACGGGGAGAAGTACAGCGCTGAAGAGCGACAGGCTGTGAGTTTGTTCATTATATAATTTTGCCAAAAACAGGGTTCCGATACTGACGCGGCATGACTAGATGGCGGCCCACGCTTCTCCTTTGACTCGAAATGGATACCCCGTTGATATTGCCCGCGTGGTTTGCTTCTTCGCCAGCAAGGAGGGCGAATGGGTAAACGGAAAGATTGTGACTGTTGATGGTGGTGCAGCTTAAGCTCCTTACTGGTCTGGTCATAATTGGCCAGTGTTCGAATGCATGTAGTTTTAGTGGTGATCATAGAAATCTGGGTATCGCAATAGAACAGGTCGGGCTAGAACATATGCCATAAAATAAGCTTTTCTTCACGAATAAAAAGTTGACCCCATGCATCATGCTCGAACTCATGTTCTAATGAAGATGAGTATGGTACTCTCACTGAATTGATGTGTTGAAATACAGGGTTATGAGGTTGCTTGATTAGGTGAAGAGCTATCTAAAGAGTGTGGGAGGGCCTATCTATTATATATATGACGGCTGTGGAATGCCCTGTGCCTGTACTTGACAGCTACCCCGTTGACACCTATTTCAGCATGATGGATAAGATGGACGGCTTAGTTGCGGCTCTAGATTTAATGTTGAATAAAAATGAGGAATAGTCACACGGTCGCCACTTTTGAATTGTATATTAAACGTTGAATATCTGAGAGCGAGAGTGGGCGCAACTCCTTGTATAATGAACTACTATATGTGAAGGCAATCAACATTACAATATGCTACATAGTACCTACTCACTAGCCCCTTGCCCCCAAAACCGCACGCACAAGTATATGTACACGTATACAAGTCGCTATCAGTTGACTTGATTTTAGCAGAAAACCCCGAAAAGAGTGATGACCCTAAATCAAGATGTGTCGTATTTTAACAGAATTAAACCAAGATAACGGTCAAATATACCCTCACGAGATTGAAAAATACCGAAAATGATTTATATGTTCGAACAATCAATAGTTCATGGCGGGTAATGAGAGTGATGAATATCCATTAGAGTACACGTCACTTGAGTAAAATATGAGTTGTCTACGCAATTCATTCAAAGTCCATTCCCAATAGATACCCAACCTATTCGAACCACAAGATCAACATGATTATAATCATACACCAATTAAAAAACTACTCCTCTCCCTTATCCTCCGGCAGCGTCGGAACGGGCACATCAAGCAGGTGGAGTGGACCCGCGACCTCCTTAAAGAAGGGGACCTCGTAGACACGCAGGAACCAGTCGCTGAGATTTGGATACTTATCCTTGAGTATACGGTGGAAGACCATGAAGCCAAAGACGAGCATGCCGACAACGAAGAAGTCCGCCAGCGTCGGTACTTCCTCGGAGACGAGGTACTGATGTGTATGTAGACGGTCGTCCAACATCCGACAGGCCTTGTAGAAAGCACGGAGACTGTCCTCGCGGTCCATGCGGATAGTGACGTGCCGCCCGAAGAGCGGCAGGATCACGCCGCCCTGTGCCGGCAGCAGGTCCGAGTTCGCGAACGACATCCACTTCAGGATGTCGTAGTAGTCACGCCGGGTAGAGCCCAGAAGCGTGGTCTTGTCGTTCTGCGATGTGACTTTTTCAGGAGTTAGCATGTGTTAATAAGTCTGTTCCAGTAGTGAGAGGGGCTTGATTAGGGAGACGGCAGAGAGAGATCACGCACTGTATAGGGCGATGGGGATACACTCGGTTAGCACGTAGCCATCCTGGCCCACGAAAACGGGTACCCGACCCATGGGGTTAATCTGGAGAAGCTTCTCATGATTCTCCTTGTCATCTCTATCTGCGTAGATGATGTCTAACTTGAGGCCGTGCGCTTTGGCGATGGCCAAGATGGCGGTGGATCGCGGGTTAGGCTATAAGAGTAATGGTAATTAGTTCTATTGCATACAAAATTAGGTGGGTTATACATGTTGTGCCCAGCTTTGTGGCTTACCTTATGTGTGTAGAACGTGCCAAACGACATGGTGGACAGATATTGATATATTTCACTGCTTAACTGTGTTTGCTTACTAGTTCTTTAGTTGTACGGTGTTAATATACTAATTTTTTTGCTGTTGAAATATGAGATTAACTGCAACTGTGGCAATCCCCGTTTTTTTTTCTAGATGACCATCTCTAATAAATCTGCTCGGGGCGGTATTAACTAGCGATGAGTAAGTATTCCCGTTTTGAGGATTGTACACAGCCTCATGTGATAATACCTTGAGAAGCTCTTTTAATGCGCTGAACAGGCCTGGCGATTGTAGCATCGGGATGAGATAGACTTAAGAATTATCTAAGCAAAGGCAATCATTTAGATCTATACTACGTCTATGCTAGGCCGGACTCAGTACTCTTTCCTTATTGGCCATTCAATCATCCCGTCTCCGATAAGATTAATGACTTTCGTGGACCCGATCTTTCGGATTCCGACATACCTTCCCAATAAGGAAATGTCCACCCCGATCCCCAGTTTTTCCCGGGTTCCCGAGATCCGAAAAGGAAAATTGAGAATGCCTAGGGTGAAGACTACTTCCAATAAGGGCGGAAGAAAACGTCGAGCTGAGTGAAGAGCTGAGGGAAGTGGGGGCGAAGAAAGCCTATGGAGAAATGCTGTGCTATAAACTTAGCCACATGATTGCAGATCTCAGGACAAGAAGAACCAAGCAGCTAATTACACATGTCAAGTCTACAGAATTCAGTTCACGATCGAAAGAGCTATCTGGTTAGCAAATAGAACAAGTAGAATAACAAAGAAAAATTGGTATTGATTTTCGTAGTAAAATACAGTACATAGTAACTCCATCCGTAGTGTGTCGCGTGTCTAAAGTTTTAAGGATAATTCTAAAGTTGTAGGTAGGTGATAATAATCGAGACCAAATCAGTCAATATAATCCCCCTAAGTCCTAGTGCCAGGGGTGTGTCTCTAAACCGTCTGGATCCCGAACCACTTCTTGACGCCCCCGCGGACCTCGAAGGCGACCTTCCCGTCCTCCGCCAGCTTCCGCAGGACCTCCTCGGTGAAGGGCTCGATGGCCATGACGCGGACCTGGTCGTCGAGCTCGCCGCCATGCATGGCCGTGACTAGTTCCCTCACCGTCACGCTGCCCTTGTTCCCGCGGCCCCCGACGCTTCGCTTCATCCGCGCGAGCGCCTGCAGCACCTGCGCCTCGCGCCGCGTCTTGGACGTCAGCTCGCCCCTTATCTTGGCGGGCAGGTTGCGGATCACCATCCCGTGCGCTGGGTACCCGACCGCGCACTCGTGCGACGCCATGACCCGCAGCGAGTCCATCCAGGTGCTCAGCTGCTCTACCGCCGCCGTGCCGTGGCCTAGCACGTTGTCGCCTGTGAACATGGCGCTCTCCTCCTCCAGGATGAAGCACGTGTGGTCGTGAGCGTGCCCTGGGGCGTGCACGGCGCGCACCGTGGCGCCCTCGACGCTGAATATCTGGCCGTCCACGATGCCCCGCTGCGCTTTGCCGGGAGTGTGCTTGTAGATGGCGTCAGATAGCTCGGGGTACATGCGGATGAGATCCGGAACTCCGCCAGCATGGTCACCGTGCCAGTGTGTGAGGAGTACGTGTGAGAGGGTTATCCCGGCATCGGCAAGCGTCGACGAGATGAGTTCCGCCCATTCGGGAATGCCCTGGCCAGTGTCGATGATGAGTCTGTGAGGACCCGTTCCTACTATGTAGGTATTTGTGCCTTGTAATGTGAACTAGTAAGCAATGTTAGTTTTTAAGCTTTTCTCGGAATCCTAAAATAGGATACGTACTTTTCCAGGATTCAGCCCTAGTATCCGCAAGACTCGCGGGCTGATTTGCTCCACATCTGCTATGTACGGTAGATGGGATAGTTGCGCTTCAAGGTAGTCCTCAAAGGCACAGATGTTAAGTGTTTTGTTGATCTGACGGTAACCGCCCTTGTGCTTCTTTTCCTCGTTATCCTCCATGATCCTTTATATGTGAGGAGATAAGATGCTCGTCGTTTGGTCTGGGAATGTAGGGGAAGGAAGAGGGTAGCTGGGTACTAGAAGGCTTTAATATGTCGTTAGATGCTAGGCGGCCTGACTTCTATAATTATCCTGTCTCGCTTATCAAGATCACATCCGACATTTCCTGGGTCCTAAGTTTCTTCGGACCGATGGATATAGTTTCATAGCCTCATGTAGTGAGCATAGTGGTCGGATTTAGATTGCCACCGCCGAGGGTCATTCTCCTTTCGCCAATAATATCAAGCCCTGCATGCGGGAGCCTTTTCTCCCAGATGGGCATACTATTTTCAGAGTTCACTCCCCGAGGTTCTGGCACGTGCATGTTGCTTACCCTTGGTGCCATGCGGTAACCCCGTAGTAGGGGCTGTGCTACAGGCAGGAGATGTGAGTCTTCCACGGGGCAAGAAATCTCTGGACTAGGACTGATGCGCATTATTGGTCACAGACAGAGGCCTTAGTGTACCACTTCTACTGTTATGGGAAGCTCATCATTCGCGAAACGACCGCTAGTATCTAGTACCTAAGCACTAGGGTATAGTTCCTATCATCCCGAGGGCTAGGATTTTTGGTTCAGATGGTGCCACGTTGTTAAACCCTAAGTTGAAACCGAGGCCGCGTATATTTCAGTTGGTTGAGCCCTCATGTGGATAGGTCATAGGTAGAAAGACCTAACCCACTATGATTGTCCGTAGCCTATACGTAGTAATACCTTTCTACTCAGAGCTTTAGTCCTATTCCAAGATCCCCTCTAGAGTATTTAGATGAACACATGTGGTAAATTACACCTTATACTCCTGGTGATTAGACTAGCCTATCATGTCACCATGTAGGTATAAAGACAATCCCGTCCTCCTCGGCAGGTCTTGCCACTCCTAATTATTCCTGAACCCTAATTAGTCAGATCACCCATCGACGGCAATAGATACAACATGTTGAGAAATATAAATATATTTATGGGCACTCAATGCTTTCTTAGTCGTGATCAGTAAAGACCATAGTAGAGCTACATAGTACGTTTTGCAAAAGTTAGTCCTGTTACACGGGACACTACTAGTTCCTAGCATTCTCTCCAACTTCTATTCATAAGCACATATGTAGGATACAGGAATAGAGCAAGTTCATAGATAGAAATATTATGATCCGATTATCAAACGGTCCCCCGATTCCCCTCCCTTTCTTAAGCCTAACGCATATCTTACCTACGTAGGTACACTATAATTCTGGTCACGAGTCTATATCTTATGATATATCGTTAGCGGCACGGTCCAAACTCCATGGACTAGGTATAACGTATTATATGTAGATGGATATATACCTATATATATTGCACATGCCCCCCGATCAAAGTCACATTCGAGCTTTGTATTACCCCGCGAATCGTCAACGACTAATATTGGTGATTTGTGAGATATTAAAGCAACCCCCATACTATCTCTCCACGGATTTTACTACCGTAGTTGTCACCTCGGGCATCTGCGACGATTACCGACTTCACGCCAGTTTTGTAATAGGGATACACTAGCACAGAACACACCGACGAACATCTAACCGTGACATCAGTTTTGTCATCGGAATTTCTCCACGTCGAGGCCGGGTAATGCCAAAACCATGAATATACCTAACAGGCGTCGATCCAAACTTATTTTCATGCGAAATATCTCACAATCCACCGTTAGACAAACTCGCAACAACAAATTCATCAATTATCATTTTCATTTCACTCAGGGCCCATTTCCCATTTCTACTATGCCGCAGTAGATTGTATCTCAATTTCCTCAACGAATACTAAACACTAATGAAAGAAGTATATATATAGAACACTGGCCCGAGGGCATTCTCGATATTGCCAAGTTTCATGATAGAGAATCGAGATGAGTTACAGAGAAGTATTTCGCCACAATCGATAATAAAATTTTGTCATTGGTATAGAGCTCATACAAAGCCGTTCCGACACAAGGGAAGTAACAAAGGGAATTTCTAATATTTGACTACACTCGCATAGGTATATCCATCGCCATTCTAACAATGCGCCCCAATTTTCCTCAGGGGATTTTCTTCTTTCTTTTTTTTTCCCCTTCCCACCACAGGTTTCTGCTTTAATAGGAGAAAGGCTTAGTTGAAGTTGGCCGTGACGCCGGGCTTGATGGCCTCGAGCTTCTTTACCAGCTCGGACCACACGCGGTCCTGCAGTTCCTTGCCGCCGGGTCCCGTGGCTAGGGGCGACGGCGGGTGGATGGTGCAGTCGCCAAGATACTGGCCGTGGGTCTCGGGGCCGGCGCCGGCGGCGTGCACGAGCGTCCGGCTGCCGACCTCGGTGGAGCGCGCGACGAACAGCCGGAAGAGCCAGAAGGCGAAGGTGGGGTGCTCGCGCGACAGCTCCGTCTGGCACAGGCCCGGGTTGGCAATGTTGAAAGTGATGGGGAACGAAGAGTCAGAGATAGGGTGGCGCTCGGCGATGGCGCGCACGCCGAAGACCACCAGGAGCTTAGAAATGGGGTATTGATCATCCCAGTGAGCCTCTGCCGTGGCCTTGTCGTTGACTGTAGCCAATAGCTCGCCGTCGGGAGCTGTCTTCTGCGGGAATTCGGTGTGGAGGTGCGCGCCAGAACCAGTGATAGTGAAGATAGGGCGGATATTGAACTTGGCGGCGGACTCCTTGAGCTTGGGAATGACGAGAGCAGCTAGAAGGAAAGTTGAGATAAAGTTGACGGTGATTTGGGTCTCGTTGTCCTCAGATATCTCGTATTTGAACTTAGCCAGGCCTGCGTTGGCCTGGAAGACATCCACGCGGTCTAGCTCGGTGTTGACGCGGGCAGCGAACTTCTGCACGCTCGCGTAGCTGGCCATATCAAGTTGCCAGACCTGAATGATGTTCTTGTTGCACTTGGTGGTGGTTTCGATGTCATGCTTGGCATCATGACCCTTGTCCAAGCTGCGCACAGCGAGGATTACTCTGCTAGCGCCGAGGCGAATATAGTGTCGCGCAGCTTCCTTGCCCAGGCCAGTGTTGCTACCAGTAACCACGATGGTCTTCCCCGTGAAGTTGGTTCTGGGGTAAGGCAGTCTCACGAAGAGTTGACTGTAAAGGAAGTTGGGCATTGTGAAGATATATGATAGGTTCTGGGCTATATTTTTGTCTATTTGGGATGGCGTGACGATGTAATGGGTGCTTTACGCGGTGTTGATGAAGCTGGGATTGTCTGTTATTAAAAGATGTTGAGGCCCAGATTCGACTTCTTTATGAGATGTGTAAGTTATGGGTGGAGAGAGTGGTGAGGGCCAAGACATTCTTAAAGACGAATTCCGTTCCAGTTACCAACGACCTCAGCGGAGTTAATAGGAATAGCAGGCGCTAATATCCAGTATGGACCTTAGTGCCTGTCCGGCTTTTGGAAAAATGATAAAGTCCGAGGGTTATGCACCTATCAGCAAAAGAATTGATCAAGTGTGGGATGGGATTGAGACGAATGCGCTAATGCGGCACCAAAATGACGTTTGTAACGGCTGTGGCTACAGTGGCTGCAGCGCCTATACGTCCGCAACAGGCCTGTCAGCATTAGCGACAATACGGGGATCTCTGCCCCACCCCGGTCCTTCGCAGTCCGATATGCCGTGCGTGGGGGCGCTGGGCACGGCGGGATTGAAGATTACTGAGGGGATGAAACCCGATTTCGAAGTTTGATCTCCACTCTACATATCGGGGCTTAGTCATTGCATATGAACATAGGTAACATTGTGAGTATCACCTATTCCGGTTGTCTGCCTCGATCTCGGTGCGCGATCTTAGCGTTGCCGGTTTGCTACTTACACAGGTCCGAAAATGGTGATGATTAAAGCAAGCCTCTTTACTATGTTTAACCCCACACTATTAACTCTTAGTTTCTCCCTTACGCATCATTGATTTTTATTGATCGTCGTCCCCCTTGAAATCCTATCCTCGTTTCACATTTTTATCTTTATTCCTGATAACTTTTTTGTCGTTATTGTTATAGTTCCTTGTCGTCACCATGGCCACCTACGCTGTTCTCGGCAGTACTGGAAACTGCGGTTCTGCCCTGATCCAGAACCTCCTCGTGTCAGAGAAGAACAAGGTGAATGCCTACTGTCGCAATAAGAACAAGCTATACAACAAACTCCCAGAAGTCATGGACAACAAGCATGTCCAAGTCTTTGAGGGAAGCATATACGATGTCGAGCTCATGGCCAACTGTGTGCGTGACACCAAAGCTGTCTTCCTGGTGGTAACCACCAACGACAACATTCCTGGCTGCCGCGTGAGTCAGGACAGTGCTGCGGCCGTTGTTTCGGCCCTACAGAAGATCAAGGCCGAGTCGGGCCCGGGCGTCAAGCTGCCCAAGCTCGTCCTTTTGAGCTCAGCCACGATTGATGACCACCTCTCTCGCGACATGCCCAGCTGGTTCCGTCCAATTATGCTAGCTGCCGCATCACATGTCTACGAGGACCTACGCCTCACCGAGAAGTACTTGCGCTCTCACTCCGACTGGCTCTCCACCATCTACATCAAGCCCGCCGGCTTGTCCCCCGACATCTCCCGTGGGCACAAATTGACCCTTGATGAGGAGGAGAGCTTCATTAGCTACCTAGACCTCTCGGCTGGTATGATTGAGGCTGCCCAAGATGAGGAAGGGCGGTACGACGGCAGAAACGTTGGCGTTGTAAACGCAAAGCGCGGAGTCGGTGCCAAGTTCCCCCAGGGAACACCGATGTGCATCTTGATGGGATTAGCTAGACACTTCTTCCCTTGGGCACACCCTTACTTGCCTTCAGGTACTGGACCTGCATAAGAAGGGTGTACTTATATCGTGTTTTCTTTGTTTAAAATTTCGTGTGTTCATGGGGTTGGCTGTATCACATCTTGGCGTCATAGTTTTAGGTATGAGATATACTTGGAGTGATAAAGGGATAGACGATTGAGTGTTTTACAGATACCTAGTTACCTATAGCGTACTTGATGCTGGGCAAAACCAATTAATTTTTTTAAATAAATAGCTGTTCATCATTACGATACATTATGTTTAAAACTTCAATTGCAATTAGCCAGTTAATACAAAGTTGAAGCATCGCTTGTTAGTGAAACGACGTTAATACAAAATCACCTACGTAGCTATATTAACTTAGGTAATTGTGAATTTTTGATCCTAAATATTATATCACATGCAAGAAGAATAAAGATCGGTGATAATTTCGGATTCTTCAGGAACATCTGCTTATATCTCCGTTAGATACAGCGTAACGCCGCATCCGAAGTGTTCCTAATTAAATAAACTCTGTGGAGGCCAAGACTCACATAACAAGCTCCCCCGTCTTACATTTGCAACTCTTTACAAACCTCTAGTGTGATCTACAGTTTGATAAAACATTCCATAATATCCCAAAATCTATTTTAAGACTAAGCTGGAATGCATATAAGACTTGTAGTATTAAAGCTGATATGAGGATCGATATTGCGGCTGTCTCCGATCAAGCCATTTTCGGAATCTGACAAGATGGTGATTGGTTGGGGGTTGGATCCGTGGGGCTTACAGAATCCAGAGGTCCGCCCGCCACCTCGGTCCCCGATCCGCGAGACCCCGAAAACCCCTGAGAGAGTACTCCCGTGGGTCAACAATGGGGAGGGGGGAGGGGCTATAATACAATACCCAGAGGGACAGCATATAAACGTAAGACTCCAGGCCCAGGGATGAACTATAGCCATAGTGATCTCCAGCGATCATTTCCTTACCCACTAAGATTCCCAAGTCCAAATTTATATCCCCATCCACACTCTAATTAGTAGTCATGGCCACCACGACCGTCACTACGACCACAGCTCCCATCCAACTCAACCCCTTGCACATGGGCATTATCAAGGGTGCAGAGGCCCCTGCAGGGTCGTTGGAAGAATGCAATAAGCTGCTGCAAAAGAACCATGAGATATTTCACATGTTCTTCCGCGACACCGCGGGTCACAATCACATCGTGCACAGCCTCTTGACCCTACTAGCTCTAGGTGCTACACCACAAGAGCTCAGAGACCGCTATGACGATGGCGTGCCGATCCAACGTCCGATCCCTGAGGTCGACTTCGCCGTGCTGGAGAAGCTGAGCGACGACGACGTCCTCTACAAGACCATCGGCGAGATCACCCAGTACCACACCTTTCTCGAGTTTTTCAAGCGGGAGATCACCGCCAAGGGCTTTAAGCCCGTCGTGCAGAAGTACGTACTCGCGCGGACAAAGCTGGCAGACAAGATGCTCGCGCGCATGTACGAGGGTGCCTACCACCCTATCATCCACTTGGGTCTGGGCATCGAGTTCGACCAGCCGACGATCGTGGCCGAGGCTCTCGCGCAGGCCGCCGCCCACGACAACAGCAACATCCTACATTTGTTCGAGAGCGCCGAGGCGGAAGCCGCCATCCTATACCCGAACCCCAAGCCGAAGCCGATGATTGAGCTGATCCACGAGGTACGCGCCACGGACGCGATCCGCACGGCGCCGCGATGGACCGACTTCGGCAACAAGATGCGCGACGGCATCGTCGGGCACGCGCTCGAGGAAATGTCGACGATCGCGGCGCAGTTCCGGATCCGGCCGGACGAGGCGTCACTCGCGCGGCGGACCGCCGAGATGATTGCGACGTGCGCGTACTTCGCGGGGGCGGCGCAGCGCGAGGGCCGCAAGCGCAAGATCGACTTCTTCTACATGCACAACGTGACGAGCAGCCTGTTCTTCACCGTGTTCGCGCGCCAGGACTGGATCCGGCTCGAGGACCGCGTGCGCCTCGTCGAGTGGAAGGCACGCCTCGACCTGGCCTGGTACGCCGTCTCGGGCTGCGCCCCGCTCGACGGCGCCGCCATCTCGGGCTACGAGAACCCCGAGAGCGACGGCTTGGGCTGGGAGGACCTGTTCAGCGCCGTCAACAAGGAGCACGACGACGGGCACGCGGCCAAGTTCATCCGCGCGCTCAAGAACGGCGAGCAGGTCTGCGCCGAATACGAGCAGGGCGAGTGGGAGGCGTATTTCCCCATGAAGGGCGACATGTGGCTGAGGCTGGCACGGATGTGCCAGGACACCACCAAGAACCTGCCCACCGACCTTAAATGGGTGCCGTTCACGGGATTCGAGCAACCGTGGAAGCGGCCGGACCTCCAGTAAGGGAGTATGATGATGCTGAGTGTTGACGATAACGGTGTTACTGATAAACCTTGTCTTTCACAAAATAACTGTAGAACAATTCACTGAGATCAGAAATGACAATAAAATAAATTAGCATATCTTAATTATCTATTGAAGGAATATCGGTGTAGAACATAAATGAGCTAATAGTGACGTTAAAAAGAACAGCAAAAAGATTTTCTTTATAGCTTTTACGGAGGCCCGCCACTGACCCGGGGACTGGATGTCCCCCCTCCGAGTATCCTATATATTGTGTTATATTTCTATATACGGAATTTATTTTTGGTTTCGTGTTCGTTATCTTTTGTTTCATTTTATTTTTAGTTTGTTCTTTAGAAGACTTGAATATGCGACCTTTAGGGAAGGGGAAATGGGGAGGGGGGAGGCAGAGGTCTTAGAGGATGATGTTATACCTGTAGCTTCGAGAGACAGTCGGGTTTGATGTTGGTACGGTGATACTGGAGCGATAAAACCATGTTTTTATAAAAGACATGATATTAGGTGGTTAAGTAATAAATGCTAAACTCATGACTAATATAAAACTAGCCGCGGGTGCATAATGTTTCAAGCCAAAATCTGTGATATAATAGGCGAAGATGAATGGTGTACTGGAAATGGAAGCTGCGGAATGGCTGCTAGTAGACAACAGCAGTCAGAGAGCTGCGGGTGATTTGTAATCAAGTCGGAGAGCCATTATCTCTTGCCGCCCATAACTAAAATACAAGGTATGTATGGTCATTATGAACCCCGGAATGCCACAACAGATACCAAAAACATTAGTACTAACTCACCTATCGTACCTCCATGATAGATGGCATACACACACATTATCAAACTAAGTCATTCCACGACCTTTTCTACCAGTCTGTATGAACTAAGAGAGAAAAGCAATATATATACGGAAGGAAACATTCCGCATTAAAGAAGAAAATAATCAAATATCAGACTTTTGATTGCATTGGACTTAAATTACAGAGACTTATCCCAGAGTCCGGAATAAACTAGATTGCCCTATCCCCACATAACATACCCCTTTCCCCTGAAAGTACAAATGAAACTGTCATACAAAGTACATTTTTTTTACAAAATACAGAATGAATTAGAATCTAGAATCATGTCCTAGTGAGGTTCCTCTTTAGGTGTTTTGCTACCGCGCCTTGTACCTCGGTCTTGATGATCTTGTGTGTGGGGTTGAGCGGGAACTCGACGAGCTCAAGCTGCTTCAAGGAGGCCAGCCCGCCCAGAGCATAGTCATTGCCGAACACGGCACGGACATGGTCCTTGATCTGCAGCTCTGTCTTGCCGTTGTATGTACTGAGGACTGCAAATGGCTCAGTACCGAGAACATGGTGCGGGGCAGGCACTACGATCGTCTACGAGGATGTGTCAGTAAATCTAGTCAAAGGAGAAAGACTGGCAGCGGTTGTTAGGAGACTATAATTATGCTTACCTGCGCACCAGTGAAAGCCTCGATCGAGCTTTCAATAGCCGCAGGCATGATGGCCACGCCCGCGCGCTTGATCATGTCCTTCCGTCGCCCGAGGATGAACACCACGCCATCCCTATCCACCATGGCAATATCCCCCGTGTTGAACCACCGGCCCTTCGCATCGTCATAGAAAGAGTCCTCGGACCGACCACCGAGGTAGTGCCGGATGATACTCGGGCACGAGATGTGCAGCTCACCGAGCTCGCCCCGCCCGACGACGCGGCCCTTCTCCGTATCCCAAACTCTGACGACGCAGCCCGACGCCACCGCCCCGATGGGCGCGATCTCGCCGAAGAACGGGATGTCGCGGACGTGGGTGCGGTCGAACGGCCAGACAAACGCGCCAGGGCCCTCCGTCATGCCGTGATTGACACAGACGTGCGCGCGGGGAAATAGCGCCGCCGCCTTGGTCAGCAAGTCCTTAGTCACAGCGTCGCCGCCTACCTGGACCCTACGGACGGAGGCGACGCTGGCGAGCGGTCGCGCCGCGAGCTCCGCCGCCATCTCGTGCACCATGGGCGGCGTGAGCACGATGAAGGTGGCGCCCAGGAGCCGGATGGCTTCGACGGCCTGGCGCACGCTGAAGCTCTGGCCCGTCATGACGCACGTGCCGCCCGCCTTCCACGTCTGCAGCGTCTGCGCCGGCGCGATGCCCCGCGAGTTGTGCGGCTGCTGCACGGCGGCCCGGCCCGCCTCCGCGCCCATAAGCCACGCCTGCGAATGAAGCACGTGCGACATCCCGCCCGCCGTCTGCGGGCACCCCTTCGGCAGCCCCGACGTGCCCGACGTGAACATGATGGAGTGGATGCGGCGGGGGTCATCACTGCGCGCCGCCTCCAAGAGCGCGTCCTCGTCGGCCGGGCACTTGGCCCCGATGGTAGCGACTTCGACGAGCGACTTCCAGCCGGGGATGCGCAGAGAGCTGTTGCTTAAACACACGTTGATGGGCCGCGGGAGCTGGAGCTCCGAGATGGCGACGTCTAGGGCCTTACCGCTTTGCGCGTCTGGTGCAACGACGATCTGCGGCTTCACGAGGCAGAGCATCTGCTTGAGGGTCGAGAAGCCCGATATGTCGAGGAGGGCCGGGTCCAGGCTAACATAGGTAATGCGCAGTAGGACGCAGGTCCACAGGAGCACAGCATACTCGCCGCTGTTGGGGATAAGCATTACCATGGTGGTGTTGGGCTTCGCGCCGTTAGCGAGCAGGCCGGACGCAAGCTTGAAAGCGGCGTTGTGGAGTTGAGAGTATGTCAAGGACAGGTAATTCTGCTGAGTAGACCCGTCGATTGGATTGGCGTCGTCGCTTATAGGCTTCCAGAGCGCCAGCGTCCCGTTCTCATTTCCACTCCGGGCCCGACCGCTGCCATTGTCTTCTGCTCTGGGGATTCTAGTTGGCGAGGGGCTAATATCCCGCCTATCCCATAGCATATTCTGGGTTTCAGCTCTCTTGGGTCCAGAGACCAAGTCCTCGAGGTGATCAGCGGGTTGGAAAGTGCAGATCACAGCCGGACCATCTGGGTTGTTGCTGAGACCCTGCTCGATATGCTCAAACACAGACAAGCGTTCCCAGACGCCTCCATTAACCTCAGAAAGTTTTTCAGAGCGGTTCCCATCTTCCTGGTCCTTTACATTCTGTTTGGGGGTTAATAACCATAAAATCAATGCCCTGATGGGCTGAAACCATACACACGCGACTGCTAGGAAAAGAAACGACATGATGAGTATACAACAGGGAATGAAACGAAGAAAACACGTGAAAACAACTCCGTGGACTGTAGCGGTTGTAATTTTACCTTCTATAGTACATACAAAGGAAATAAATGTATTACCCGAGGTGGCTGCCCTCTTAGCATATACTCAATTGCCTCTAACTGGTGGTGCCTGACATGGCTGAAGCTGAAGGAGGTTAACCGAATACCGGACACCGGCCCGTGGAAGATATAACTCAGCCTCTCCTTTGGGAGAATTTACGCTCCCCTATCGTCCAATCCAACTTAATAATGCACCAATCTTTTACACGGCATTGGTGGAGTAGCTAGAGGCTCCGTGGGCTCCGGCGAAACGCCGGATACCGCATTTAGAAATTACCGTATTCGGGAGGTGGGTATTGAAGCACAGACCTACTGTCGGGCATCGGAGGTGTGCTAAAAATAGGGGGCTCGGACCTTGAAAGCGTAGCATTCTCCGATCACCACAGGGATAGGACGGGCGGGAATCTGCAAGTTCGGAATTCAGGCCAATCCCGACCAATATGAACATGTCACACGTGTTGGAGAGCTCGATAAGGCTAGTAGAGCTTATGTCCCCTCCCAATCCTTCGCGGTAAGGTTATCCAAGACTTTGGGAGATAGCAAATTCGCTCGCCGGAAAGACGCAGAGACGAGGGGTTGCAACTCCGGTGATTTGCGTATTATCGTTTCGCAACCGCCGACTCTTGCCCACCCATATTCCCGGCTCCCTTACAGCGTGCTCACAAAACAAGGCGGGCTCTCATATCTAGATGACCAAGAAAGCTACCTTACTATCCTACAAGATCGAAGAAATAGAAAGTTACCTTTATCAAGCCACACACGTTAAACCATTAAGCAACAACCATGTCTACCACTGGTGCGCAAGCCACCGCGGTGGTTACCGGGTCTTTCCTCTCAGGTACGGATTGTCTAACTGCATATACTTGAAGTATCAGACGAGCTGACCACCACCTCCTCAGGAGCCATGATGTCGCTCTCGCTAATGGCCGTGCCCGTGCTCCTGGACACGACGACGCACGCGCCGCAGCTCTTCCATCAGTGGACACGCATGTACCACTACGGGCACCAGGTGCTGCCGACTATGGCTGTGGGCACCTTCTTCCTGCACGAGTACACGGCGTTGCGACGGCGCCGCGCGAGAAGGTCTTGGGGAATCTTCTTGCTCGCTGGTATCACCACCCTCAGCATGCTGCCCTTCACCTGGCTGGTCATGGTACCCACCAACAACGAGCTGTTCCGCCTCGAGGCCGTGAGCCGAACCGATCCCACCGTCATGGACATCGAGGGTGCTAAGGAGCTCGTCGTCCGGTGGACTTGGATGCATTTCACCAGGTCGCTATTGCCACTCGCGGGTGCGATTATGGGCACGCTGGGGACGTTCTGGAGATAAGGGGATCGTACCTCACTCATACATTAAGTGAGAAGCTTATCTATGTGAGACTAGTTGGCCTTTATGGTCGATTAGTATCAGGATGCATAACTGTATTATATGTACCTAGTTGGGTTTTAGTGATGATCAGTGGGCAAAATTCCTCATTTTATCTTAAATCTTCCATCTAATAACGGTGAAACTCAACGGCCCTCACATAAAATTTAAAATACTTCATGTATACCTGTAATGATGATCAATCAAAGCAGGTACGTACTAAAGCAAAAACTACCTCCTCCTATTGTTCTCGTCTGACCTTTCCAGCTAAAATGGTCATATGTAACAAATATAGTACTCGGTTGTTATCCTAGACTTTTATCTTAAGTCATGATTTAATCGTAGCAAAGCGCATAGGTCTTCAGGTCATAGTACAAAACTATAAGACCTTCACGATGATAGGAAGTATGGTCTTATCGACTCCGTCGTTAATTTTCTATTCTTTAGGTAATCATACATAAATGCCTCCGGAACTCTAGCAGTCTTTCATGCCGTCCACGACCTCGCCGTCGCGGATGAACTCGGTGATCCACCCGATAGTCATCATGCTCTTCTTGGTGTCAGCGAAGTTCTCGTGGTCGCCGACTAGGTGCTCCTTGTAGTAAGGGTCGTCCTTCATGCGCTTGTAGTCATCGACGCTCTTGAACACGACCTGACTGAAGCAGTCGAAGTCGGCCAGGTTCGCCATCTGGTGGTCGAAGAGCCGGCCCATCAGCGCGCGCGTCTCGGTCGTGTTGTGGATCTTTTTTCGCGCACATTTCTCATTAATACTAGTTATTTACATAGAGATATGAAGTTGGAAGGAGATGGTAGTAAGGACTGTTATAAGTCGAACTTGGGAGGGTGACAGTATCTTACCTGTGTCCACCGCTTCACGCCATACTTCACCATCAGGCCCTTCGTCATGGGCGCGGATACTTGCGTCATATGGTGTCTGTAGTCCTCTTCGCTCATGCCTGGCCGGCGGTAGCCGCATATAGTGAGGCAAAGGAAGTGGTTGTTTGGGTTACCCGGAGGCGGGGGGGGGATTTCCGGTGCTTCAGCCATTGGCTTTTGATTAATTTAGTGATGATTGGGACTACCTATTCCGTTCAGAGAATAGTTTCTGTCAGAGGTTATAATATATTATCCGTTCAACTCTTGATATATCGTAAAAAGCTTTTATGGTCATGTTTTTACATGGGGACTTCATGTTGTATTACGGCTTATTGGTGATCGGTTAGTCGGCTTGGAGGATTTCGGAACCAGCACTGTGGCGGTGTCGTCCCGAATACCTAAGAGCGAATCCGCGGAGTCCGATGTTGCTATCAATAGTATTATACCGAAACCTCGCCTATATCACGCCAGGCATGTTAAAGCTAGATTTACTACATGAAACTAAGCGCGAATATGATGAGAAAAATTAATCAATGCAAGAGAGTTGGCGATCATTACCTGCCTATGTAATCAATCAATCAGCGGGCTATAGTAACCTCACTTTCGAGTCGATTTTTATAAGGACAGCGAAATATTTTATAATAATTAATTAATATAACGTACCACACAAGCGAGTAGACGAAACAGGCTCGCGGACGAAATGGTTTCCCATATAAATTTTCGAAAAAGTCGATTTTATAACTTCGTGCGTAAAGATCGTAAAAATCTCGAACCTTTTTTTTAATTATATAATTATATAATTTAATTAAAATAAAATTCAAAAAAAGTGAATTATATAAAGAAATACGTAAAAAGGTTTATACGTTTTATTATAATTTTAATTTTTACGCGTTTCTTTTTTATATTTATTAATATTAATTTTTTTTTGAATTTTATGTTAATTAAACTATATAGTTATATAACTAAAAAAAAAAAAGTCCGAGATTTTTCCGATTTTTAAGCGTGAAGTTATGAATTTTCGAAAAAGTCGATTTTATATAAGAATCTATTTCGTCCGCGAGCCTGTTTCGTTTACTCGCTTATATGGTACGTTAGTTATCAAGTTTATAAGAAATATATAAACTTTAAATACGTATAAAATAATAAGCACTTTTATATATTAAGTTTAAATAAAAGTAGGTAAATAATATAATATATATTTAGTTATATATAATATTTTTACGTAATTTTATAAGTATTTAAATATTTAAGTTTTATATAATTAAATTATAATTTTAATTTTTAAAAAGTTATTATTATATTCTTTTTATAAGAAAAGCGTATATATTTTCTTTTAATTTTAATATAAATTAATTAAGTATTTTAAAAAATAAATTATATTTTTAATAAATAACGTAAAACTAAAAATAGGTAATTATAAATAAAAAACAATTAATATAAAAATAACTTTATAAATTAATAAAATAATATTATAATTAATAAAAAAGGGTTTTAAAAAGTTAATAATTAAATAGAAATAATATAATATATATAATTAAATTAATTATAATACGCTTATTTATATAATAACTAAAAAATATTTAACGATTTAAATTTTAAAGAGTTTTAATTAATTCTATTTATTATTAATTGTTTTTTTTTTAATTTTAAAAGGTTTTAACTTAGAAAATATAATAAATAATTTAAATTAAATTACGAGTTAAAAAATTAAATGCTTAATACAAAAATATTTGGGTTTTAAAGTATAAAACTAAAAAAGATAATTTAAATAATAGTAATTATTAATTAATTTTAATACCGTGTAAATATTTTTTAACAATTAAAATTATAAAAGTTATAAAAATTAACTTACTTATTTATATGGCTTATTTACTTATAAGGCACGTTAAAAATTTATAAATTAAGCTTTTTATTATTTTATTATATAGTCATTATTATATAGTTTTTTAAACCTTATTTTATAATATTAAATTATTTTGTTAAAATATCGGTATTTTTATTAATATATATTTATAATTAATTTAATTTAATTTAACTTTATAAAAAGATATTTGTTATTATTAATACAATTTTAATATTATTAACACGAAATCGTTAAACGTTATATAATAAGTTTTAAAAAGTATTATTAATAACTTTAAATTTTTTATAAATTTAATATCACCGATATTATATATATCAAGGTATAAATATAAGGAATACGAAAACAAGGCTCTCGTATTTATAATTTATACGTATAAGTGTTATGAACCTCCTTTTCTTCTTTGTGTCACGTGTGGATTGTGACGAACCTCCCTTCTATATTCCTAGTTAGCTGACTTCACAGGTTTATACGTACTAGGTTTTTTTGTTTTAAAGGTAATAATGGATTAAGATTAGTTTAAGTGATTTATAATGTTTTGTTCGTCAAAGAGATTTTAAGGTACTTTCATTATAGTATTAAAAAGTGATTATAATTTTAGATTAATAACTAAAAAACGAGAAATTAATTATATAAGAAATTCTAATTTATTTATACTTTTTCTTTTTTTTATATAAAACAGTTAAATTAGTAAATCGCTTATTACTTACTCTCAATTTACTAAATTACTTTTACTTATATAACTTATATATAAAACCCGTAATATTATTTTTCCCTTTCGAAGATCTTTATTTCGAAAATAAAAAGGTTTAAAAAAAAACTTACTTATTATTTTAAGTTTTTTTAATTTTACTTTTTTTGTTATGTCTCACTATATAACTAAAAACCAAAAGAAAGTTATCTCGCGACGTGTTAAAAAACTAACAAAAAATAAAACTGCTTTTTTAAAACTAGTTATTTTAAACGGAAAAAAAGAAATAACTTGTTCTTTTTATAAATAATTTGAAAAGAAGTATATAATTTTTAAAAACTCGAGCCGTTATTTAGAATATATTTATTTAAAACGTACTTATTATAACGTTTTTAATATTTCGCGTAAAGGTATAGCTAAAATTGTTAAGTAATTTTAAAAAGTTAAAGCGGACTTAAAAAAAGTGAACGTCGCGACTAAAGAGGCTATAAATAAAGCGGTAATAGTTATAAATAAAACGCGTCGTTTTTAAACGTAAAAAAGCTTTTAATTTAAAAAGTTATAAAGAATAATTATTTAGGATTTTAATTTTATCGAGGAACTAAAGCGTGTTAAATTTAAAGAGGCGGAGGAATAACAGCGCCTTAACGAAAAGTTATAACGTAAAGAGGGAAAGCAATATTAACCTAAATTTACTTAAGACTCGTTTAATATCGAGACTTTCTTTTTTTCTTTTAACGATTTAAACCTCGATATTTAAGCCTTTTTAGCCGATTTAGATTTTAGCGGTGAAAATCTTTAATTTCCTTTATTAAGTTCTTTAAATGCTTAAGTGGTTCTTAAGTATTTTCTTTTAATAAATAGCTTTTTTATTTAACAAAATATTATAATTAATTATTAATTTTTCTTGAATTTAATATCTTTTTAACTTTGTACTTATTAAGATTTTTTTTAAGTTTTAACTATTTTTCCGGCGAGGCGTTTTTTAATGTTGGTTTTAAAAGTAAAATATAGAATATTAAGTGTATTTTAAATCTTTTTAATAGAGAAAGTTTATAATTAACTTTTAAAATAACTTTTTTAATTTTATACGGTTTTAATTTTTTAAATTTAAGTTTTTTATTAAGTCGTTTCGTTTTAATTTAAGGTATTTTTATTAACGCGTCTTATTATTAACGAAGTAAGTAAATTATGTTTCTTTTCTTAAGAATTGGTTCTTTAATTCTTTTTTTATTATAATACTTTGTTATTTTGTTTTAAATAAATTGTAACTCTTTTTGTAATCGTAGCTATACCGCCTAGACTTTTTCGGATAATACTTTTGCTTTTAAGGTTTCCGTTTCGACTTTTAATGCTTTTATAAGTTTAATTAATTACTTTTAAACTTCTACTTTTTAATTATATACTGCTTTATATAGTAATATTTTTATATTTTCGTTGATTAAAGTATTATAAGCTATTTAAGTTATTAGTAGTAATTTTATTTAGTTATTTATTTCTTAGTTAATATAACTTCGAAGGTATTATTTCATTATTTGGTTTAGTTTTTTTATTTATCTGTTTAATTAAGGATGATATATTATAAATAACTTTTATTTAATTTTTATTCGTTTTATTAAGTTAGTTTAAAACTTTAATGTAAATAACTTGTCTTTATTTGAAATAATGCGTTTTAATAATTTATGTTTATTAATATACTTTTTTAAGAAACTAAAAATTAATTATTTTATTATGCTTAACTCGTTAAATAATAAAAAGTAGGTATATTTCGTGAATTTATTAACGATTATTTATATGTTGTTATAAGGTATTTTTATAATAAGGTCTTTTAACTTAAGGAGTTTTATTACGAAATCCTATATAATTATGTGCCATGCTTTTTTAAGTATTTAAGTTGGTTATAATAGTTTATATGGTTTATATCGTGACGCTTTAACTTTATTATAAACGTTATAGTTTTTTATAACTCTTTTAATTATTTGTTTTATTCCTAGAAAGTCGAACTCTTTTTATAACCGTTTTAATGTTTTAAAGATTCCTTGGTAACCGTGTAAAGGGTGTTTATAAAATTCTTTAATAAACTCGTTTTATATTTATTTCAATATGTAAACTTTTTCTTTATATAAAAGAAGTTCGTTATTAGTTCCTTACTAAGATTATAACTACTTTTCCTTTTAATTATAACTTTCTTTAAAACGTTGTTTTTAGTTTTTTATGTTAATTTATATGTAAATTAATATAATTAATTCGTTACTTTAGTGTTTAAACATTTAAATATCTCTTTTATTAACTTTCGAATTATAATCTTTTTTTCTACTAAAAAGATTTGTTTAAATGTTTTTTTTCCCTTTAATATAATAAATCTTAAGATTAAATTTAAATAAGAAAATTATTTAACGCTTATGTTTTTAATTAAGTGTTTATATTATTATGAATCGTGTAAGGTTTTTGTGATTTAAGTAAATATTAATGGGTTTTTTAGTTTTATTAAGTTATAATTCTTACTTTTTTAGTGTTTTAATGACTATTAATAGTTTAGTTTAATACCGTATAGTGCCTTAAATAGGTACGCGACTAGGTATTATTTTCCATTATTTTTTAATTATTTTAGGATTATTCCGATGGCGAAATTTAAGGCGTTTGTTTTTAGTCGTTTCTTTTTGTTTTCGTTTAGAAGTTTATATATAACTTTATTAGTTATTATTTTTTTTAGTTATTAAAAAGCTTATTTAGCTTTTTTAATAAAATAAAAAGTTTTTTTTGTTTTTATTAAGGTAATTAATTTCGTTAATGGTTTAGTAATTTACTTAAAATCTTAAATAAGTTATTTAACGTAGTTAATAAAACTAAGAAATGCGCGTACGTTTATAACATTTTTAAGTACTAATTAATCTTTAATTACTATTATTTTTCCCTTTTAAATATGGATTTCTCTTAGACTTATTATAAATCCTAAATAATTTAGTTTTTTAACATACTATTTATTTTTAGTTAAATAAATAAGTAGGTTTATTTTCTTTAAGGCTTTTAACATTTGTTTTATATATTTCTTATGCTTTTTCTCGCTTTTTAAGTAAATTAGTATATCGTTTAAATAAACGAATATAAATTTATTTAGAAATTTATGAAGAACTATTATGATTATATATTGAAATGTAATAAGTGCGTTAATAAGTTTAAACGGCATAACTTTATATTTATAATGTTTATATATCGTTCAAAAGGCGGTGTATTATTCGTGTTTTTTAGTTATTTTAATTATATAATAATTATCGCGAAAGTTTAATATTATAAAGATTTAAGTTTTATTAATAGTAACGAGTATTTGTTTTTTTTTTTGTTATTTTATTAAGGTGTTAGTAGTTAATTACTTGTCATTACACTAAATTTTTTTATTAACATGTTATTTTTCGTTTTTATCGATTTTTGGTATTATGATTACCGGGTATCTTAACGAGGATTTTAATTCTCGAATATATTTTTTATTAAGATCTTTTTAAATTCCTTTTTATAATGCTTTTTGTTTTTCTTAATTTATAAGATATACTAAAAATAGTTTTAGTTATTTTTTTTCTTTAAAGTGAATTTAGTGATCTTATTAATTATGTTTTAATAATTCTTTTTTTGTTTTGTTTTTAAATAATTTATGAAAACGAAGGTATTTGCGTGGTATTTTTTTCGTTAGATTTTTAGGCTTAATTGCTTGAATTATATAAGCGATATATTTCGTTTTTATATTTGTTTTTTTGGAGTTATTTATAGTACTTATTTTATAACTCGTAATAATTAACTCCTTTTAATTTCAATTTTAATAAAGCGTGTTTATCTCGAAATTTATTTGTAAATTACTTTTTTAAGTTAATTTATTTTTAGGATTATATTATAATTTAATATATATATAATGTTAAAAATGACTTACTTAAAATGTTTTTAAATGGTTATTAAGAGAGAAATTATTTCTTTTAATACTTTATTATTCTCGTAACTAAATATATATCCTTTAAAGTTTCGTAATTAATATAAATTTTGTTTATATATTTATAATATTTTGTTTTTTTAAGTTACCTTAATTAAAATATAGTTTTTATTTATTTTTAAGTTTATAAGGGCTTTATACTTCCTTTTATTATACTTGATTTTAGTTATAATGGTATTATTAAGTCTTAACTAAATTTCATATAAGGATTTGTTATTTATAGCTTCTCGCTGCCTTATTAGCGAGAGCTTTTACCGTTTTTTGGTTTTTCATGTCTCTTCTTTTTGGGGTTTTTTTAAGTCGTTATGGCCCGGATATCTTTTTATTTTTAGGTTTTTATAAGAGCGTGTTTTTAGTAATTGTTATTTAGATAGTCTTTTTAACTAATTTTTACGTAATAAGGAGTAAAAGGTTTATTTTTTATATAAAACCTTATATATTAAAACTTTAATTTTTTTTCGAGGGCCTTTTTATAGCTTAAGTTTATTTTTTTATTAACTCGAAATTTTTTAAGGTTTTAAATTATTTTTAAATAAAAGGTATAATTCTCGAATTTGCTTATTAGAGGTAACTCGATGTTTTTTTATAGGTTTATATAGATTTCTAGAAATTCTCCTTTTTTTTAAAGTATATTTTAACGATTCGTTTATAACTTAGTTTAATTATATGTATTTTTATTTATTATTTTGTTAAGTGCTTTTTTATAAAGCTAAATAGATTAATATTATACTTAGCTCGTTTTTTAAGTTATTATAAAAAATATAGTTCTTTTTATAATTCCTATAATTCTTTTTTAACTTCGTTTTTTTCGAAACCCGTTTTAAGCAAATCGTGTATATCGCATAGTATTAAAGTATAATATATATAACCTTTAATAATTACTTTGTTGCTTCTTTCGGAATTTAAGTGAAAATAATATGCTTTAAAATAATGTGGCCATTTTAAGACGTTATTATAAATGCATTTATTTTTTTTATGTTATTACTTTCTGGTTTTTAAGGATAATAATTAGCTTTATTCTTAGAACTTCTATGTACTTAATAAGTGTCGTTAGTATAAAAGCTTTAATATAACGATATATATTTCTTTTTTAGTTGGTTTTTCATTTTTGGCTTTATTTTAAGTTCTTTGTTTAATAACTTATTAAGCTAGCTAGCATTGTTTAAGTTTTAATGAATATCGTAATTGTTATTTATATAAAACCTCCGGTTTAGGTTATTATACTAGTTTTTTCTTTAATATGTTTCGTATTTATTGTCATTATAATGGCTTTAATGTAGTTTATTATGGTTTAACTTAATTCTTAAGTTGTATCTTAATTTGTAGGTATTATATTTATACGGTAATTTGCTTTTATTATATCCTTATTTGGTTTATTTTAACGTGAGGTATTTTAAGTATAAGTAATCGTGTTTTAAATAGTTTTTGTGGTTAACTTAATAATATTTATAGTTTCTTTTTATAAAGACCTCTTTATTTTTCTTTGCTTTAATAGTAGTAATAATAAATACTTGGTTTATCTCTTTATTGTTTTTAAAATGAATTTTTACTTTAAAGGTTCTTTTCTCGGGTTGAGAAATCCCTCTTGTTTTTAGTTTTTATTTCTTAGGATTTCGGCACTCGTTTTTATAATGGTTTTTTTTTTTATAATTAAAACACTTAATAGTTGATTTATCTTGTTTTTTTTGTTTCTTTTAAGTAATGTTAATTTTAATGAGGTTTAACTTAGTTTTAATGCCTTTTTTTGTTTCGGTACCACTTTTGTGATTTCTTTCTTTTTATTAATCGCTGTTTCTTCGTTATACCGTTTTTTTCTTTTTAAGGTACCGTTTAAAGTTTTCGTTATTAATAGCAATTATTATTATAACGTAGTTATTAAACTTTCCTGGGTTTTTCTCTTTATATAGGCTTATTTTATATAGCTTATTCTTTATGTGGTTTTTTAGTCCTTAATAAAACAAGTAATATAAGCTTTTAATAAGTAATTATAACTAGCTTGCGAGTTTCTTGAACTTAATAGCGTAATTTAAAGTTTTCTTATCTTGTCGTAGTTTATAAAGTTGAGCTTTGGCTTGTTACTTAAGAATTAAGTTGCTAAATATAAACCTAAGTTGTTTTTTAAACTCTTTATAATTTTTAAAGACCTTTTTTATGTCTTTTTAAGTGTTTAGTTTATTTTTTAAATGATTTTTTAACATTGGTTAAAACCAGGTTAAAGTAGTTTTAATGAGGAGTTAAGATATTATAAAAACCTTTTGTTTTTTAATGGTAATTGTTTTGTAATAAAATCGTAAATAGGTTTTAGCTTAAATTAGAAATCTTTTTAAATCGCTCGACTTATTATACTTATTAGGTGTAATTAGTTTAAAACCCTTTATATCGGGGGTTATTATGTTGTTTTCGTCGTTTAAGTTATTAAGGTTATTATCGTTTAAAGGTGGTTTCGGTTATTTATCTCTAAGAGGTAAGAGTTATCTTACTTGTTTATTTTTTTAAGTGTTTTTCTTCCTCTTTTTCTTCTTTTTTTAAATGATTTTTCTTGTTAAGTTTTAAAGGTGTCTTTTTAGGGTTTTTTTTTAGTTATAATTATAATTGATTTTTATATTAGTTCTTTTAAACCTTTTTGTTATACTATAAAAGAATTTAAAGCTTTCGTTTAAGAGCTTGTTAATTGTTGTTTTTTTATTTGTTTCTTTTCTTGTTACCTTTTAGTTTTAAGGGGTATGCTTGTCTTGGGACGGTTCGATCGAGAGTCCCTTCTTTTGAACCAATGTTAAGTATTAATTAAAGAGCTATTAAAATGTAACAAACCTCTTTTTTATATTTCTAGTTAATTAACTTTATAGGTTTATATGTATTAAGTTTTCTTGTTTTAAAGGTAATAATGAATTAAGATTAGTTTAAGTGATTTATAATGTTTTATTTATTAAAAAGTGACTATAATTTTAAATTAATAGTTAAAAAACAAGAGATTAATTACATAGGAAATTTTAATTTATTTATACTTTTTTTTTTTATATATAAAACAGTTAAATCGGTGAATCGCTTATTACTTACTCACGATTTATCAAATCACCTTAAATCGGTAAATCGCTTATTACCTACTCTTGATTCACCGAATCACCTTTGTTCACGTGACTAGAAAAGCGCCATTAGGCGCTTAATTAAGAAAGAACGCCATTTAAGGATCTAAAAGATTAGTAAATCATAAATGAGAAATTCATAATTCCATAATTAAATAAATTATTAAATCATAAATAGGAAATTAATAATTTAATGATTCACTTAATAGTAAGAAGAAAAGAATGGGTATAAGTAGATTAAAGTTTCTTATATATTTAGTTATTTGTTTTTTAACTATTAATTTAAGATTATAGTCACTCCTTAATATTATAATAAGAGTACCTTGAAATCTCTTTAACAAACAAGACATTATAAATCATTTAAACCAATTTTAATTTATTATTACCTTTAAATTAAGAAAACTTAATACGTACTTACTTGTGAAGTTAGTTGACTAGGAACACACAAGGAGGTTCGTGTGACGAACCTCCCTGTGTATTCCTAGTCAGCTGACTTCACAGGTAAGTACGTACTGGGTTTTCTTGATTTGAAGGTAACAGTGGGTTGAGATTGGTTCAATTGATTCACAATGTTATGTTCGTTAGAGAGGTTTCAAGGTACTCTCACTATAGTATTAAAGAGTGACTGTAGTCTTAGACTGATAGCTGAAGAATCAAGAACTAAATACATGAGAAATCCCATCCTTCTTATACTAACTCTTGCTTGTACACATTCTCTGTTTGGTATGTTGGATACCTTTGGATCCGACTTATCCACTCGGATCCACATCACGTGACGTAGGATCGTACTCCCTACTCATGCCCACAAGGCGGGCATCCCTGGTCCGTGCCCCTAATACCCATGTTGAATGTCCCCTTCCCATGGTTGGGTCGTAACAGTTCGTCACAGTAAGTTACGAGGTATTTAAGTATTACAACTTCACTTGTAAGTATATAAAATAAAGTATAAAGATATATAGTGGGCCACGTTATAATATTACCCCTCTTTTTTTTTTAAAAGCTTGTCCCGAGTTTTTAAAAATAAATAAAAATAAATCGGATTTTATAAAAGTTTAAATTTCTGTTTATTTATTATTAACTTTTTATTTTTTTTATTTTTTATTAATCTTGTTAAATTATTTTTCTTTATAAAATACGTTATCTTTTTACCGCGAGTTTATTATTATTTTATATAAAAAATTCTTAATTTTATTTTTATATGTTCTTTTTATATTTTTAAGCCTTTTAAAGTATTTTTAAATAATTTCGTTATATATTAAATTAAATTAAGATTTTATTTTTTTATTATATTTAATATTACAACTTATAATAATACGTTTACGAGATAAATACTTAATTTACTTTTTTTTTTTTCGTTATATATAATTTTTAAGGTATTTAACCTTTTATTTTAATAAATTATTTAAGTATTTACGTAAATGATTAACGAGATAAATATCGATATTTTATAAAAAATTTTTAAGATTTTATAATGTTATTAAATTAAAAAAATAATTAAATTTATTATTAAGCTTATTAGTTAATTACACTTTTTATAATAAAAACATAGTTTTTTATATTGAAATTTAATTTATAATGGTACTTATTTACTTATTAACATATTTATTATTAAACTTTTTTATTAACTTTTTTATAATATCAATATACTTCTTTAAAATAATTTCATTTTTATTAAAAATTAAATTAAATTTTTAGTTTTAACTTTTTAATTAAAAAGGATTAATATTAAGAATCTTATTTTGATTTTATAAAGAAATAATTTTATTAAGTTATTAAATATATTAATTTAAACAATGTTTAATATTAATAAAACATTAAATTCATTATTTTAAAAATTATTTATAAATAATTATAATTATTAATTTAAATATTTGTTTATTATTTTTACTTATTTTATTATTTAAAAGTGTTTTAATGAAACTAATTTTTAATTTATTTATAAAATACAGAATATTTCATTTATAAAATCCGTTATAAACTAAGAACTTTAACGATTAATAATAATTTAAAAATATTATATATACGATATAAGCCCTTATAATATATTGATATTATATTTTTAATAATAATTTATTAAATATATAAAACGAATTATACTTATTTTTAATTATTAACTTAAAATCGATAATATTATGTTATTATATTTTATTTAATATTAAAAAATATAATAACTTGAAAGTTTTATTACGTAGTATTTTTAATAATCGACATAATAAATAATTAATAATAAATCGATTTATATTAATAACGACTTTTTATAAAGTTTTTAGTTTTATTATAATTAAAATATGTTGTGATTATATAAAAATATATTTCGTAAATCACTTTCGTTTTTAAGTTGTTTTAACGATATTATTAATTTGTTTTAATATAAAATTAAATTATTAAGTATCATTTAAAAGTTTTAATTATTTAAAAATACTTATAATTTCTTCCTTTCCTTTTTTTGCTTTTTAAGTTTAAAGGTTTTTAAACTTTTAAAATAAGATATTAATTATTTCGTTATTTTGTTTTAAATAATAAATAATAATGAAGTTATATTAAAATAAGAGCTTAGTTTATTTAGTTTATTAAACGTTTAAAAGTTGGTTTATATTTTAATATTTTAAATAATTCTTTTTATTATTACTTTATTAGTTTTTATTATTATAAGTATTTTTTATTTTATATAAAATAATTATACTTCGCTTTTTATATTATTTTTAAATATTAATTATTATTAAAGGTTTTTTATTAAAATAAAACTTTAATTATTATATCGTTTAAAATTTCTATTTCTATTTTTATTTTAAGTTTATAAACGTAATAATATAATATAAAAACGATTAATAAATAAAATTTTAATTCTTAAAAAATTACTTTATAATTAATAACTTATTAAAAAGGTATATTTTTTCGTAAAGTTAATTAAAAGCTTTATAATTCTTTTATAATTATAAATAAACTTATAATAAAAGTTATAAAAGCTTAAAAATAATTATATTTCTTTTAATAATTTAAGTTACTTTTATTATTTAATAGTTTTAATTTTAAAGGTTTATAATTACTTTATTTATCTTTATAATAAATTTAATAAACTTAGTTTTTATTATATAAAACTCGTATTTTTTAAATTAAATTTATAATTTAATTTAATTAATGGTTATATAACAAGGATTAAATATTGTCTTGTTACTAGGAAGTAACTATATACTTATAAGGCATATAAAAGGTCGTGCTTTCCCCACGACTTTTTAAATAAAATAATTCTTTTCGTAAATAATTTAATATACACCGTTTTACTTTATACTTTCTTATTTTATTATAATTATTTGCTTTATATTTTATATATATACTTACTAACATTAATTTAATCGTTTTAATACTTTATTAATATATATAATATATTTTTTCATTATTTAAAGAATAAATATATTATTAATATAAAAATTATAAAACTTATTTAAATATTTTATTAAAGTTTTATTAATATATTTTTAAAAAATTATTTATTTATTTATAAGTTTTTATTATAAAAATATAATTAAAACTTATAAAAAGTTTATTAAATGTTAATTTTTATAAAGATTTTAATTTTAAAAAGCTAAGTTAACGTTTTTTAATTATTATAATATTTAGCTTATAATAATTAATATAAAATCGTAATTTTTTATTTAATTTAAACGTAAAAAAAATTAATATAACTTAAAAGATCGAGCTAAGTTTAATAAATTTTTTATATAAGTTTTTATTAATATAATTTTAATAAGTTTTTAATTTTTTATAAACATTTTATATGAAAAGCTATATTTTAAGTTTTTAAACCGTGATTTAAAAGTTAAACTTATTTAATAGTTTTTAACTTTATAAATAAATAAATTATTTAACTTAATTTTATTAAATACGTATAATTAATATTAATAATATTTAAGTATTATTTTTTAATTAAGTTTTTTAATTTTTTATTATTATTATTAATATATTTTATAAACTATAATTATTTAAATTATTAATATTAATAATTTTATTATATTATTATTTATTATATTAATTAAAAAAAGTATTTAACTTTATAATATTACGATAACTTATTATTATTAAAAAATATAAAATATAAAATAAACTTAATATAAAATTCGTAAAACATTTCAATTTTTATATTAAAGATTAAATATAAAGCTTTAAATATTTATTTATTTTAAATAATTACGAGAATTATTATTTTATAAAATTTAAAAAATGTTATAAAAAACTTAATATTATTACATTTTATATATTTAATTATTCGTTATATAAATTATAATTTCTCGACTTTATATATATTAATATCTTTAAAAAAGTATATAATAATTACTTTAAATATATAAATTAAGTTTTACGTAATTAAATTAATTCCTTTTAATTTAAAAAAGATTATTATTATATTAATTTTTATATTAAAAGCGCGTATATTTTCTCTTGACTTTAATATAAATAAAGTGTTTTAAAAAATTAAAAAAAACACTAAAAAACACTAAAAAAGCTTTTTATAAATAATTATAAATAAAAAACATTTAATATAAAAAAGGAATAGTTTTATAAATTAAAAATTAATATTATAATTAATAAAAAAGGTTTTTTAAAAAAAGTAATAATTAAACAAAAATAATATAATATATATAACTAAATTAATTATAATACGTATATTTATATAACGAATAAAAATATATTTAATAATATAATAAATAAAAACATGATTAATGATATTTATAAAATAAATAAAAAAGTATTTAATAATTTAAATTTCGAGAAATTACAATTAATTTTATTTATTATTAATTTTTTATTTTAATTTTAAAGGGTTTTAACTCAAAAAATATAATAAATAAATTAATTTAAATTACGCGTTAAAAAACTAAATACTTAATATAAAAAAAGTATTCGGTTTTTAAAATGTAAAATTAAAAAAACGATTTAAATAATAATAATTATTAATTAATTTTAATGTCGTATAAATGTTTTTTAATAGTTAAAATTATAAAAGTTATAAAAACTAGCTTACTTATTTATATAACCCACTCGTTTATAAGACACGTTATTTATTTTATATAAATTAATAGCTTTTAAATAAGTTTTTTACGTAGTTATTATTATAATATTTAAAGTAAAAACGTTTAACGTTTAATTTTTATATTACTTAAATTTATTTTTATAAAAAGTAAAAATGTTTTACGCGTTTCTTTGTATTTTAAACGTTTTTAACGCTTTCGACGTTTTTAATGTCTATATTTTTAATTTAAATACGTTTTTATATAATATTTATAATTTTATTTTTATACGTTAAACGTTTTTATTATTTAAAATATTTTTAATGGTAAAAGTTTTAAATAATTAAAAAGTAATATATAACTTAATTACTTAGCGTAAAAACGCTAAAAGCGTTAACGTTATAAATTATTTTAACTCGGTTATTTGTTATTTCACGATTTTTAACTTAATAATTATTAATTTATTAGTTATTATTTTAGCTTTTACGGTTTAAATAGTTTTTTTATTTCGGTTTTCCTTTTTTCCTTTTTTATAATTAATACCTTTTAGTTTTTTTAAGGGAAATAAAAGGCGCCGTTAATAAGTATTTATTAAAACGTTATTATAAACAAGTTATTATTTTTTTAATATTAAATTATATTCTAAATTAACTTATTATTAAATTTATTTATAAAATATAAAGTAAATTTAATTATATGTTTATAGTTTATATATTTCATTTTTAAATAAAAATAATACTTATAAATAAATAATTATTAACTTTTATATTAATTAAAATATTATATATAATTATAATATATTTATTACATTTTATAATATTAATAAATATTAAAAACCTTTTTTAAAATTATTTATTTTTTAAATTATATATTATTATTATTACTTTTATTTAATGTTTTTTATTAAACTAAAATCGTAAATTAAATTAATTAAAAATAACTTAAATATAAGGTTTTTAATTTTTATAAAGTAGTTTTAAATAATATTTAATATAATTTAGCTTTTTATAATTAAAATAATAGTTCTTTTTAATTAATTTACATATTTTATTTTTAAAATATTAATATTTAAGTGATATATAAACATATAAGGTGTGTAAATAATAATAAAATTGTATGAAGAGAAAAGAGGAGCTTTGTAAGCCACAAGCTTACAAGTGTTACGACCATTAAAACATTAAGCACGTGCGGATTACGTAATAACAAATAATGAATAGTGGATTAAGAATGTGCAATTCACCATTCGCTCCATTTATATAGAAAGAAGAACGAGTATAAGAAAATTGGAATTTCTTATGTAATTAATCTCTCGTTTTCTAGCTATTAATCTAAGACTATAGTCACTCTTTAATACTATAGTGAAAATACCTTGAAATCTCTTTAACGAACAAAGCATTATAAATCTCTTAAACTAATCTCAATTTATTGTTACTTATAAAAACAAGAAAACTTAGTACGTACTCACCTGTGAAGTTAGCTGACTAGGAACACATAGGGAGGTTCGTCATAACAAGCTCTATATATAGACCTTTATTTCCCTTATCTAAGCTATTTAGGACTAGGGCCCCACATAGGTCCGAAAGATCTTTATAGGCCCGTATTATTAAGTTTATTATTACCTTGATTATTATAATTATTATAATTATCGCGTTTTAAGTTTATATTACTTTAATTTTAATTTTAAATGTTTTAATTATTTTTCTTTTTTTATTTCCATTTTTATAAGTTTATATTTCATCTTTAATTTATTTAATATTTATAATAATTTTAACGGTTTTTTAAATATATATATTTAAGTTAATATTAAAATTAATTAATATTATTTATAATTTAATTATAAGTTTACGTTTAATTTTTAATTTTTAACTGTTTTTTAATTTATAATAACGTGCTATATAAACGAGTAAACGAAATAAACTCGCGAATAAAATGGTTTCTTATATAAAATCGACTTTTTTAAAAATTTATAACTTTTAAAACTTTTTTATTAGTTATATAATTATATGGTTTAACTAAAAATAAAATCGAAAAAATTAACTTTAAAAAACGTAAAAAGAAAACGCGTAAAAGTTAAAATTAAAACAAAACGTATAAACCTTTTTACGTATTTCTTTATATATTTTTATTTTTATATTTTTATTTTACTTTTAATTAAATCTTATAATTATATAACTAAAAAAAGAAGGTTTAATATTTTTATTTTTTTTATGTGTAAAGTTATGAATTTTTAAAAAGGTCGATTTTATATGGGAAATTAAGTGGCTTACTTACTTATATGGCTCACTCGCTTATAAGAGACGTTATAATAATTATATGAAATATATTATATAAATTTTTTTAATTAAATAAATATAAATAAGACTTATTTAAAGGTATTTAACATACTAGTTATAAAAAATAAAAAACAAAATGAATAAGTATAAAAAGAACGAGATTTCTTATATATCTAGTTATTTATTTTAGTTTTTTAGTTATTAATTTAAGATTATAATTATTTCTTAATATTATAATGAAAATACCTTAAAATCTCGTAAATTAATCTTAATTTATTATTACTTTTAAATTAAGAAAACCTAGTATGTACTTACTTATAAAGTTAATTAACTAGAAACATATAAGAAGGTTCGTTACAAGGTTTTATAAACTTTATAAATTAATATAAAAGTTATTTTTATATAAAATATTTATTTAAGTATTTTTAATTATAATTTCTTTATATAATAACTTCATTTTTATTATCTTTAAAATATTTATATATAATAATATTTAACTTTAAATATAACTATATTTAAAAGATAATTAACGGAATATATATTTTAAAAAGAATAATATTAAAAAACAATTTATAGCTAATAAAACACTAAATAAGTTTTATATATAACTTAAAATTTATAAAAAGCTTATTTAAAGAAATTATTAATTAATTTATATATTAAAATTATTTAAACCGTTTTATTTAACTTTATACTTTAAAAATTAAATACCTTTTTCATATTAAGTATTCGGTTTTTTAAAGCGTAATTTATATTACTTAACTAAAAATTAATATATTTATTATTATTTTTAAATCGCGTAAAATTATAATTATATATTTAATTTTTTTGGATTTTTTATATTAATTAACTTAATTTAATAACTAAAAATATTATTTAAAACTTAAATTAATTGTATTATTATTTATAAATAACATTATTTAAATATTAATTTTTATTAATTATTAAAAATTTATAATGTTTTTAATATTATATTATAATAACGATTTAAAAGTATATTTACGCGATTAATCGTTATAATTATTCGATATATTATTAATTTAATAATTAGTTATTTCCTTTTTGTTTTTATTACGTAATTATAACGCGAGGTTATAACGAACCTCCTTATATGTTCCTAGTTAACTGACTTTATAAGTAAATACATATTAAGTTTTCTTGATTTAAAGGTAATAATAGATTAAAATTAGTTTAAGAGATTTATAATGCTTTATTCGTTAAAGAGATTTTAAGGTATTTTCACTATAATATTAAAAAGTGATTATAATCTTAAATTAATAACTAAAAAACTAGAATGAATAACTAAACACATAAAAAACACCGTTCTTTTTATACTTATTTATTTTATTTTTTATTCTTTATAATTAATATGTTAAATACTTTTAAATATGTTTATTTATATATATTTATTCTTTATTAGATGTTACTAAATATGTATATTTATATATATTTATATCACGTGATAATAGGTTATTTTTCTTTCTAGGATCTATATCCGGTGTAAAAATAAGAACAGTAAAAATAGTACCTTTATTATTTAATTGCTTATCTTAGTTAGTTTATAACATTATTTCTCCCTTTTTAAAATCTTTATCTTTAAAGATTATTTAATAAGTCCTTTTTTTATTTTATTTTATTTTTTATTAATCATAATATTAAGTATCATTATAAAAATTAAAAGTAAAGTTATAAGGAGTTTATTAACTAAATTAACTAAATAAACTTTAATATTAATATTATATTTTGTTTTTATTGTTTTAATTATAACTTAAAATATATAATGTTACTTAAAATATTAAAAAAATATAATAAAGTATGGATTCTTTTTAGCTCTTTTCGAAATCTAAACCACGAGGAGGAGCGGTTTGTAACGAACCTCTTTATGTGTTCCTAGTTAGCTGACTTCACAAGTAAGTACGTATTAGGTTTTCTTGATTTAAAGGTAATAATGAATTAAGATTAATTCAAGTAATTTATAATGTTTTGTTCGTTAAAGAGGTTTTAAGGTACTCTTATTATAGTATTAAAGAGTAACTATAATCTTAAATTAATAACTAGAGAATAAAAAATCAAATATAATAAGAATCTCATCCTTTTTATATTTATTCTTCTTGGTATATATTCTTTCTATTTAATATGTTAAATACCTTTAAATTTAAATAAGTTTTAAAACTAACTTAAATTCATTATATTAAGTTTATTTTAATTAATAAACTAATATAAATTTAATATTATGTAACGTTATATAAAATGTGTATTATCCTTATAATTTCACATATTTTTAGTCTTTATTTTAATATTTTTATTAAGGCTTTTTTTAATAAAGTCGATTTATAACATTATTTCTTTTTTTTTTGAATTTTTATCCCAAAGATTTCGAGTAATTTTTTTCCTTTTTATTCTTTATAATGTCTAGTGTTTCGAAGCTACTTACGAAACCTCGCAAAAGTAAGTAGGAATCTTGTGATTCTTTTACTACATATATTTGATTCTCTAGTTTTAAGGTATTTCTTTGTTTTAATTATTTTAAAATTAACCTACCTTGTTTTATAATTCTTAAATTTAAAACTTGTTTTAATTATGTAGTTAAAGTTCGTTGTTATTATAACGATTTAAATATTAAAATGTTTAACTTATTTAATATAAATTAAAAACGAGAGAGATTAGCAGTTAAACATCGCAAAATAAAAAAGAAGCTTTAGTCCTTTAATAATTAATTATAAGCCTTTATAAAGCGGTTAATTCGTATTTATAAATAAAAGGAGTTTCTTTAAAAACGGGGTTTAAAGATATTAAAATGTGGTTTTTCTTTTATCGAAAAGATAAAGAAGGTGGAGGAGGAAAAATAAAAGCGTTTAAGAAAGAAGCAAGCTAGATTGGAGGCCGAATAGCGTTCGTTAGCCAAGTAGATTAATGCTGCTTTTGCGGCCGTCTCTTTTTTTGACCTGTCTTTTCTAGATTAGGATCCCGATTTTCGGGCCCTCTTAGCCGATCCGGGTTTTAGCGGTGAAAGTTCTTAAGCTTAGCCGTTAAATTCTTTAAATGCTTAAGTGGTTTTTAAATGTTTTTCTCGAGTGGGTATTCTTTTTATTTAATAAAATATTATAATTAATTTTTAATTCGTTTTAAATTTAATATCTTTTTTATTTCGTATTTATTAAGGTTTTTTTTTTAAATTTTAATTGGTTTTTTAGTAAAACGTTTTTTAATGTTAATTTTAAAAGTGAAATATAAAATATAAAATGTATTTTAAATCTTTTTAATAACGCTAGTTTATAATTAACTTTTAAAATAACCTTTTTAATTTTATATGGTTTTAATTTCTTAAATTTAAGTTTTTTATTAAGTCGTTTTGTTTTAATTTAAGGTGTTTTTAATATTACGTTTTATTATTAATAAAATAAATAAATAATGTTTTCTTTTTTAAAAATTGGTTTTTTAATTCTTTTTTTATTATAGTACTTTGTTATTTTGTTTTAAATGAATTATAATTCTTTTTATAGTTGTTACTATATTGCTTAAACCTTTTTAGATAGTACTTTTACTTTCGAGGCCTTTATTTTAACTCTTAGTGCTTTCGTGAGTTTAATTGGTTGTTTTTAGACTTCCGCTTTTTGTTTATATACTGCTTTGTGTGGTGATATTTTTATGTCTTTATTAACCGAAGTGTTATATATTATTTAGGTTATTAGTAATAATTTTATTTAGTTATTTATTTCCTAGTTAATATAGTTTTATAAATATTATTTTATTATTTAGTTTAGTTTTTTTATTTGTTTATTTATTTAGAGATAATACGTTATAAATAACTTTTATTTAATTTCTATTTAAAATAATGCGTTTCGATAGTTCATATTTATTAATATATTTTCTTAAGAAATTAAAAGCTAGTTATTTTATTGTGCTCGATTTGTTAAATAGTAAGAAGTAGGCATATTTCGTGAGTTTATTAACGATTATTTATATGTTGTTATAAAGTACTCCTATGATAAGATCTTTTAATTTAAAAAGTTTTATTACGAAATCCTATGTAATTATGTGTTATACTTTGTTAGGTATTTAAGTTAGTTATAATAGTTTATATAGTTTATATTATAATGCTTTAGCTTTATTATAAACGTTATAATTCTTTATAATTCTTTTAATTGTTTATTATATTCTTAGGAAGTCGAATTCCTTTTAAAGTCGTTTTATTGTTTTAAAAATTCCTTGGTGATTATGTAGAGGATGTTCGTGGAATTCTTTGACGAATTTGTTCTATACTCGTTTTAATATATATACCTTTTTTTTATATGAGAGAAGTTCGTCGCTAGATCTTTATTAAGATTATAATTGTTTTTCTTTTTGATTATAATTTTCCTTAAAACGTTATTTTTAGTTTTTTATGTTGATTTATATGTAAGTTAATATAATTAATTTGTTAATTTGTTATTTAAATATTTAGATATTTCTTTTATTAATTTTTGATTTATAATCTCTTTTTTTACTAAGAAGATTTGCTTAAATATTTTCTTTTTTTTTAATGTGCTAGATTTTAAAATTGAATTTAAATAGGAAAATTATTTAACGCTTATATTTTTAGTTAAACGTTTGTGTTATTATAAATCGTGTAAGGTTTTTATAGTTTAAATATATATTAATAAGTTCTTTAATTTTATTAAGTTATGGTTTTTATTTTTTTAGTGCTTTAATGACTATTAATAGTTCTTTATTATAGATTTAATAGTTTAGTTTAACATTATATAGTGCTTTAAATAAGTACGCGACTAGGTACTATTTTTTATTGTTTTTTAGTTGTTTTAAGACTACTTTAATAGCGAAATTTAAAGCGTTTATCTTTAGTCGTTTTTTTTAATTTTCGTTTAGAAGTTTATATATAACCTTATTAATTATAACTTCTTTTAGTTACTGAAAAGCTTGTTTGGCTTCTTTAGTAAAATGGAAAGCCTTTCTTGTTTTTACTAGGGTAGTTAATTTTATTAATGGTTTAGCGATTCGCCCGAAATCTTTAATGAGTTATTTAATATAGTTAATAAAGCCAAGAAATACGTATACGTTTGTGATACTTTTAGGTTCTAGTTAATCCTTAATTATTATTATTTTCCTTTTTTAAATGCGGATTTTTCTTGGACTTATTATAAATCCTAAATAATCTAGTTTTTTAATATGCTATTTATTTTTGATTAAATAAACGAGTAGGTTTACCTTTTTTAAGGCTTTTAACACTTGTTTTATATATTCTTTATGTTTTTTCTCGCTTTTTAAGTAAATTAATATATCGTTTAAATAAATGAATATAAATTTATTTAGAAACTTATAAAAAACCGTTATAATTATATATTGAAATATAGTAAATGCGTTAATAAGTTTAAATGATATAACTTTGTATTTATAATGTTTATATATCGTTTAAAATATGGTATATTACTTATGTTTTTTAGCTATTTTAATTATATAATATTTATTATAAAGGTTTAATATTATGAAGATTTAGGTTTTATTGATTTATTTTTTTATGAGTTTCATTAATGGTAACGAGTATTTATTCTTTTTAATTATTTCGTTAAAGTGTTAATAGTTAATTATTTGTCGTTACACTAGATTTCCTTTTTTATTAATATATTACTTCTCGTTTTTATCGACTTTTAATATTATAATTACTAGGTATTTTAACGAGGATTTTAATTCTTGAATATATTCTTTATTAAGATCTTTTTAAATTCTTTTTTATAATACTTTTTATTTTTCTTGATTTATAAGATATACTGAGAATAGTTTTAGCTGTTTTTCTTCTTTAAAGTGGATTTAGTAATCTTATTAGCTGTGTTTTAGTAATTCTTTTTTTGTTTTATCTTTAAATAATTTATGGAAACGGAGGTACTCGCGTGGTACTTTCTTCGTTGGATTTTTAAGCTTAGTTACTTGAATTATATAAGCGATATATTTCGTCTTTATATTCGTTTTTTTAAGGTTATTTGCGGTACTCATTTCGTAACTCGTAATGGTTGACTCTTTTTGTTTTTAATCTTAATGAAGCGTGTTTATCTCGAAATTTATTTGTGGATTGCTTTTTTTAAGTTAATTTATCCCTAGTATTATATCGTGATTTAATATGTGTGTAATGTTAAAAATGACTTGCTTAAAATGTTTTTAAATGTTTATTAAAAAGGGGATTATTTCTCTTAACACTTTATCATTTTTATAACTAGATATATATTTTTCGAAGTTCTTTAATTAATATAAATTTTATTTATATATTTATAATATTTTGTTTTTTTAAGTTATCTCGGTTAAGATATAGCTTTTATTTGCTTTTAAGTTTATAAAGGCTTTATACTCCCTTTTATTATACTTAACCTTGGTTATAATGGTATTATTAAGTCTTAATTAAACTTTATATAAGGACTTATTATTTATGGCTTCTCGTTACTTTACTGGCGAGAGCCTTTACCGTTTTTTGGTTTTCTACGTCCCTTCTTTTTTGGGTTTCTTTTAATCGCTGCGGCTTTAATGTCTTTTTATTTTTAGGCTTTTATAAAAACATGTTTTTAGTAATTGTTATTTAAATAGTCTTTTTAACTATTTTTCATATAATAAAAGGTAAAAGGTTTATTCTTTATATAGAACTTTATACATTAAAATTTTAATTTTTTTTCGAGTACCTTTTTATAGTTTATATTTATTTTTTTGTTAACTTAAAATTTCTTAAGGTTTTGGATTATTTTCGAATAAAGGGTATAATTCTCGAATTTACTTATTAAAAATAACTTAATATCTTTTTATAGGTTTATATAGATTTCTAGAAACTTTTCCTTTTTTTTAAAGTATATCTTGACGATTCGTTTATAATTTAGTTTAGTTATATATATTTTTGCTTATTATTTTATTAAGTGCTTTTTTACGGAGCTAAATAGATTAATATTATACTTAGCTCGTTCTTCGAGCTATTATGAAATATGTAGTCTTTTTTATAATTCCTATAATTTTTTCTCGATTTCGTCTTTTTCGAAACCCGTTTCGAGTAAATTATATATATCGTATAGTATTAAAATGTAATATATATAACTCTTAGTAATTGCTTCGCGGCTTTTTTTGGAGCTTAGGTGAAGATAATATATTTTAAGATAATATGGCTATTATAAGACGTTATTGTAAATACATTTATTTTCTTTTGTGTTATTACTTTTTAGTTTTTAAGGATAGTAATCGGTTTTATTTTTAAAGCTTCTATATACTTAGTAAGCGTCATTAGTATAAAAGTTTTAATGTAACGATGTATATTTTTTTTCTAGTTATTTTTCTATTTTTGTTTTTGTTTTAGGTTTTTTACTTAGTAGCTTATTAAGCTAGCTAGCATTATTTAAACTTTAATAAACATCGTAACTATTATTTATATAAAACTTCCGGTTTAAACTATTATATTTACTTTTTTCCTAATATGTTTCGTATTTATTATTATTATAATGGCTTTAATATAACCCATTATAATTTAACTTAATTCCTAAGTCGTATCTTAATTTATAAGTATCGTATTCGTATGGTAATTCGCTTTCGTTATATCCTTATTTAACTTGTTTTAACGTGAAATACTTTAAGTACAAATAATTATATTTTAAATAATCTTTGCGATTAACTTAATAATATTTATAACTTTTTATTATAAGGACTTCCTCGTTCTTCTTTACCTTAATAATAGTAATAATAAACACTTAATTTACCTCTTTATTATCTTCGAAATAAACCCTTATTTCGAAGGTTTTTTTCTCAAGTTAAGAAATCCTTTTTATTTTTAGTTTTTATTTCTTAGAACTTTAACACTCGTTTTTATAATGTCTTTTCTTTTTATAATTAAAACACTTAATAATTAATTTATTTTGTTTTTTTATTTCTTTTAAGTAGCGTTAATTTTAATAAAGTTTAACTTAATTTTAATGCCTTTCTTTATTCCGGTATTACTTTTATAATTTCCTTCTTTTTATTGATCGCCGTTTTTTCGCTATATTGTTTTTTTCTTTTTAAAGTACCGTTCGAAGTTTTCGTTATTAATAATAATTACTATTATAACGTGATTATTAAACTTTTTAAGTTCCTTTTTTTATATAAATTTATTTTATATAACTTATTTTTTATATAGTTCTTTAATTTTTAATAAAATAAATAATATAAACTTTCGATAAATAATTACGATTAATTTGCGAATTTCTTAAACTTAATAACGTAATTTAAAGCCTTTTTATTTTATTATAATTTATAAAATTAAGCTTCGACTTATTATTTAAGAATTAAGTTATTAAATATAAACCTAAATTATTTTTTAAACTCTTTATAATCCTTAAAAACCTTTTTTATATCTTTTTAAGCGCTTTATTTATTATTTAAATAATCTTTTAATATTAGTTAAAACCAAGTTAAAGCAGTTTTAACGAGAAGCTAAAATACCATAAAAACCTTTTATTTTTTAATAATAATTATTTCATAATAAAACCGTAAATAAGTTTCGACCTAAATTAAAAATCCTTTTAAATCACTAGACTTATTATATTTACTAAGTATAATTAATTTAAAACCTTTTATATCGGGGGTCGTTATGTTATTTTTGTTATTTAAGTTATTAAAGTTATTATTATTTAAAAGTAACTTCGGCTATTTATCTCTAAGAAATAAAAATTATTTTATTTATTTGTTTTTTAAGTACTTTTTTCTCCTCTTTTTCTTCTTTTTTAAATGATTTTTTTATTAAGCTTTAAAAGTGTTCTTTTAAAGCTCTTTTTTAGTTACAATTATAATTAATTCTTATATTAATTTTTTTAAACCTTTTTATCGTATTATAAAGAAATTTAAAGTTTTCGTTTAAGAGCTTATTAATTATTATTTTTTTATTTGTTTTTTTTCTTGTTACTTTTTAGTTTTAAGGGGTATGCTTATCTTAAGACGGTTTAACCGAGAATTCCTTCTTTTAAACCAATATTAAGCATTAATTAAAGAGCTATTAAAATGTAATGAACATTTTTATATGTTCCTAATTAATTAACTTCATAAGTAAATATATACTAGGTTTTTTTAATTTAAAAATAATAATAAATTAAGATTAATTTAAAAGATTTATAATGCTTTATTCGTTAAAAAGATTTTAAGGTATTTTTATTATAATATTAAAAAGTAATTATAGTTTTAAATTAATAGTTAAAAAACTAGAATAAATAACTAAACACATAAAAACACCGTTTTTTTATACTTATTTATTTTATTTTTTATTCCTTATAATTAGTATGTTAAATACTTTTAAATGTGTTTATTTATATATATTTATTCTTTATTAAATGTTACTAGATATATATATCTATATATATCCATATCACGTGACAATAAGTTACTTTCCTTTCTAGGATTTATATCCGGTGTAGAAGTAAGAATAGTGGGAATAGTACCCCTGTCATTTAATTGCTTACCCTGGTTAGTTCGTAACAAAGGCGTGTTAAATAAAATTAAGCTTTTAATTTTATATAGCGATAAAAAACATTTTAAACACGCTTAAATAAATAAATCAATTATTAAAAAGCTTTTTATGAAAACTTAAATATATATCGAAAATAATATAAATTAATACGTAATATAATTACGAAATATAATATTTAAAAAGAAAATATATATAATTTTAATAAAATAAAATTAATAATGGAAATAATTATTAAAATTAATATAATAATAATAAATATAAAACGACGTAAATAATTATAAATAAGCTTAATATAAACTTTATAAAGCACTTTTATAAATATATAAAAAAAATAAAAAAACTACGCATTTTTTAATTTTATTAATTTCGAAAACTATTATTATAAAAAAATATTATTATATTTTATATATTTAGTTATTCGTTATATAAGTTTTAATTTCTCGATTTTATATATTTTAATATTTTAAAATAAATATATAATAATTACTTATAAAGTTTAATAAACTATTATTATACTTATATTATAAAGAAAACTTTTATTATTATAATAATTATTTCGAATATATAAATTAAATTTCACGTAATTAAATTAGTTTTTTTAATTTTAAAAAAGGTATTATTATATTACTTTTTATATAAAAAGCGTATATACCTTTTCTCGATTTTAATATAAATTAAGTGTTTTAAAAAGCTAAAACATTTATAATAACTCGCGAGGTGTTTTTATAATTTAATTATATTATAAATAAAGTTAAAAAGTTTTTAAAAAGTTTTTTATAAATATTATAAATATTTATAATTAATTTATAAAAACTATTTTAATATTAATATATAACGTATTTTTATTACGAAATAAAACTATTCGTTTTCGGGAAATAAATTACATTTTTAATAAGCGATATAAAAATAAAAATAAATAGTTATAAATAAGAAAATTATTTAATATAAAAAATTTAGTTTTATAAGTTAAAAAAATAATATAATTAATAATAAAAAAGAGGGGCCTCGAAAAAGAATAATAATTAAACGAAAATAATATAATATATATAATTAATTTAATTATAATACGCGTATTTATATAACGAATAAAATATGTTTAATAATATAATAAATAAAGAGGTATTTAATAATTTAAATTTTAAAGAGTTATAATTAATTTTATTTATTATTTATTTTTTGTTTTAATTTTAAAAGGCCTTAACTCGGAAAATATAATAAATTAAATAATATAAATTACGCTTTAAAAAACTAAATACTTAATATAAAATTTTTTTCGGTTTTTAAAGTATAAAGCTAAATAAACCGGTTTAAATAATAATTATTATTAATTAATTTCGATACGACGTAAATAATTTTTAATAATTAAAAATGTGATAATTATAAAATTTCGTTCGCGAGCTTGTTTCGTTTACTCGTTTATGTGATACGTTATATTAAGCTTTTTATGTTTTATAATTATTAAATTTAATAATTATTTCTAGTAAACTTAGCAAAATAAACTAAAATATAAGTATACGTATTTAAGTATTAAAATTCCTTTTATTAAAATACCAAGTTAAAGGTATTACACTATATAGAGTTTCGAAACAAGTTCCCAAGGCTTGTTAAGAATACACACTAAAAAGGAATTAAGTGCTGTAATAGTTTAGATACCTTTGATCGAGAAGGGTAAGCCCAAAGTATATATGTAAACGGAATATAAACACTTTATAAAATGTGGCTAGACACGCTCCAAGTTTAGCCGATTAACCCAAGAACTAGCAGAACGTATGTACTATTTATGTACATAAGAGCGTAAATTTAATCATTACATATAATATAAACTACGTACGACGAACCGATAGTTCAACATTTTTAAACAGACTGCCAGAGGTTAGAAAGTCCAGCCTAGTCGTACGACACTGAAATATTATCTTAGCTATAATGGCATTTTAAAGTATTACAAATGCACAGACTTATCAGCCTTGACATAATACATATTTATTAATATATTGAGGACTCTAAACTAAGCAGTTCTCGTAAAGGTCTTCCCCTAGTATATGAAGAATACCTATCCATTAACACTACGAACACTCCTTCGAGAGTCAATTGCGCCCCTATGATTGCCGAGTAATCACACCAAGAGCTCAAAGGATACACAACAAGATTCGTGGAAGGTGTGTTCTGCTAAGGTACATATAATATAAGATGATGGATCGGAGCAGATTATCTAGATGGATGGAAAAGTCGGAGGGTTGGCCAAGAGAATTTCGATCCACGTGCGCAGAACTACCCTTATCTCCCGGGTCCATCTAGCCCTCACTACTGATAGCTATATATGGTGATTTTTAAGCAATTGTATAGTGAGAATAGTAGGTATGTGTGTGGTACTATGACCCTGTGATAGACCGTGAACCATGTTAGTTCTATCATGGCAGAAGTTCTCGTCTTGCTAGTCGTAGATGGAATTCCCTCGGCGATTTGCTTAATTTTTGATTTTTAAAAATCTTTTTATAATCGAAGTCTAGTAAAGAGTTTTGCTCTATTAAATGACGGCCGAGGGAAGAAAGATTTTGTATCTTGGTTATTTATGTGCATGCTAAAATAGCTAGTCGAGCGCGAGACTTGTTTAGAGATTAGTAGCATGAGACGAATCCGGTGATGAACTTCGTGCGATCCTCGGTGGAGATAGCTACTTTAGGTGGTCACCTAGACCTATGCCTCCCAGGTGGTTGGGCGGGAGCGATCACTTATCAGGCTCGTACGCTCTACGGACGACCGACCTTCTTTATCTGACATCGTGGCTATAGAGTAATGGGTATGCCTTGTCCCGCTTAATCCCGCCGACCAGACCCCGGGGGTCACCATCTGTCATGAGGTCATGGCTCGTGCACTTCATAAAAGACTGGTCATGACAATTTCAAGGGTCTCTTGAGAAGAGGAGGGTGTCGTTGTCCCCGCTCATCGAGGAAGAAGTGTAGTAAGGGACTCCGACACACAAGTCAGGTTGAAGTTGCGGTGTAGTGGTTGATACTTAGGTTTGTAAAGATGGCAATCAAATGTTCGTCTCGCAAAGGGCCCAAGTAAGGAGTCTCATGGTGGGATTAGTCATCCGCGGTAAGACATGAGTGAGCGCAGTTTGGCGACTAACGGGCTCTGCGTCTCTAGGGGCAGTAGATGTGTATTGGGAGGATCATCTACTGAATAGGAGAAACAGGGTCCAAGCAAAGAACGCGGCAAAGCCCGACGACATCATCGGTGGAGATCCGCGGGTAAGATTCGTTTCATAGATGGAGAGTGAAGGGCCATATGCACCTCACTATGCATGTACGGTTATGCAAAGATTCTTGGCCCATCCGATATTTCACCCACTAAGATCATATCATCAACTCATGATGCAACTCAATGTCGTTGGTTATCCTACTTATATAGGGTGCGTGGAAGCTTGACTTTCTGTCGAACCGTCATTGGCGTCGTGGCGGACTGACTATTGACGGTTCAGCGTATGTATTTCCCTCTCCGCTGTCAATAGCCAGTCACCAAACCAGGCGGGGAGTAGAGTCGTAGATTTGCAACCCTGATTATACGATGATGCGTCTTTACAGTTATGATCCTACCCCTGGACGCACGTGGGGTTGTCTCTGTCTCCATCTCGATAACGATGTCGATGCCAGATGAAGTAGGGGGCGACGGGAGTGTTGATGGGCAATCAGCCTGTAAATATATGCAGTCTTCTCTCGTCCCGAGAAGCGTAGTTATATATACAGCCTATAAATATCCCTTCTTTTTTTTCTTCATAGCAAGGGTTAAAAAGAAGGCATCTGTGAGTTTGGTGAATTCAGGACATGGTGCTTGTGAAGGGTTGGGGCTGGTGCCACTTATTAGTGGACACTCTCCCGCCTCACTGATTTTCGAGATCATGGAGATCCTTGGAAAATCCCCGAGTGCAGCTCTCCCGTCGTATGTATTGGGCTGGCCTTATCGAATGCTAGGCGGGTATTGGATAGATACGCGGGCGAGCTTACGAGACAGGAGCTCTGGGACGCTGTTCCACCTCCACTGTCATTCAAGGGGCTCTAGAAGGCGGGGAGACTTCATAGTAATTCCAAGAACAAGATGTAATGAGGTTTATCCATAGGTATATCTATCGACTTACCGTACCTACCAAGTCATGAATCGACGTGCAGCAGCACCTGGTAGGTACTAGGTGGGTAGACTAGGCGATGTATGTACATTGTACGTGGTTAGGTAGTTAGGGGCTCGTGTTAGTGACATGGATGAAAGACGATGACATCCAAAGCACATGTGCTCGTGCCGACGATGAGAATAATAGGGCAGGTTGGGTTGAGCTTAGGTTAGAGAAGACGAGATACTGCTTCTTCGTCACATACCTGTACCTGTGTTCCTTTTGGGCATTACTGCCTCAGTATCCTCGTTCTCGGTGATGAATCGGAAAAGAAATTTGACTCGCTGGAGATCGTCTTGGTGTTCTCTCTTTGCAAGAGAGTAGATATGTGATGGAACGTCGCGAGGTCGAGCTATAAGTTTTGGTTAGGTGGTTGGCTATTAGCCAGCGGTTATCGACCATTAGTCCTCGAACCCCATCTGTGAGGAACTTGGGGCGAAATGAGACGGGGTTTAAAGCTAGAAACACAGGCCAGATGCCAATTGGTGGCGAGCTAGTGACTTGTCCGTGCATCGAAACATTGGAGGTGCGGGAAACAAGTGCGTTTATAGGAAGAAGCAACGAGTACCTTTGCCCGTATCACGCACCCTGCAGCGCGCATTTGGTGCGGGATGCAAAAGAAGACACATTCCCTATTCTTCGAACACCACTAGTTCCTGTTTTAGCTGACTACAACCTAGAGTAACGATATTATCATTGGGTTTGCGCCGAATACTTGGTTCTGCTGGCAATTGGGTGCATACATAACAGCTTTCGGCGGCCTTGGAAAAGAAAGGCTTGGCCGGAGTATGTACATATATTGTGTCGGATTTGATATCAACCCAACGGCCACCAAGTCGGCCACCGCTATAAGTGAGCGAGGATATAGCTACATAATTTGCCAACGCAGGTACTCGGTGCTACGGTAGAGTTGCATAAAACCAGGATGGATGGTAGCCGGCACGTAAGCCGTGCCTATCAGATGTAAGTAAACAATGCTGAGCGGCGCTCTTCGTTGGATGTCACGCACAAGGGGGAGATTCCTTTCCTTCTCAATGTAAGTTGAGTGAGCCGTGTCTGTCTCACTTTCTCGGGCAACAGAGGGCGTGAGAATACCGAAGATGTTTTGTCAAGTCCGGTGTTGTTGAGGTTGTCGGGGGTCGAGGGTCGGGGGTCGGGGTCTAGCCGACTTACAAGGGGCCGGGAGAAAAGGGGCCTTGTCATTTAACCAGGTATGTTTGTACACTGACATCTCACATGTGAGTTGTTGTAGAGTAGTAGCACATGCAGAGTGGAATGAACAATTAGAACGTGTGCATAGAAACTTGTTACCAATCACCCGATGGGAAAACAGACAAGTTTCTTTTTCTTACATACCCTCGGAACCCTTGTCCTATTTACCACTGTGGGTAGAGTCGACGAGTTTAAACCGTAGTGTTTATTTCTCATCCTCCCCTCCGCTTGTGTCTGAGCACAACAGCCTTGTTAATTATAATTTCATAATCCTTGACTAGGAGAAAAGCAATTATCCTCCAATTACCTATTTCCATACTGTATGATACTACCTACCTCTACATTTATTGTCGTGACAATAGCCTGCCTGCCTGCGTATATACCTAGGTACCTAGGTATATGCAAGAATATGCCATAATCAGGCGCAGTTGTCAATAACAGTAGATCGTCAAGTTATAAGTCAGCTACCTAACCTACCTAGGTACTTAACTTAGTATCGTGCAGATATCATCTGGTCATCTGTCTTCTTGATTCCTGGGTTCGGGTTCGATAGGTGGTCTTTGATTCGACGAAATTATTTGTAGGAATCTCAGGGTTAGCCAAGATTTCGAGGCTCGAGCGTAGCCACCTACCTAACACAACTTAAAGTTGGGTGTCGGGACAGTTTTGGGATTGATAAGTTGATAACCAAGGTTCTAGACTTGAATTGACCAATAGACGAGCCGAACGGGGCGGGACATTGTCACGTCAACTTGGTAAAGTCACGTCACAAACCCACCCCACCACCCTCCGCCTAAACCCAGTAGGTCTCTAACCTAAACCTAGTGTACTCTAGGTACCTAGTACACACGTGCAGGGCCTTCGCTACGGTTGTACAGTACTGAAATCAAATCTACACAAGGCACTTTTTTATCCCCATCACAATCCCATCGTCCCATCTCGTCAAACTCGTACCCTCTTTTCTTTCTTTCCATCTCTCTCTCTCTTCCCCCCCTAACCCTCCCTCTTCCCTTTCTATTCACCTCCAACTCACCTCTGATCCACCTCCGACTCTTTGGGGGACGGGGTTGCAGTCGCTTGTTCAGCCATTCTTATTTTTTCTTTCCGACCTTCGTTTTCCTCTTCTTCTTGCTCCCCTCATAGAAATTCCTTCGCGATCCGAGCGCGCATGTGCCAAGCATTAAAGGCCCCTCCACCCCCCGTTCCGTCGTCCTCGACCTTGGCTGCTTGGCCCTGGTCTTGGCCTTGACCTTGACATTTTAACATTAGCACTACTGCACTCACATGGGAATTCCAATTCTGCCTTTTCCCGCATTCTCGGCCACGCGTCGTCTTGCACAGTCTCCGTCTCTGCTCGCTACTAAGCATACTTCAGATTCCCCGCGGACGTGACGTCTCCCAACTGTCATCGCCCTCCCAGTAGTGTGAAGGGCCTCCGTCCCGTCCCTCGTTCGTCGGGCAACCCGAATCCGTGTCTCATTTCTTCTGCTATAGCGAGCACCGACGATCTGGATAGTGGCCGGCAAATTAATTGAAACCGTTGACGTTCAGTGGGGACGCTACGGAATTAGCAAGCTGCTAGTGACCGACTAGAAGGCCGCGGGAGAGAGGAACGAAGTCGAAGAACAAAACCCAAGCTCATCTTTGCGACGATCAAACGGACCCTGTCATTTTCTTTCCACCCCACAGCGCATCAGACACACGCACACGGACGCACACATACACGCACACATTCAGGAGACGAACGAAGAAAACACGGACGAATTATCAAACGGAATTTTAATTTTTTTCCCCTTCTCATTTTTTCCCTTTCCCTCCCTCCCGATCACGACGGATAACGACTAGGTACCTGTCTTCCTTGAAGAACTTAACAACCACGAATCACGCGATTTCGAAACGCCGAAAGGGGGCCAACGATTAGAAATAGTTAGACATTGGGACAAGAGGGCCCGCACAGTCACGGTCACGGTCACGGTCACGGTTGCGGTCACAAAATGCACCAGCAGACCGCCTCGGGCCCTCCTCAGCCGCCCGTGCCCATCTCGATAACGATCTGTGGCGATGGCGGATGCGGAAAGTCATCCATCACCCTGCGCCTAGTGCGGTCGCAGTGGACATCCGAGTATGACCCAACCATCGAGGACAGCTACAGCATCACGCGGCGCATCGACGGCACCACCTACCACTTGTCGTTGACCGACACCGCCGGCCAGGAGGAGTATCGCGGCATGTGGGCATCATCAAATTTGGGCGCCGATGCCTTCCTGCTCGTCTACGATATTACCTCGCGCGATAGCCTCGAAGCCCTCGGTTACTTCAACGACCTAATCGACATGGAGGCCGAGACCCGCCTCGATAATGCCACAAGGGCTCAGCGTGCGGGTGTCGCCAGCAGTAGCAATGGCCGTGGCGCGGCAGCCGGTGCGGGGAGCGGCGGGAGAACTATCCCGCCCGTCAAGATTGTCGCGGGGAATAAGTGCGATTTACAGGAATCGCGGCAGGTTGCGGCGGCACAGGGGCTCGAGTGGGCGCGCAAGCGCGGCTGCGGATTCATGGAGACGAGTGCCCGCCTCGAGGTCAACATCGAGGAGACTTTCGCCCTCATCGTGCGCCGCGTTGCTGAGGGGCGTCGTCTCGCCGAGATGGGCGTCCTCGATAATACCGAAATGGACCGTCGGGGCGTCACCAAGCCACTAACACCGCTCGGCACTGGCGACAAGCGTGGCGGCAGCGGCAGCGGCGGTAGCGATACGGAGAAGAAAGGACTCGGGCTGCGTGGTCCGCGGTTAGGTGATGGCGGCCTCATAGGTAGGGGAACTGGGTTCTTGAAGAGCCTACGGTGCTGGTAACGAGAGGAAATTGCCGGAAATTGCCCGGTTAATCGATCAGCATCCTGTTTTACACAAACGAATTATTGACAGAGGGCACGGGGGATTATGTTACGACAATGACGGCTACGATGCTTTCGGGTAATCTGACGACTGCGGGTGCGGGGGGCGGAGGAATTACGAGACTCCCTTTTAGGGGATTGGGCCCCTGGGTTGATTGATCATGAACGATGAGCAGCTTGCGTGGATAGCATTTTCTCGTTATTTTTCTTTTTCATTTTTTTTTTTTTCACGACTTGCTTGTCGATGAACTGGGTTAGGCCGACCCCTTGTTGTTGTCGTTGTCATTAGCCAGCGTTGGAGCTGGTAGTTTTTATGTATTTCGAAGACATGATCACATTATATCCCCGGGTTTTATCGGCGTCTTTAGGGAAACGGGAAAGGGGAGGGAGAGAGGCATTGTATCATTCTGGATTATTGGGAACCCCCCTATAAGCGCATTTTATCCTCCCAAACTTGCATTTTGGTCTTCTTCATCATCATCATCGATAACGCTCAGATGCAGTTTAATCTGGTTTTGATCGTTTCGTTTCAAGTACTATAATATATCGAGATGTTCAAACGTAAGCTTTACCTATCGCAATCTTCACCGCTTACCGAGGAACAGGAAGTCACTTCGCTGGTTCTCCGATGTTTTCTACAGCTCATCCTGTCTCTATCTACTTGCTCCCCCTTTCACTGCGTGGAATGTTCAGCATCTTCCTGGCCGTACTGAGCGCAGAAAACTGCTGTTTATCGACTAGACCCTTGACACGCATACCGGACGCGGTTTTCAATCGTGCGATAACCCTACGCTTATAGCTTACCTCCTCGTCGCTCTTGTCTTGTGACGTCTAGCCCAAATCCCTCACGCAGCCTGCATTAATCAAGTGAGTGACGGCAGACAAGTTAACTATTCGAACACTGGGCGGTATCATAAGCCCCATCGCGTCTGTCTACTGATTATTTGCTTCGATAGACCTATCCTATCGTCCTAGGATGAATATATGGGCGGTGGTTATTGTTTTTAGCTTATAAAAGATCATTCTTCGAGAGGGTGGTCCAATTTGCGAAACGAAAATAACTCGATGTGGCTACTAAGGTGAAGATGTGTCTCATCTAACTAGATGACATTTCTATAGAGTTCACGTTCCCTAATGTCACATTCTAAGCTGATTCTATTCCCGGGCGTACTATGAACGAAGAACCCCCCTGGATTTACAGTACGCTAGAGTATATTTTCCGCGACGGCACTGGTGCTATCGAAGGGGAGCTTGGAATTAAAGTCCACGCGAAATCTCAACCGAGTTACTAGACAAATCAACTCAATTAGCATAGAGTTCATCCGTGCAAATAATCACTAGGTACATCAAAGCTGTCGAAGGGGAGGGTAAACCCGCGTAGGTATAGCATCGACGACTGGCTTTAAAATCGTTGCAAAATTACTACTAAGAGGTATCTAAGCTAGATAATCTATCTATACATACATCGTGCTAGATGATCATTGCCCAGGTCTAAACTAACCGTTTCGAAACAGGAACCGGCTCATTCATAAAACACGCCTAGGTATCATCCCTCTGTTTTCCTTTCCTTTCTCATCCCAGTTTTCCTGTACCGTTTGGCTTCGAGGGATCAAAATCCCACAATGATTTGCCGTACCTAATCTATCGAGTGCCGGGGGGAAGCAGGTAGCCTTCCATCATAATACCCTCGCGATCCCTTAGTTGGAACCAAAGCACGTCATGCCACATTTCTCATACCCTCTGCTTCCTCACAACAAAGCCACAAACCCGAACACCGCCTCGGAAGATAGGAAGAGGTACACGCGGTCCGCCAGCCCGTGATCTACTGGTGCTGCGCCAGAACTAAACGGCTTGCTAGTGTTCACCCCAGCCTCACTCGTACTTGTGGGCGTCGGGCCCATTCCCTTCCCTTTCCGGTTAGTATTCGTATTCACATAACTGCCCGGAGCAATAGTCGCCCCCCGACACGTCGCGCACGCCGCCGACTGCTTTACGCCCCCGAACCCAGCAACTCCCATGTCGCTGCTGTTGTACACGGGACCGAAGGATAGGGCCGCACCGGGCGTCATGCGCTGAGGTGATAGTGGAGGACGGGGGGTATTGTAGGCGACGATAGCACTGCTACCTCTAGTAGATGCCGGTGTCGGCTTCACCAGCTGCAGGATCGTCTCGACGATGGTAATCACGCGCGTGGTCGTCGCATCTAGTGTACATGCGGGGACCCCTGGATCGCAGGTGGACACCGCGTACGTGCTCGTCGAGCAGCGCGAGGTTATCACTGTCGTTGTGAGGGTCTGCGCTTCTTCTTCTTCTTCTTGTCCTTCTTCTTGTCCTTCTTCTTGTTCCGCCTCCACTAAAGCCTGAGGGAGAGCCACAAGCCCCTGTCCCGGACCTTGATCCTGTTGCAGACTCACCACCGTATTCGTCGGCATCAGCATGGAGGCGACTGGCGCGCTGGACTCGGGAATCATACCCACCCCCAAGGCGACGATCCCCGCCGTAGACGTAGCCGCAGAGGGACGACCCGTATTTTCGTCATCATCGTAACCGGGACAGAACGTCGTCACTGTAGTCTCAAACTTTGTGGCCACGCGTCCGAGCTCCGCGCACCCGGGCTCCGAACCCGTACACGAGCTCACCGTATAGGCGATCGCGCGGGTAAGCGTGCTCGTCAGCGTCACTCTCGGCGTTGTTGTGGTTGTCGTCGTAGAAGTCGGGTCCTCTTCCGCATCGCCTACCCGCGCTACATCGGATGCCGCGGACGCAACAGCTGTGCTAGATACGGCGCCATCGGGCAGCGTCACTGATGAGATGGATGGTGGGTCAAGCCCTACGACGATAGGGGGCGGAGGACAAGAACCCTGGATCTTGGCCGCGGCATCGGGTCCCGCGGGCACAGGGACAAGATTCGGCCCGGTACCGCAGGTACGGTAGTTAGACATGTACAAAGCGTTATTTGTCTGGTCAAAGGATACTGTAGGATTTGCTGATGTTAGACTAGTAACTTAGATTGTTGAGAAGGACGAACGAGAGAGGCATGGTTTTTGTGTCAATGGCCGGGCAAGAGTCGTGTAAGCCAAACTCTCTCTGATCTAGCCCAGACAAATATAAGAGTCAATGTACAGAAATCTTGACTTGGACTTCTAGAAAGAGAATCGAGGAGACTTGAATTCCTGGCCATGTCTCGTAGAATCCGGATTCAAGCTCTGCAGAGGAATTTCGAGGGGAAATATGAGAAAAGAAAGGGGAAACTAACCATACGCCCCCCTCAAAAACGTATCCCCCAAGATCCATACTCCAATATCATCTGCATGCACAGCACCTAAGAAGCAGTCACTGCCGCTATTCCAGATGAAATCTCGGTATGAGACGCTGATCGTGACAGGTCCCCCAATCCCCGGGCTTAGAAACTCGAAGTCTACACTACCCCTATCCCCATCTTCGGCCTGCAAGGTGCACGGCACCTTATAGCCACCTTTGCCGTCGGGTGTGGCGCCTGGGAACTGCGCCGCTAGCTTGGAGACGAGAGACTCTGGAAGCAGCGACAGCGTAGTACCCGAGTCGATGACTACGGGTAACGGTAGGTTAGAGTCTAGGAGAGAAGTAGAGGTTTTGTTGGGTGCCCGGTGTGAGAGCGAGTTCAGGGTTACTTTGTAGTGGCTGGGTGGAACGAGACGGTGGTCTCTTGTTAGCTCTTGCAAATGTTATCGAGTGGCTGGCTGAGGGATGTCATAGTTGTAGGTAGAGTAGATCAAGAACAAAATACTTACGGGTCTGAAAGATCTGTAGGTACTTTGCCTAAGGTGCCTGAATATTTGTTGGTATCGACTCCGCCGAAAACTATTTGGCCCGTGACGGCCGCTATTCTCATGTATCGGCGTCAGTACACATGTGTGCCATATTTATCCAGTGAGGTCATATCCGTCCAGCAAACCTCCATCCGAAGATTGCGTGGCTTGATATACAAGACGAATAGATAGGCAGATGATGCTTCACTCACCACTAGGATCGACCTGACGGCCTAGGTCTAAGCTGAAAAGTTTGCTGTTGGTAAACCCCTGTGCGGCTAGGGAGTCGATGACCAGCGGGTAGTTGATGAAGCCGTTGCCCTGGCCGTACCCTAGCCCCATGATTCCGAACCATACAAGGTCGGACCTGTTGGCAACCCCGAACTGCTGGTCTTGCACTCTTGCGCCTGTGGGTTTGCATCTCTGCCGTTAGCTACTATGCCGTATAATTCCATAACCCCCCTTTCGTCTTATTTTGCTTCTCAACTCATCCTTCCCCTTCCCACCGCATCAAACAATAGTAAGTTAGGTTATGACCGCAAAAGCTATACTCACCAGATATGTACATGTCATCTTTATAATACGTCCCCGAGGCGCTACCTGAGCCGTACTGAATATCAAAGTCGCCATTCAAGTTCTCCGCCGATGGAGAGAGAGCAGGATCATAATGTCCGAACGCGTCGCAGAAATCGGGCACATTTGATGCGGCGCAGTCTGGATTTACCCACAGCTCGAAGGAGCCGGTATCGATGAGCACATCGACGATCTGCTCGTTGCGGCCTGTGCCGATCGTGACTATATAATCTAGTTGTCAGTAATTCATTTCGTTTTCTTTTTTGAATAATATCTAGGTCTTTTTGCCTGTCGTGTAGGCCAAGCCAGATAAGCATGTAGGCGAAGAATTACGGGGTCAACCATACGCTCGGCCATATACGCAGCGCCATAAACGCCAAGTACATCCGTCTTGAAGAAACGCTTCGCAATGCTGGGCGTCGCAACGCCCTGGTGATCCACGCGCCGCAGCGGGACTGCCAAGACCTCGGCAGGGTTTTTGAAGAAATTTGTAGCGTTGATGCCGCTATGGTGCATGTTGCTATCGTTAAAGAGCCGTGACGCATCGCCCAGGCTTGTCGTCAGTCCGAGAACCACGGCTGCAAGGTAAAGGAATGTCGATGTTGGCGGCGACATTGTTGCCCACCGGATAGAAATAGTGCCTATCATCAGATAGAGAGAATTAGGGAGGAGATAGAGACAGAACAACGTCAACAGGACTATTATTTTATCTCATCTTATCGTATAGGAGAAGAGAGGATTAATGGGAACACGTCCCGGAGGACAGAGGACAGGCTGCATGGTCTTCTAGTATATCAGAAACGGAGACGTGGAATTTGGAAGCGATACCACGGTGATTCGTGACGGTGGAAGGGACAGCCGGAGAATGAAGGGGTACATATTGTAGAGTAATCGTCGTGGAATATTTTTAGAGACATTAGTGACGGCCTGCAGCTGTCTAAGACATCGGGTCGATATAGCAACCGAAGGGCTAGACTGGCGAACCTTTTATCGACCAAAAGCATTCCAAGACCTCCACGTTATATACCATTCTCGAACACCTGGCGGATCAACCTGATAGAGCCTTGGTCTCGATCTCTCTACATGGTACGGTCATTGGGCACGTAACCACTCGAGTCACATGCTGTTTGTGGTCTTCGGGAAAATACTTCAGATTTTTAACATCAGAATAGCCTACTAATCTTAAGCTCAAGGTCAGTGGCACGATATGGCTAGGCATGCTAAATATCAGTATCTGGAAGTCTCATTGTGATATTGACGATAGGGGTACTTCTCCTAAGTGAAGGAGAAGCGAGTTATAAGCCCTGTCTAGGGGTCTGGAATAGTTAGCTGGGATAAGGGCGGCAGCCCTTGAATCACCAAAGGGATATGAAAAACGGCAAAAAACTAACGGGCCGTTTCAATAAGACAGAAGAAGGAAAGGATTATGTAATTCCGAGATGTAGGGGCGTTTTGGTTAAATCCCTTGGGTTACCAGAGGGGGGGGGGAGGAGGGATAATTAAGAATGTAATTACTTTTACCACCATTTTTATGTAGAATGTGTTACAGCTGTCCAGATAGACTAATATATAGCATATTAGGCGGACTGTCTCGGACTAAACTATATAATGACAGAAAGTAGATCGGCAAAGCACAATAGTGATTTAAAGAGCTTCGTTAACTCAAGACTGCCGCAGTTTTATATCTACGAGGTGGTTATGCTTAGATTTCACTTTGAGAGTTGGGGGAGGGGGGCGGGGAGGGTAGTACATGAATAGTCGAGAGAAAATCGTAAAATGATATAATTCTGTACATCAGCAGAAAATAACACGATTATGTGTAAAGAAGATCAACTCGATATCCAATCCTATTTCAAACTGGAGTTAGAGTTAATGAGTAAGGGTATATAGCAATGTGCAAATTACAGTCTTGACTGAAGCGCATAACCAAAAATACAAATACAAATTTGCAGACTTAGTATAGGATCATATAAAGCATGTAAAATATAGAAACTTCTTCCTAGGAGTAAGAGAAAGAGCACTATCAACGGAATTGAAACTTAAACCCGTAGTTTCAACACCGACTGCTGATCTTATTTGCTGAGGTATGATATAAAGCTTGCATCTCGATCCGCATCTCCTTGCAATCTCTTTTCTCCCTCTTCCATACCTATCCTCCCCCCCCTCAGAATATTGGTGCCCGCCACAGTCTATAGCTTTAGGCATACTCACCCAGTTTGTAGCTGGTGCGCAATTACCTACCGATTTCATCTCGGAAGATCTCGTATGAATATTTCTAATTTTACGGACTAAAAGAGTGGTTAATAGCCAGAAAGATATGTGAGACTCATATGAATAGATAGGGTTAACAAAAAAACGCGCCGAGAGATGTTGAAATCTTTGAAGCAAGGGGGGAAAATGGGAGTCTTCTTCTAACTGTATCAAATGGGGCGCAGCCGCCTGTCTGCCTGCTTACCTGCCTACCTGCCTTGCCTACCTTGATTGCTGGTTGACAACTCATCGCCTAGAACTCCTTTAATCCGAGAAAAGCCAATGTAGATCCCTTCCTACCCATCAGATGCGACTCCCTTATCGAAAACTTGTGTATGCGTGATCACGGCTATTGTATCTCTATGCCTTCACCTTGTTGGCGTCGACCCAGTCCCGCCAGAGCTTGTACTCGGGGTATTGCAACTCCTCCTTCTTGCCCTGGTACCTGACAACCTTGAGATCGACGTCCTGCCACTTGTCCTTGCGGCCGGTCCACCCGGCCTTGCGCATGAGGCTCACTAGCGTCTGCTCTTTGTTCCAGCCCTGCTCAGGCGCCACGTCAGGAAGGTAGGTTGAGCCGTAGCGCCGCCCACGGTCTGTGAAGCTGATGCGTAGGCCGTGGGTGCCGAGCTCCCAGTCCATCGCATCATCGCAGTCCTCGAAGTCGGTCAGCAGCGTCACGGCAACCTGCAATGATGGCAGCTCGCGCTTAACGATCGGATCGAACCGCATGTCGTGAATGGCCGAGGTAATAGCGTAGGACGAGAGTCCGTCGTCGAGCTCCTGCGCCTCAAAGGTGCCGATGCAGCCCCGCAGCGACGTGTGACCGGATCGGGGAGACACCGTGTTCCATGTGACGAAGAGAGGCGATTCGGTTATCCGGGATGGTTCAGTCGGGAGGGAAGAAGTGGAAGTAGCCGGGGTGTCAGCATCCAGGGACATGGTCGATCCCGATGACGCCGACGAGACACCACTCGACGAGGTAGAATTGTCGGCAACGCGCCGTAGAGCTGGCAACTGCTTTTTGGGGGAGGATGTCGTATCACCATCGACCGCGTCGGTGCCGAGGTCGATGCTCTTACAGTATTCATCCCACGATTTCTCTACTTCCTGGAGCGTCATGGACTTGCGCCCATCCAGGTGGGCAGCCAGGGTCTCGAAGCAGTAGAGACAATGTTCTACCGAGGCCATGCTTGCTGCTTTGTTTCTGGTCGTGACGAATAGTCTGACCTCCGGGAAGAAGCCGTGACGGGATGGAAAAGAAGGCGAGGGCGTCGAGGAAGGACAAGGAGGGGGAAGAGGAGCGACCGGGTTGCAAACCAAGCGCGGGCTGTTCCCAAGTCGATTGTACCGATTGAATACGATAAAAGGTGGGGGAGCTGGAGGTGGGGCACTGGAGATGGGGCAGGGGGACACCACCCCGCTTCATAAATAAATGCGTTGTACGAAGTACGGATTGCTAGGTATTCTCATAATTCAACTTTCACCACCAAAAGGGGGGTTCAAGCTCATTGCGAGCGACATGGCTCAAATGCGTGTTGCTTGTCCCTTATCTGTAGTAATACCGACCAGCATGTTATCTCTCTTACTTCGTCAGATGCGGTGCATATTTAACCACCGGCAATGGCTTCACCTTTCCAAGGTTGCCCCTGTAGGTCTTCATAATAGCTCCGGTCCATTCCACCTTGCAAGCGAGCCTCCGCGTTGAACGGGCCTTTGATCGCGCCTCGAAAATGCATCTGAACATTGCTCCGAAATACTTGGACCGGGTCGGTGCCCTCCTGCTCGCAGATCCAGGTCAGCCATCTATGGCCTGTCGTGACATGTGTGATCTCATCGTTATGGATCACCCTGAGGACATCTACACTTTCCGTGTCCCCAGCGGCGCGGAATTTCTCGATGGTCAGAGGGTTAACATCCAGGCCACGGGCCTCGTGAACAAGAGCGATGACGCTTATCCTGGCACGGAGGTCGTGAGCAGTCCTGGTGGCAGATTCCCATAAGCCATGGTGTACTGGCAGCGCGCCGAAGTAACTACCTAGTTCCTCTAGCCTTGCTCGAAGCAGCGAGAAGTGTTTCGCTTCGTCGTTGGCTACTTTGAGCCAGTCGTAGTAGAAAGTGCGAGGCAAGCGCTGGGACAGCTCGTCGCGAGGTGCCGTCGTCTGAAACGTGGCGAACCTAACACATATATCGATGGCGAGGTCGATAGCCCATTGCTCAATATTGGCTAGTGCATGCAACATTTTTATTCTGCTATTGATACTGCCTCCCTTGCCAGCCTTTGGCATTGCCCCTGGTTTCACCTCCTTGAGATCACCTCGCGGGGGGGCATCAGGAATACTCACAGTACCCGCCCCAAGCCGCATAGGCGAGGAAGACTGCTCCCGGGTAGTAAATAAGGAGAAGAGATGGGTAGTGAGCTCTATTTTGTGTTCTTCGTTGGCTGTTTCCAAGATATGGACACACCAGTCGCATACAGATGCATCTTCTCTGAGATACTCGGGCGCTCCTGCAGGCTGGCTTCTCGGGCCATGTTTGAATTTCACCTTCTCACTGACGGGTTCAATACATGACAGTCGCACGTCCTCCGCATCTGTAAGGTGCAAACTTACGCGGCCATTCCGCACAGAAACGGGAAAGGTGCAAGCTTTGACGCCGTAGTTCGACTCACCGGTTTCGACATTGAAGTCGTACGCGTGCCAAGGACACGAGGCAACATAGCCGGAGTCTTCGATCTCTATGTGAGCTTCGGCCATGGGCCCGCCAGCGTGGGGACACTCGGCCTCCATAGCATAATAAACCCACCCCTCTGCCTCGTGGAGGTCGGGCACATCAGCTCTGTCGATCCTAGGCAAGCGAAACAAGACGAGGCGCTTGCCATTTGACAAAGATATCGAACACCGGGAGTGCGTGAAGCCGGCAAGCGGTCCCAAGTCGATCACCGACATATCCAGGCTCCAGCCTATTGGGCTCAGAGTCTGAAGTCTAATAGGTAGTTGCCAGAGGGTTCAGATGACAGGACGGAAAGACAGCCTGCACAATCTCGCTGACGACTGAGCCAAATTTCAAGAGCCTTAGCGTTGGCACATGCTCCCAGAGTTGCGACGCGGAATCGGGATGATGAGCGCTGACGGGCAACAGAAATTGTTTCAAGAAATTGTGTCAATGTCAGAGAGCACCTGCAATGGAATGGGACCCTTTTTTTTTTTTTTTTTCCATCCGTCAGCGTGGCCGAGACTGTGGCTTGTGTTGGGTGTTGGGGGCTGAGCTGCTTCAAGTCCATGTGGGGTGGTCTATGCACCAAGGGTTTAAATGCAAATTTTCAGTAGCTACACAAATTCTCAGGACCACGCCTAATACAACCCACAACCTCTTCTTTTTGGTGTGGCATCATTCAATTCAACATCCACTTGCACCAAGCAATAAGATAAACGCCCGGTTAGAGGCATAGAGGTACCTTACCTAGTAATGTATTTCGCTGACACCTGACTATCTTCAGGACCATTATGCGACAAATGGCGGCCTCAACTTGACTTAACCTTGAAAACCACGGGTATTCAATTTTCTTCTAATTTTCATTTCGTTTTCCACACCCTCCTCCCCTTTTCCAGCAGTATTATAGGTAGTCATATCAGCTTTGATGCCAGAGAAGCTTTCTTAGACCCTTGTTGTTACAAGATCTGTACGCTTGGCATCTCTCCCAATAGCTCGATCGTCTGCCAATCTTATCTTGCAACACGGGATGCTCGCGTCCCGGATTGGGAGGTCGATCATGACCGTCCATAAGATTGATGCGGTCATGCCAAGCGTGTTTTCTTGCTTAGGGGATCTCGACCTTGCCCGTCAGCGCGGAGGCTCAAAGCTAAGCATTTTGCGCTGTTACAGTTTCGTCTCAGACCCCGGCCCTCCGCCTTTGTTCCGATTCAACCCCAACATCCCAAAGCCTCTTCTTCCTTAAGATCCGCTCATTAACCTTCTTTTTAAAGTAATGTGCCACCAAGCGAGCCAATGGATCGTCTCCGCTGTCTCGGCCTGCTGCTGTTTATATCCCAGGCCGCGTCACTGCGAAGTCTAGACGCAGGACGGCTCCTATAGACACTCATTGCCTGATTGGGCATTGTTGACATCGGTTGACATAGACGTTCCCTGCTAGGCTTGTTGCGAGATATGGCCGGGCTCGTCTCATGTCCGCACATCATAGCTGAAGGCCGCTATGGCAAACCGCAGTGGCTGAAGCCTCTTGTGTTTGTAGCCTTCGTTCCGTTGGCGATCCGACGGCAATCATCTTAAATATGGGATGCTCTTAGGAGAAGCACATCTATACAAAAGGGCATCTCGCTCGATATACCAAGGCTTTGTCTTCTTTCGTCTTCATCCGTATAGAATACCAGTCGCTCCCAGTTCATTAAATTTTCTCTTCATTAATATATATTAAACCTGCTCGTCGCCGGCCGACCTTCATCATTCATTCAGCTACAGAGCAAACATACACGTCAGTCAGTCAAAATGAAGTACACAGTCGCTATCTTCGCTCTTTTCGCCGTCGCCATGGGCTCGCCTGGTAAGTTTATAGGTCATCACGAGATCTAGGCAACTTGGAACTGATACCTAGAGTAGTCAAGACCCCTAAAACCAACAAGGTCAGACAAGCACAGGGTGTTTCTGTCCAGGGCTCTGCTATGACCACAGCCAACGGCGATGTAGTGCCCTTCGACACTGCCGGTGTTTACAAGGCTGCCACGGATGCAGGCTTGTAAACAACGCTCCATGCAAAGAATGGTGCTGGAGGAGGGGTTTTCAGGGTGTTCGCAATTCGATCTAATCATAGCCAGTTCGGTCGCTAGGCAATGATGAGGGACGAATAGGTACATAGACTGAAGGGTTCGTGTGGCCTACGATTACCAGGGCTGGGTGCCAATATAACAGCAGAGGAGGACTTGACTATATGGGGAACTTGGCGTGGCGTTCATTGGCTTTATACGGTCGAGCAAGGATACCGCCTCGAATACAATAGACAATTGCTAATATCATCGAAAACCCCCAAACCCCGCCCCACTACTAGCTATTTGAGTTTCTGTGAGATCTTGAAGTCCCTATCGAATAAAGAAACGAACATCGGTTGTTCTACGTTCTAGAGTGTCAGAGTGTTCTCTGCCGTAGAGTATTGACACTTGTTAGTACCGCCTAGTGGTCCACGTGGCTATACTCTCGTTAACATGTTTCGGACGCTATTATTACGATCTATTCAAATATGAGGGGAAAGCCCTGTCCTACCTGTTCGTAACGATATAATTTCCATATATTTGTGAATGTATACATATGACTGTGGCTAGGCACTTAATATATACAGATGGAACAAATGATGCGTCCGTGCAATTATGGAATAAACACAATCGAGTTGTACTAATAGGGAGCTGTCGAACGTTGGCAGATTCTCTGCGAATCATTAATCCTTCTCCATTGCAGACTTACATACTCTCACAGCCACTTATTTTCGTACCACACTGTCACGGACAGGTGGCCCATGCTTTGAGCTTGTATATAGTACTATGATAGTGGGCCTGGAGAGTAGCTTTCCTCTCCAGCGCAACAACAAGTAATATACCTACCCTTACAGACACCGCCTACCTCCTGATCACCTGAACCTGAGTGCTTTTTTTAGGAGACGCTAAATGTCGACCGGCCACTCAAACCCGACCAATCGGTACCGAATCTGTAAGGAGATCTATTCGTGCGGTATGTCGTCAGTAAGACTCTAATCGACATTTTTCTGGAAAGCCACTGGAGGGAAAGTGCCGCTTGTTTAGAAACTCGATTTAACCCCAGCCACGGATGTAGCTATCTGTTGATCATCCGATATCAAGCGACGGGCACAATAAATCCTCTTCAATGGCTCCCCTAGCAATTTACTAGAGTGCAGAATATACCTAGCTATTAAAAGGATCACGTTGATATTCTAGCAATTTGCAGCCCTTGTCTCGCTTGCGCTCGTAACCCTGGGGACCGAGGGTTCCTACAATAACTTTAGGAGACTTAAATTCACTGTGCATTAAAAGTCGAAGGTCCACAGCCTCTCTAGCGTTAGCTGGGTATTATCTTCACCACACCTGTAAGTAGGGGAGCAAGGTTGGAAAAATTAGGTGGCTCCCGATGGCAGCGTTCTAAATATAGATGCGATGGAGCATCAGCCCCAACCCGGGCAGCTCGGGCAGTTTCCAGAGCACACAACGTTGAGAAATTAGTGCGATTACAAGGAGAAAAGTGGTACAGATAGAACGGGCTGGAATGGACTCTAATGGAGGACAAAAGAAAAGAAGAAGAAAAGGCTTACAGAGGTGACTTGCGCTTGTAGTTAGTCGAGGGCACACAGCTCCCTTTTTATGTATATTGAACCCAGATTGAAAGCTACAAACTACCCAGGTCGGAAGCGGAGATCATCGTCGTATATATGTTCCAATCGAAAGCCATAAAACAAAGAGACACAGTATATGGTATTCGTGGAAGGGTCTCCCGATGACCCGGCCCGCCGCAAGTGGTGGTTTTGCCGAACGTGATCGCATGCTCGCTCGTTTGATCCTTCGGTGGGATGATCATTCCCTAGCCATCGAGCGGCTCTTATCCCGCGAATAACTCTTCGCGCTCCGGGCCCATCTGTTCTTCACCGCACCTCATTTTCCATATATAGATTCACGACAGCGGGAAGAGGGGATGGCGATGCATACCGATCAAGGCGGATTGAGGTCTCGTGTACCTAATAGTTTGTTTTATCTACCACAAGCACTAGTTACAGTTTCACGGCTTCAAGACGGAAAAGCAAACTAACCCCAGAAACCGTCTCCATCAACCAAAACAAAAGCGTGACGCGTACCTGCATCGAATATGATGCAATGACCAGAATCATTGCTTGGGATAACGTCGTAGGGGGGCCTCTATGTACCTAATAAGACCCCAAAAATGAGCAAGCCCGACTTGTCCGAATATCCCGGCCCGGGCTGAGGAGAAGCTTTTTTTGAGTGGTGGAGACCCTTTGATATAGCTTTAATCTTCCTTCTCCCCTCTCCCATGCAAGATGACCGAAGCAGCAGAGAGGGGAGAACTCAGCCGCACCACTTTACCGTAAATCTAAGCCCTTCGCCAGTCCCCACGTGGTTAAGACTTACAAGTCAGACTTCTTGTGGCGGCTGGGCTTCCAAAACGCCATGCTTGGCCACGGTTGTGGCCCCCTCCCCCTCCCCCCTTCTGGTGGAGATTATCTTCATCGTCACTCCAATAAGGAAGAGCCTTAGGCGACACTAACACACACTACATACCAACTACATTCTTACAGACTCCGGACAGCGAACTCATTTCCGCTAAGGCTAAAAGTCCTATTGAACACCTAGTGCTCAAGCCTAAGGAGACCTACGGCTCGCCAATAAGCTAAGCTAAGCCGAGCAGGGCAGAAGAGAGGGGAACAGACGCCTATCATGGGTTAGCTAGCCAGCCCACCTACATATTTGTGAGGCGCTTTATTTGTTAGTCTACATGTAGTAATGGACAGACAACTGCGAAGCTTGAACAGGATCACCGACGGCGCCTGATCGGTTAGGCAAGCCAGGAGAGCGGCTGAGAACCAAATTACGCCAGCTGGTCACAGCGTCCGTCCGTCTCGCCCATCTGACTTGTTCCTCCACCAAGGCGGTCTAAGGTACCGCTCCTCTCTAGGTAGGAAGTCCTGCAAGCCATTTGTAAGCTATACTACTGCGCAGCCGTCAAAATGGCAGGCGAGAACCCGATGAGGCTATGCCCGCTTACTGGTGGTCCGCGTGGGTCCTGCTGCGAAGCCATGGTATGGGGCGTGCTCGTCGTTCCTCTGTTTGTGTTTCCTGTTTGTTTGCTCATTTGCCGCCGAGGGTGATGGAGTGACTTTGTATATAGAAAAGGATCCGTCCTCCCGTGATCGGCTGTGCAGTTGAGGGAACAGAATAGCCATTAGCTTAGTTCCCTACTAAACCAACTTGACCAACCACGACGCGATACACCACATTCGAGCCTGATCCAGTCGTCTCCGCCCTACACAGATTAACGTCTCTGCTGCCTTGCGTTTGCGATAATCGAAGATCGCGATGTTGTTGCTGTGGCTGTGACGATACGGATAAAAAAGAAAGTCATGTGTGAACCTCAAGATAATTCGAAGATAATAGAGGCCTGCTTGCTATTTTTCAAGTTCCGACAACGTTACAGACATTAATGCACATCATCACTACATCTTGATTACAACTATACTTGTCGAGTTGCCCTTTCTGAAAAACAAGAAAAAGCGTTATTGGAAATATAGGAGGACTTGGATTTTGTTAGGATGATCGGCTCACATCGCGATAACGCGCGCTTCGATCGCTCTCGGTGGAGGAAGAGGATACTGCTTCCGTGTTGGATAGTCCAAGTCGGCTTGCTGTGTGGGTTGATGGGCATCTTCTCATACCGACTCTCACGAACGATATACACTTGGAAGGAGGAGGAGAATCGAGGACAAATACCTTTGGTGGAGTTTGTGTAAGTCTTAAGTTCCCCTCAGTCGTCCTATCCCTTACATAGAGCTGTCGTTAGCTCTTGGAAGTCAAGGAAATATTGTATGTATCGATAGATCCGGATGAAGTAACTAACATACCGGCAGGTGGGAAGGCGTCAACATCCTATTCTCCTTCATCTCACTTATCATAACACTCATCTCGATAGCGAGGTTCATCGCCGAGGCTTTAACGCCGCTACCTTTAGTATTCAGCTGCATTCTAGGTTTGGCGCTCTCCGGTGCTATCCTGGCCCTCGACATCGTCGTCTATGTCCAGCATGCCGATAGACATTACTCCATGATAGGGCTGGGGATAGACTGCGGCCTCATGTAAGTCCTCAAACCCTTAGCTTCCTAGGAGCCATATGTATGCTCCTCTAGAACACAGATGAAGTTTAATACTTCCGCTTTAGGTTATTCACCATAATTCCCGCTATATATGCCATTATTATATACCGCCGCCTCCTCGCCTACGACGACTATCACCTACCAGGCAACGTGAAGCCGTATGGCTTTTCCGGTACTGACGCGGACACTTCATACATGTCTATGGCGGGGTACCTACAGCCGCCAACCCCTTACGACCCGACTAATACCAACAATATCGGCCCATCTGCCACGACAAAAGCGCCAGAAAATACACGGCCGCGCTCCCTATCAGCGGGCCGGCGGCTCTCCCTCCATCTCAGCCGCGGGCCGAGTCCCTCGCCGCAGCCATCGCCCTCGCCGGATCCCATACGTGAGCGGCGAGGGAGCTACGACCACCGGCGGGACACACAGTTCGACGAGTACGTGGCGCGGCGGGCGAGTGGCGGAGCGTTGAACCAGGAGGACGTGAAGCTGGCGCTAGGCGGCGAGTTCTGGGGCGGAGCGGCCAGGGAGGAGCGGCCGCGTGACAGCGTTGTGAGCTCGGGAATGGTGTCGGTGGCACAGGCACGGCCACGTGGGAACTCGCTTGGCCGCCAGGCCAGTCTCGAGGCGAGCCTCGCGAACCGCAGCGTGAGCCCGAGTATATATTCGGACGACGCGATAAGCACGGTCACTGTGAGCACGCTGGCGACGGCAGCTGCTACGGTGCAGAGGGGCCACAGCTTGAACAGCGTGCCGGAGGCCCACGAGGAGGAGGACGAGCTGGAGAAGCGTCGAGGCATCCCGGCCGCTCAGCAGGGGCTGCTGAGTCGGAGTAGCAGCGGCAACGGGAGGACGTTGTCGACAACGACCTCAAGGAGCTCGATCTCGCGGTACAGCATTGTTGGCCAGATCGAAGGACTCGAGGATATTGAGCTCGAGAGCCGGAAACACATGAGAGAATCATGATACCCGCCAAATTATTACTTTTATTATATGTATAAAAGGGAGGAAATGGAAGTAGCCTAGTCTGCAGGTTTTACAGCAGCACCCTGTATTTAACTTGACAAATAACTTCCCGAGTTTTTGACAACATAAGTGACGACCCAATTGTTTATGGATATAATGCGACATGAAACAGACAATGTTAGTCGAGCTACTTTTGAATTTATCCTAAGGCTAGTCTGTAAATGGGACTTTGGGGATATAAGAGATAGATCTCTATTCCTTGCAAGTTGTAACCTAGGCCACTATAAGAGGGGGGTTTCTATATGTCTCGCGGACATGGGGTATCATGCGGTGATCGTTTTAGAAGCTGTTGGTGCGAGATGATGCCAGTAGGCTCTTCTAGACTCAACTCTTACCTACCGGGACATCATGATGCAAGAGTAGCGAAGAACTTAGCATTCATATGATGCACTCCGAATTACAGAACTTGATATCATCTTTAGCTACACGAGTTTTCATTGTGCATGAAGAAATGCCCTTCAAATTAGAGGTAATTAAGCCCTTTAACACGAGCGATCTCATCCTATCCAACAGATCCCTCCAACCCACCCCCATCCACCGGTTGAGATATGTCACGCGGAACACTAGCTCTACCTCTGGGTGCTCTAGCCGTCCTATGCGCCACTGCCGCGCGCTCAGGCACGGTGAGCATCAGCCTGTATTTAGGTAGATAGTTCCCGTCCTCCGGGTGTAAACAATATCATCGTCCACTGGTTGAGATACGAGTACCAGTCTATCATTTTATCCACCCACGAATCTGTAGAGACACAGATAACACGTCTATACAATAATATCGGAGGAATGAGGTGGTAACCCCTAACTCTTGCGACGTGCATGGTGCCGGTCCTTATAACGAACGCTTTACGTACCATTCAATACCTGCATATTCTGATCAATGCAATCAACCACCTCGACCTACAAGTCTAGACATATAACTCCTATCAATCGCAAGGTACGTTACGGCATCTTATCATCCTTACAATCCTGGACTGAATCAATGAAAGATATTGTATACGTAGAAAGCAACGGCATGCATATCACAGATGGGACATCATGATAAGAACAACATCATTGTGGGAATTTACAACCGAACTAGCTACCTTGGTCCATATCCTCCCTAAGCTTAGATTTAAATCCGAAGCTTCTTTTTCTTGTCTGGCGTTACCAGATGCAAACCATGATGCCTCTTACTAGCCCTTTACGAAGACGAGAGATATATTGTCAAAGGCACATAAGATAGGCTGTTGCTGCATTTGGCCCGTCGTAGGCCGGGAGTTTTGGTGATAGAAAATGATGAAAGAAAATGAAACACAGGGCAGAGGTCCTGAAATATGACCATCGCGTAGGCAGTCGAGAGACAGATAGAACCGAGAAAGAAAAAAAGACCTGGTAAACAGGGTATGTAGAATCATGAGTAGGAAGACCTTGTTGGTGTCGGTGTGGGCGTCCGAAAATAACTACTGGGTTGTCTCAAGTTGTATGATTATTTGATCCTGCAAACGACCAAGTTAGCCGGTAGTCTTGGTCGTGCATGGTAGAACACCATTTTGTCACTTACCAGATCTTATTTTCACGACGCAGAAGATGCTTCCAAACTCAATTGTGCCATCAATTTGGCTAGAAGTGAATGGGAAATGCAACGAAACCTCTCCGTGGTTGGTCTGTTCGTCGAGGTATATTCCGGAGGGTAAAATGGGAATCGAGAAAGCAAAGAGACTGAAATGGGAGGGATGCTCAAATGAAAGTGCCGTCGCCGTTAACCAGAGAGATGAAACCGAGGGTGACATGCGTCTATGGAAGGGTCGAAAGGGATGATACCTTTAGACAAACCACATAGACATTTCAATGAAGTCTTGGTTGCGCGTGGGTATACCGGGACCCCTCATGGGAATCAAGGGTTGAGGCTCCATAGGGCGAGACCCAGAGTAGACCTCATCGTCATCCTTTCTAAAAGGGAAGCCCGCCTTGACGAGTGGTAGCTCTTTGGCACTAGACTCAATGTTCTCGTGGGAACGGGCGCGTTGCGAGGCAAGGTGCGAATAATAGACTGCCGGATGGAGAGATACCGGAGTGGTGGAACGGCAATACTGGTAACATTGCTGATAAATCATTGACTGAAGCGTCTCCGGTGCGACTTTAGCCTCATCAAGGATGACCTGGTAGTGAACTGGACGAGCTGTGCCTTGGATGGCCACATGAGAACACAAGAAAAAGTCCCAGTGGTGAGGGTGAGTGGCGACGTGTTCCACGAGGGTACCGGGGAGAGCATTGTTGTTGCGGTCGGCACTTTTGCGATCGCCGGACTTGGGAAAGAAGCGGATATGGTGACGCTTCGTTGCAATGGTAACCGTGAATTTAGGCTGGCCAGCATTCTGCTCTCGGAAGATTCTTCGGATCTCCTTGACCTCTCGGTCGATCACGTGTTGGAATTGGCCTTCCGAAACACCATCTCGGAAGAAGTATACGTGGTGAGGAAAGCATTTATTCGTCTTCAACCAGTGTAGAAGAAGTGGAGTGAAGACCTTATGAGTAGTGACAGCGTCTAAGATCTCAACACGCCAGCCGTTGACCTCGCACGAAGCAGCGTACTTGGCAGCATGCCTATCCATAGAGACTGTCATCGCTGCCATGGATGGAGCACTACTGCCCGCAGCAGCGTGAGACACGTCAAGACCAATGATCATGGTAGGGACCTTAAAGAAAGGAGAAGCGCTAGGGTTTGGTCCGGCAACTCTACAGGTGGCGCCGCCAAGCTTAGCGTTAACCTTCATGGATACATTGCTCATGTATTGAGCGTTACACTTAGCAATGTGACCACCTTGGAGAACCTGAGAGGGGCAGCTGAAACGGCAATCCATATTCTTCTTGATCCTCTCATATACGAGCTGGTTCATAGAATTGACGACGAAGACCATCAGGTCCGGGTGCACTCCGAACTTCTCCTGCGTCTTTTTGTACGCCTCAGCGCAAATCATGCCGAAGCTCCCTGTGGTGAAGGGAACGGTGAATACATAGGCGGACTTCTTGACTTGTCCGCCATGACCTTCGTAAGTGGACTTGAATTTATTGGCAAAATTCTCGAGGTCATTCAGCTGACAGGCATTACCGCAGTTGACAAAAGCCCATGCCGATATAGGTCGGAAATTCTTTTCAAGGAAGGTCCTGCCTCGAAGATCCCATCGACCAGAAACACCCGGGTTGATCTTGCCGTTGCCGAAAGTGATTTCTGGGTTGGGGAGAACTCGTGCTGGCGTGACAGCCATCTGTTCAGAAATCTTTACGCCAAAGGCGTTCAGGTATGGGTCCTGCTTCCAGCCGAACTTACTGATGCCTTCATGGATATTCTCTCTGCGTTTATCCGGGCGTGACACTGCGAACTTCAACATGGCTTGAGTCTAGTTTAAAAAGTCAGCTTGTGGTCCTCGAGACGATTTAAAGACCTAGGCATGCCCACTTACTTGAGCTGGATCCAGCCTGAACGGGTAACGCTGAAAGTCAGCCACGTTACAGACCTCGAGCGGATAGAATTGACCGCGTGTGGTCTCCAGAACGGGAAGATCAGCGAATTGAAGCCTGATCTGGTAGTCTTCAAAATAATGTTGCCAGATGGTGGTTGTCTTCGTGCCGCCGCTTTTCATTTTCTTCTCGAACGTGACAATCTTGGAGCTCGCGCCCTGCTTGCCATAATTTTCGTTCCAGAGGATTCGCTTGACCTTGTACAATGTTGGGTGGTCCATTTTACCACGGTGGTTCACCTGGAATCTCAACGCGAAGAAGCGTCGGAGCAGAGTGAAGGCCTCTGATTGGCGGAAACGTGGCTGTCCAGCCTTGTCTTTCACGCTCTCTGGCATCAAGGCTTTCGTCATTTCAGCCATACGCCCTGTCGCAGATGTTAGCATTCGAAGTCTTGGCGAGTGTGTGTTGATGAAACATACAGCCTTTCCATTCAGGTTTGTGAGCTTGCATGAGGCGCAAGGCCATCTCCGCTAGATTAGTCACACACCAAAAGGCAGTGTTGGCCACGTCGACATTGATGGCCAGACCTGATGCACCACGCCGAACAGCCTGTATATGAGTGAGCTAGCCTGATTTACTCATAAACACAACAAGAGAATACCGTACCTCACTGAGTCGAATGGCGGAGTAAAATCCGCGGTGTGCCTCGGCATAGAATGCAAGCGAGACATTGGTAAACTCTCTAGCGTAGAAGTTACGTCTGATGAGGATCAGGTTCTCAGAGGGCCATTGGCGAATGCAGTGGTCTAAGAAGTCTAACTCAAATGTAAGTATTGAGAACAAGGGGATAGGCCAGTGGAGGTGGAATTACTCATGCATTCAAGGACATGGGTGTCCCAGGGAATTCTACCCACGAGATACTCTTTGAGGTACATCAAACGGATAGTCGTCGTCTGTCTCAACTGACAGTTAAACACGCCCTCCTTTCCCACGATTCTCTTCTTGCCGCTCAGAGCATCGAGATCGACAATGATACGCGCCTCATTACGCTCAATCGGCTTGGAAGACCTGGAGCAATATTGTTAGGTTGCAAGAAGAAATACGGCTTATATACTGCTCTTACCAGGCGAGCTTGTTGCCATCATAGAGCCACTTGCCACCTTGGGAGCTGATAAAATCCTGGACAGGTCTGGATGCCCAACACTTCTGCACCAAGCCCCGGGATCCCTTTCTATTCGGTTTGACATCGAACTAGGAACGGTTAGTATGGGCAATAGCAAACGACAGCATGGTAGTATACGGACATCGTACTGATAGATGTCCTGATCACTCCAACCGGTGACAGGAAAGACGTTCAGTTGGATCTGAATAGCCTTGCCGGAGTTGTTGTTTCCGGGACGAGCCGTGAATGGGGTAGCATCTTTTCCCTACAGAAAGTACGTTAGTCACTGTAAAGGTTTTAACTCGGCGGCTGTAGTGACCGAGGGCTCCACGGGACAATCAGGTACTGAGTAAATTTTAGAAATAACTTACGACCGTGAATGCATCAGCAGGCAAGTCAACACGCTTGCCAACGATATCAGTCGGAGATAGCTCTGGACGGTCACGGCCAGGGTCGCGACCAGGATCGAAACCCAGCGGGTTGGTGAAACTACTCTTTGTAGTAACTGGAATCTGAAGTGGTTTGGGTTGCTGGGAAGGGGAACTACCAGCTGGAGATCCAGCTCCGGAGCTAGCTCGGGAACGAGCAGTTGGACCAGAGGCCGAGCCACCCTGGGAAGGTTGATGGCCTTGAGAACCCTGGGAGCCTTGAGAGCGAACAGAAGAAATAGATCCCCGACGGGATCCTGAAGGATGGTCCGAGGCACCATCAAGACTTAGGTGTTGGTTGCGGCCAACAGCTTCATGGCGAGCGACTCCAGAAGCACCCGAGTCGGTGCCAGTGGGTCCAGGCATATTGACTGATCTAGATTGTGGTATACCGTTAGTGTATTAAAACATGTACTTATAACACCTAGCCTCTCTGTGGGAAAGTTTTAGGAAATCTGATGATGCAAGAGGAATGCCGCCGGGGATAGTTGGATGGGTGTGTATGTGAAGATAGTCATGAGACGGGATTGAGGGTGGGAGTGTGAAGGGTAGTAGGGGCTGGTGGAATTAAGGTATGATAAGAAAGGAAGTGTCACCGCTGTGAATGTAGTGGCGGAGTGATAAGTAGCAACTTGCAACTTTGCGGGAGTATGTGGTGGAGAGGGATAAGCTAGAAGTACGAATTGGGAATGGATACACAAGGCGATCTTGAGATGCAAAGTAGAAAATTGCAAAAATAGGAAACGAGCATATATGAAACTAAGGGAATCAACATACCAGAAGCGTTCCAATATTCTAGTTACGTTGCCGAATACCTGCTAGGGGATGCTGACGAGTGCTGGATATCTGTTAGATTGATCAAGAGGACAACAGGTGGCTAGTCAAAAGTGGCTGACGGGGTATGCAACAGATGTTAAAAAAAGAGGACAGTCAACAGGTAGGTTCAGGCGGACTTGAGGGAGGATGAACTTGGTAAGGGCTAGGTTAATACCGCCCCCTCCTGCTACTAAGACAAAAGGTCTCTTTGACGAAGTAGGGTAGGCAGGAATTGACGGTCATAACAGGGCAAGAAATGTAGTGTAGAATGGAGATGAGTGGCTTCTGCGATTTGGGAACTCGGATGTATTTAGGGGGTGTCGGTTGAAGATTGATTTGCATGAACTCGGGGAGGAGTCGAGGTGATTAATGTCATCCAAGGTAGGAAGCAGATGCTTATTGGAGTTGGTGTTGGAAAGAAGAGAGAAGAGGGGGGGCTTACACTTCCACAAATGTGGTTTGTTGATAGCGAGATTGCGGGACGCAAGTTCCTTGCTGTTTGAATGGAAGGCTAGTCAGTAGTCTTGTCTTGAAGTGATGCAATTGGGGATCGGGAAACTGGGTGTGAAGGTGAAGATAAGTTGTAACCATTGCACCAGGATAGTACCTTTAGCGGGAGGGAACGAACGAGAATGGTTCGCGATATTGCTGACGGTGGGAAAGGGCTGGTGCTGATGAAAACGTATTTTGAGGGTAATAAGAGGTAGGTAGATGGCAGCTTGGTGTGGACAGGTTGTGTGTATGCTGAAAGGGAACAGATGATAAATGGTGGAGAATGGTAGGCACTCTGGTGTTGTGGTAACAACAATGGGGAGAGGGGGGTAAATAGGGCAAGTAAATACACGCGTGGAAAGTACTTACTAGGTAGTTTGTTGTCAATGAGACGCGCGGAGAGGGATTCTAAATCTCATTAGCACCTAGCTAGCCTCGCTGAGCATGTAGGAGGAGGCAGTGGATGAGGGTATGGGTGTTATTAGAGAAAAGAAACTAAGGGCTAGTAGGAGTAGTAGTACCTGTGATGATCCGTATTAATATTCTGACGAAAACAGACGTAACCAGGTACCCTTGGAAGTCATTCGGGCTACATACGTAGATGTTGTTGGTGGTTGAGGGGGATGGGCACAAGTAGTGGGATGTGTGTGTGTGTGCGTGTGTGAAGAAGAGAAGGGGCAGGGAATATGGAATCTGAAGGGAGAGGAGAGCGGCTATATCTCTTTCCGCACGTGGTGACAAGGTAAGAAGGGTTAATTGGCTTGCGGACAAATAGGTTGCCAGGGGGAGGAGATATATGCGAGTTTGCAGTGTACAATCCCGTCAAGATACCAGGCAATCTGGTGTAATTTTGGCTTGCTTCAGGGTAGTGGAAACGTGCTGCTATGCTCTCCTGGACAGGAAGTCACTCGGGATTGAAGGTGGTGATGTCTCTTACCTGGAGAGGAATGCGATGATAGGATCTTTGGTGGTGTAGAAATGGAGAGGGAGGGTGTAGGACAAAGAGTGGAAGAGAGAGAAAGGGAGACAGGGACTTACCAATTGCGTTTCTGGAACAATGTACGGCGGGGGCTTATGTTGCCAGTCGAGATACGTAGGTACCTATAGCCGTTGTGAGCCTAAAGGTCTCGCACCTAGGTATGTACTGTATTTGTGTTGGTAGACGAGTTTGCTTAGGGACCTGTGCTATTAGGATTCTCAGTCTTCTGGATTTAGGATAAGAGGATTGATCTCCCAAGAGGAAGGTATCAAGGTATCTTGCTGCCACACACGTATCGTAGGGGATTTTGCGCAACAAGCCCGACAGGAGGAGTTAGGATTGAAAGTCGATGGAACCAAACTTGATTACCTTAGGTACCTACCTAGGTAATCGTAGGGAGTAGGGAGTAGGGAGATGTCTTCAGGTGTGAGGGAGGGTGTAACGGTGTAACGGGAGAGATGCTTGCGGCACGGGCACGCGTGCTTGGATGGGAGTGAGGGCTGCAACCTACCTGGGCTGTTCCTCATGATAGAGCGAAAAAGAGTGGACGTAGGCTTACCTTGCAGGTGAAATAGTGGTCGTGCCTGGTTGAGAGCCTCTGTGCGAGGCAGAGAGAGGATGCTTGTGGTAGCCAGGCTGGTCACTGTGTGGGATGAATAAAGTAGAAGGGGTGAAGACTACGGACTGGACGGGAAGGTATGGTGACGACCTTTTGTACTGTACCTTACCTGAGGTACGTACCTACCGGGTAGGTAATGAACAATAGAGGTAGGTACGGGCCGGTGGACAAATACGTTGCCCTCGTGATTTGAAATTAGGTAATGAGGTACGTCTCGTCTACTGAATGGTACCTACCTACCTCTTGTTCTATTCTAGCTACATGTAGTATTATGGGCCTTGGGAAGAACCTCGCCTAACCTAGGGACCAATTCAATTCAAGGTACTTGAATGATGTTGGCACTACTATGATGTAGGTCGTACCTACTGATAGGAACATAGTACATATAACCTATGACGTCCCAATCAGGTGCCGCGTTACGGTTTGCATACCTGATTATATTGTACTTGATACCTGTAGTACACGTTTGGTAAACTCCCAGCGGTTGATTACATATTAATTGGACCCTTCAAACAGAAAGTGTTAGTCTTAGGCCGGAGCAGCCCAGAGATCAATGACTAGGTGCGTGACAATTAACTTTACAGTATGGACTCCTCAATAAGTGGCTGAATAGCTGATAGATACCTAGGTACATTTTATATTTATACTACCTATTTATTCTGGAAATGCATTATTATAAATCCGCCACAATTCTCTACTATTAGGCATGAATATAATCAACCTCGACTACCGCTATAAGCACGGATGAGCTGTCTAGCAGGCTTTATAGCTTGTTTAATAGGAAGGCGTGACAAGATAGTTTAAATCAACCACCACACGTTTTATCTAATGGTGATTTTTTTATTACATGTTCATTATGGGTTAGTACCTAGGTACGTAGGTAGGTAATTTGAGTGAGTAAAAAATAATCCGGAGACTAAATACTTACAGTTTTATTAATAAAGCAAACTAGACCGTGAATAAAACATAACATCGAGGGGGAGAGAATCATATTATCTCTTCATAGCTCGATTATAAGCTTCACTAAATAGAGAGGTGACCTCGAGTACGAGAACTAGATGTTAATATCCTTAACCAGTCTAAATCAAACGTAATCACTGGAACACAGTCTGACTTAAATCACCTATCAGTTTCACTTATTATATTTTCTTATTTGTAGCACTTTGAAAAAATAGCTGGTCCCAACAATGGAGAAGTTTGGGTATAGCACGTGGCCATGAATACCAGGTTAAAAGTATGAATATGGAATGAAATGTTTTAGCCCAAGGATAGAGCTAAGTAGGTGACTGGAAGTACATATACATAGGTAATAATACACGAGAGGCCGCAGGCGTGTAGAGATGGATAATATTAACTACTTTGATATCAATTATCCTAGTTATGATATCTTGTATCTGATGTCTGAGCCTCGTGGAGCCCAGCCAACCAACCCTCCCTTTAGAAGCGACCAAAGCTCTAACAACTTCCAAATATAACCGCTCGCCTGATACCAGCAATGCTGCCAAATATGTATAAATTCGATATGAGTCGTACATCTTCAAATATCCGTGATCGGACGAATCGGTTGTGAAACGGGCATATGCTGCTGTGGGTGGGCTAGAAAAAGGTCTTTATGGCATCTTCTAATCTTAGGGATGGCAGAAAGGAAGCCCGCAAAGTCAATAATTCAGGAAGAATATTTATGCTGTGGCGGTGACGAGACCATCTCCTGATAAATACGAACGCTACGAAGGCAAATGATACGCTTTTTAGCAACCCCCGAAGCCTGTCTATCGTAATTGCGCAGTTATTTAACATACATAAAATATCAATTAACACTATATAGACGTAAGACAGGACACCTAACCCTCCCTCACAAAATTAATCAGTATAAATAAATAGCTGGTATTAATTCTATGGCTGAGTCGAGGCGGATCTACATACTTGTGGATTATTACGTATCAATGTATCTCTTTCCTGGAATCTTATATAAAATTATCGTTGCTACTTTTGTAGTTACTTTACTGTAGAGACTGAGATTTGGTAGGGAATGAAATGACTAGGTACCTAGGTGCGTTGTTATAGATACAAAGGCTGGAGTGGTAGTCAATCGTTGGCGGCAGTAGTGATTCATCCTACATGACAATTTGAGCTCAGTTGTGCTTGAAAAAAAACCAAGGCGCACTTGGAAGTAGATAGAAAAAAAGATTGGGTATGTTTTTTTCTGTTATTTACATGCAACACATTACATTACAACCCCTCCGGACCAATCTCCGAGGAGGGGAGAAAAACGCCTAAACTATGCAGAGAGATCATCGTCCAAGTCATGCGAAACCCCCTTTGGAACAAGGAATACCTTAATCACCGGGACTCTTTTCCCCAACAACCCTCATACCTATTCTCTCCTCTACCCTTTCATAGGCCCACAGGAGCCCGCAGGGCTTGGGGAAAAACTAGTAGTATCCACTGTAGGGCGGGGCTTGTCCCGTAGGGGGTAGCCCGTATTGACCAGGCGCTAATACATAGCCATTTTGCCAGGCGGCAAACCCACCGTCGGGTGTGGGCGCATGTGTTATGGGGTTGAACTGGCTCGGCCCGGGGCCTTGGTAGACTGCAGGGGGAGGCTCGTAGGAACCGCTAGAACCGGGGCGAAGAGGCGAGTTGCGGTAAGGCGCTGAACTCTGCGGGGGACCACGGCCTGCACCGCCGTACGGACTGAGAGGTCTTCCGGATACAATAGGCGAGTCTCGTCCTGAGAATGAGTATGGTGGGTACTCAGATGATGCCTGTCGGGTATGCGCACGAGACAGGGATTCATTACGGTTCTTCCACTCAGCAAAGTCCGGCACTGTGGTATCTCGAAGCAACCGTACTAGGCCGTCAGGACTGAACCGATGAGCATTGAAGGCTTCTGCGGGGGGGATTAAACCAAGTAGGAATGTAATATCCCTCGCTATTGGAGCGGGTGTAATCGTCTGCGTGGACGTGCCCTGGCCGTGCTGCGCCCGTCGCTGCTGATCGAGACGTCGACCGGCCGCACCTTTGAGTGGTGAATTCCCTCGGGCTAACTTACGTGGCGGGTTGTAATCGTCCTGATCGTCTGCCTGGAAAGGACGCTTGGGCGAGTTGGTGTTGACGGGCAAGAACTGAGGCCGAGGGCTCCGTTCTATCTGGGGTACCGGCTGGGGACTACTACGAATGGAGGGAGATGGACGCTCGACGGATTGTAGCACGGTTTTAGGGCGCATCTGTTGCGCCGGTGAGATGATGACGCGAGCAGTGATTGGGTTGAACCTGTCCGTGGAGAAACGAGCCGCAAAATGGGCAACGCCAGATTCTTCAGGGAACAATTCAGCCATTTGCTTCTCGAGATCCTTCACCTGGGCCAGTTCGCCAAATCGTGCCTCGTAGCCGTGGAAGTAGGCGAAAAGTGGTTTCAGTTTGTAGAGTAGTTCCGGCTTCTCTTTAAACCGCTTGACAGTTTGAGAGAAGACAACTCGTGCATCTGAAGACACATTAGCAACTTCCCGACGAGAAAAATCAAGGGGGAGATGGAAGAAGAAAAAGACAGTGGTAAACTCTTACTTGTAAAATCGCGCCTGGCATGTAAATGCTTGAGATATTCAACGATAAAGTGCTCCTGTTCGGGGAATAGTCTTGACCCACGCTCGAAGATCTTGGTTGCGACTGGATCCTGGTATATGTCCCATTCAATATGGGCAATGGCAAGATAGACGTCGCTAGTTAGACGGCCTTTTTGACGTGCTTCAGTGAAGATTCCTCGCACCCCGACGGGCGGGGAGCCTTTGCCCTGACCTTGAAGCCGCCGGTAGGCACGGGCCAGGGCAATCCAGAGATACGATATCTGTTGTGACAACATCTGAATCTGTACGGCAAAACCGTCTTGTACGGCCTTGATCCTGTCCTTCTTTGTGGTTTCTAGCGAAGGATTCTCCTTGATTTCCCCTTCATCATCCTCATCATCATCTGCGCCTCCATTGGTAGAGACTTCAGCAGCCACTTCCTCCTCAATCTTTGTTACGGCTGCTGTCTCCCGGTCCTTGAGCTTCTTAATCATGTCGTAGAGGGTTTCGAGGACCTTATCGTAAGGAGCTCTGACAGCCTGTGCAAGAGAAGCCTTCGCTTCATCATCTTCGCTAGCGCGTTGGGTGAGTTCGATTCGATCGGCGTGCTTCAGTGCCAGAAGAGAGCTCTCGGGATTAGCGGCTATGCCATCAATGAGAAACTGCAGCCCGGTATCTTGCCCATCCTTGCTGAAAATGTTGTTCTCAAAACACCACTCCGCGGCGTCGACCCACATCTCTGGCCAGAAGCGCAAGGCCATGAGCGCCTGCTTGTAGACGTGGAGAACTCGCAATCGGTACGTCTCCGGATCTTCACCCTTGAGAACAAGTGGATCTTCCTTTTCCCACGCAATCCAAGCCTTCCAAAGCCTAACCTGTTCTAGGAATTCTCGATCGCCTTCAAAACCGGGAGCGGGTGGTAGACGAGGAAGATTAGTCCTCTGAAGTCCGCGAGTGATGTTATCCAGATGGGTATTGGCGCTGCGAGCAGTCATGTAAGCTGGAGATCGTTCTTGAAGAAACTTCCGACCCTGTAGTCTGTTAGTAGACCATTTAATCTTTCAAAGGGTACCTGGGCACGAACCGTCATCTTGTTCAGACCTAGTTCAAATAGATCGTACTCCTTCCACAGGCCATTCAAGTTCGCCATGGGGATACAGATAGCACGCTGGTAGGCTTTACGGAGCAGGTCCATCTTTTGCTGGTCCTGCCAGCTGCCGCCACCAACCTGACCTGGGCCATTCTTGACGAAGTTTATGTAGTCCTGCCATATCGGTCCCGCGTCTCGGTCCTGACCGATATTGTCAAGGACAAATTCGTAGGACTGACTGACGGTCTGTCGAGCCTGGCCGGTCGGATCGTTGAGGTCGTTTCTTCGACGGATGTAATTTAGGTATGCCGTCCATAGCTGGACATTGGGGACTGAAAGTAACGTGCGTCCAAAGATGCTCTCGGCCTGGGCAAAGTTGTCCAAGCTCAACTCCATGTCCAGATACGCAACCCAGATGTCGGCCTATTATTAATTTAGCACGATCTCCGTGCAACCGACACATGCTTTTGAAAAATAAGAAAAAGAAAAAAACTTACTGTTTGTGGGAATATCTTGAGGAAGCGCTCGTATACAGCTCTGGCTTCATCAATCTTGTGGCGGCGTCTCTGTTCGTCAATCAAAGCCAACCAGGCATCAACATCCCCTCGAGGGTCTTCCTTCACGCGATCCTCAAGGATGCCAACAATGTCAGTGGGGAGTCTCGACTTAGCAGAAGTGGCATTAGGGGTCGCAACACCATCATTAACCGGTATAGGGACTGGGCCGCTGCTCGCTTGAGCGTGGCCATATGTAGAGATATCTTGAGGTGTAGTAGACTGCTGAAGGGGAGAATGACTGATGGGGCGAGGTTGCGCCTCGGCAGAGATGGGCTTTAAAGTGTTCGTATGCGCATTTGCAGTAGAATTTGTGCGTGGTGCTAGGACGGGAGCATCATCTTCGTCATCAGAGGAGCCAACTAGGAAGCCTCCCGCCGTCTTAGGCTTCTTAGAGGGACGAGAAGAGGCAACAGAAGCGCTGCGCTCTACGACAGGCGGTGGAGCAGAAGTAGTAATAGTGACAGACTCGGGATCATACTCTCCAGAGTCTTCATCAATGGAGGCCGAATCACCAGAAGAATTATGGACTGGGTCAATGGAGACGGAGGGTTCTTCAACTTGTTGGTCGCTATGCTCAGTATTAGAACCATGATTGTCAGCAGCACCAGCCCATCCATCTTCATCCCACGCAGTGCTGCTGCCCTGCTGGGCAATCGTATCTTCCGGACCTTCAGATGCCATGGTGAGGGTGAGTAGGAATTGGTGATGGCGGAGGTGTCGGCAATGATGAGAAGTAGGACGTAAGAGTAGCAGTTGGATGCGAGAGGCCGGATTGGGAGATTGCGCAAGGTTAGTAATTAGCTACGAGTCTGTGACGACAAGGAAATCGATTAGAAGCGAGCTCGCTCCGAAACAGCTTTCGCGATAGATCGACGAGGTTAGATGATCTAGTGGTGGCTGTCGAAAGGGTTTCGCATCGAAGGGAGCTCAATCGGCTCCTACAGTAGTAAATCGCATATAGTTGCGATCGGTCGCTTCCACTGTGGTTTCCGTATTCCTAAAAAGCGTCGGTTCGAGGAAGACAATGCATATAGCAATATGAGAGATAGTAACCGCACACAAGGTGAAGCGGCAAGGTAACGTGGTGTCGCCGCGGTGGTGAATACAGATTGAGAAGACCAAAGGACTAGGTAGCAACAAAAAAGGCAGACGACAAAAAAAAACATTAAGATGTCAAAGATCCAAGCTCCAGTGCGCTAGACCAGTACTAGCTTAGAGCGGCTCGATCGTTCAAGCCTATCAGAGTCCACATTGGTGGACAGTGATTACCCAAGCAGCCGCCAAGGTCCATTGTTCATTTCCGTTCTCGGTTTAGCGTCTACTCAGACAAGGCGGTACTCTGCGGCATAATGGCAAACTGGGGCTCTAGTGTATTGAAGTACAGCAGGTACCTTAGGTAGGTACCTGGGATAGAACAGGCTAGGTTACAGCCTGATAATAACCTACCACAGCTTGCCAGCTAGGTACCAGCACAGCATTGGCACCACCACATGGGTGATGGCTTGCATGGGGTGCTCTAGGTGGCGACACTGCAAGCACTGAACGCGCTCTATTCCTGCAAAAGTCGCGTTCCTCTTTAATTGGGGCCCGCCACCTTTTGTTATCGGCAAAAGAAAACAATTGTGCCCGTCACCACCACCACCACCACCACCACCACCACCACCACACAAACAACATCAACACTCACACTCACATACACATACACATACACATACACATACACACTCACCCACATGAAACCTCTGCTGCCATACTGCATCATCCCATCTTCAGGATTGCGCCATTGGTTTTCTTTTTTTCCCACATTCACTCTCCGCATCTCTTCTGCACACAATTAAACCCTTTCCAAAGCTTGCACCATACACCGCCCATCAGTCCCACCCAACATGTCGGTCGTTTCTCTACTTGGGGTCAATGTTATGAACAACCCCGCCAAGTTTACTGACAAGTATGAGTTCGAGATCACTTTTGAATGCCTTGAGCAGCTGGAGAAAGGTACGATCTAGCTGTGGCTTCGTTAGCAAGGTAACGCGTGCCCGACTGACATGTGGTTTATTAGATCTGGAGTGGAAGTTGACCTATGTTGGCTCTGCTACTTCGTAAGTCTACTGCTACGCTTGTGTTCTCTGTTATCTTGCCATCTCATCATTCTGATTGACATGCACAGCGACCAATATGACCAGGAGCTCGATTCTCTCCTTGTTGGCCCCATTCCCGTTGGTGTCAACAAATTCATCTTCGAAGCTGATGCCCCCAAGACGAACCGCATCCCCGACGCTGATATTCTCGGAGTTACTGTCGTCCTCTTAACCTGCTCCTATGACGGTCGCGAATTCGTCCGCGTTGGATACTACGTCAACAACGAGTACGAGACCGATGAGCTGAATGCCGACCCCCCCGCGAAGCCCATTGTCGAGAAGATCCGGCGAAATGTGCTTGCAGACAAGCCGAGAGTGACTCGCTTTGCCATTAAATGGTATGTATTTGCCCTATGCTGTTGCCCTTTATTCAGATACCACTTTCGTGCAGCACCTCTAACCCTAATGGATAGGGACTCGGAAGCATCTGCTCCCCCCGAATTCCCACCTGAGCAGCCCGAAGCTGATCTCCAGGCCGATGAGGAAGAGTACGGAGCTGAAGAGCTCGAGGACGAGGTTGAGGAGGAGGCTGATCCTGCCACCGAGAAGAATGGCGAAAGCGGTGCCACCGCTGGTGCCGTCGCTGCTGATGGTGATGCTGAGATGGCTGGTGTCGAGGAGAACGGCGAGCCAGCCGAAGAGGACGAAATGTCTGAGGACGGAAGCGTCGACCTCGAAAACGAGAGCGAGGATGAGCTTGAGGAGGAGGGTGAAGGTGATGTCGAGGGTGTCGAAGGCGGGGATGACGCCATGGAGGTTGACGACAACACGACACCGGAGCAGCCGTCATCCAAAGAGGTCATGGCTCACTGAGCACTAGACGATACCCACGATATCAGTCATGGTTAGTATGCATGGACGGTACCCATCGTTGGTTTCTTTTCTTCCTTAGAAGCATGGGTTGGATGCCGCACGAAGTTATGAGGAGCTCAGCATGACTTTTTGTTTGAGTATTACGCAGGGGGTTGTATGACAGGGCTTTGAGGATGATGCATAGCCTGGTAGTAACTAGTTTTCCTGTGTCTAGCATACAGATATGATTCCCCAGGATGTGGCATTCTCGTTAGTCATGCTGAAACTGAGTGCGATATTCTTCTCTCCGTACACGAGCGACCTTTACACTTTGAACCGTGGTGGGTAGGCCAAAAGACAGGGCTGGGAATAGGCATCGTCTTGATACTTGCACCCGTCTGTAACAAATAGCAGTCTGGGTAAGAGAATCCAGCCGCATAACATCATTTAATTCCTAGAATGGTGGCAGTTCGGTGCGTCTGGGAGGATGTCTCGGATAAATGGACTTTAGCACGATCAAACTACATCAGTTATCCTAAATGGGCAATTTTACCAATTAGTATAACCTCGGGGACAAAGCAGGTAAGAATGTCGAGTAATAGCTAGGAATACCGCAACCAAACAACTCCTCCCCCAGATATTCATTATATCAATGCAATAATGTCAAATTGTGTTCTACGTATAAGATAATCTCAATAATTTAGATATTTAGATTATGGGTGTTCTGGGTTAACTCGAGGTAATTATCAAATTAACATTTTAATTAATACCATTGAAGCCTCCCGGAACTAGGAATGTCTATTTTACTTCATCTAATACCAATAATCGCTAGATTGAGAAAGTCGTTATTATCGAAATAGGGGTAACATAATGATTTTTGTAATGCTCTAGCCCTGACGGAATCATTAGTGATGTGATACACGCAGGAAGGCATAAAATACTTGCTAGGATAAATTAGAGGATATGTAACGATGATACAACCTCACCGTCATAGTCTAGGCTGATCTACGACATAGAAAGAAAGAAAAAGAAATTCAAATGACCAATTCCTACGCATGATTTTGGTTGGCCAGCCTGCCCAGGCTCTTCTCTGTTGATCGCAGTGGGTATCCTAAGTCTAGAACAATATTACCAGGCCGAACCTATACTTCAGCGCATTCTAAACCTACGCGCCAGTTGTGCACTCCTGGAGGCCAACCTCCAACATTCTGCTAACTATATTATCCACCACTAGCAACTTTTTCGATTGTAGTGTCTTTTCCGAGACTTGTACAAGTCCGACGCCCTAAAGGAGAGCCATCTCCTCCGAGTCCCCTTTTCATAGTCCTACGTCCAGGTCTTGATGGGAAGCTTCTATCAATATAACCACTGGAGACCCTAGCAGCAGATTTTGACCTGTCATCTACCTGCTCTTCTCCAGTGGCTTACCTTCCACGCTAGTACGAGCACCCTCTCCTCAACGACGCAGGTTCTCTGGGTATATCAGAACAACGACAGCATACGTAATGGACGCAGGCACTAGCTATGACAGGGAGACGAAAGCTAGTAGAAGGTTCTCCTGCTAGAAATGATACCAGCAGGACGAAAGGCGTTTGTCGCGGCAAAGGAAATGGATTACAGTGAGGGTGTTCCATGCTGATGATAATGGTGGTGAGAAAGAAAAGGGAAGTAGAGTTGGTGGGAGGTGTGGAGAGATCACGCTACGACGGCTCCCAGGTTTATATATCGGTGGAGAGGGTGGGATTAAGACGAATGCCGTCGTCAGCTTATCTCGAATAGTTCAAAGTTGACAAGCATAGACTGACTTGATCCTCGACTTGGGTTAAGCATGAATTTTGCCAGCACAGTGCATTAATACAGTAGACAGGCCATCGTGACGGGGCTCTCATGTTAGTCGGGAGACATCCGGTGCAGACGTCAAAGACACCTACCTATATTACAACATCAGTTTTGATGATTGCAGGAATAGCTGGGCCATGGGAGTTCGAATCACAAGGTAGCGAGATATGTATTCAAGTTCCGAACATAAATGGACTCCTGAGTGCGGAATGCAACGGGAAAATAAGAAAAATATATGAGAACTCATTAGGCTCTTTTAACTTCGAAAACTCATAACCTTCAAGCCTAAGTTGTTTGTTATTCAGGAGTTGGACAACAAAGGTGCGTCTTCAACCAACGCTTCAAGACATGTAGTAATCCTAACAGGGATAAGTGACTGGTAGCCGGTAATCGAACACATAGATGCGAGAGGAATAATATCTTAGATTGGCACCGGGCCCTCTTAATACGGAAATTCGGTTTTAAGGGGATGTCAAAGGACGAACACGCCATGGTAGGGTCCTACACGTCCACTGCTCCTCGCCTGGCAATATAGTCTTTGTTAGTATCAGACCAAGGGATGATGGCGCTCTGGCCAACCAACTCAATGATCCAACATACCTGTTTTCTAACATATCCATCACGGGGAGCATTCATTGACACACAGCCCGCTCCTGGTATGGAATATTAGCAAAGTCAAATAAATGATATTGCTAGATATGACATATGTACGTTGGTTGCACACATTCGACGGTTGGCTAAATTTATGGAATTTCCGCTTTTCCAGTATGATTAGTGAGCCACGTTTTGAATATGAACCTTTACTAGCACATGATTCTTCGAGTCACACCTTGATAGCTTTACTTTCGATGAGCTCCCAACAATACCTGCCCCGAGCTTCGGCATACATGTAACAGGGTCCCAAATATCAACCCAACGGTGTCAGACAGTGTAGAACACTCGGGTTGACCGTACCCCGAGTCGATGCCGTCACCTTTCACCGCAGAGACGTCCCAGAGGCTATCTCAGCAACACAACTTAAATAAATTCGCTCCGCATCATGGGACTCCAGTATAACTTCTTCTGGATGTTATAAAGCCCACCTTTATACCACCAGCTGTGAAGATCGATTCGATCCCATGATGACGACTCGAGGAAGTACCTCCTCCATGGCAATAGCCGGATGGACTGGTATGACCACACACTGAATACAAACAGCAACGTTTTGGAGCAGAAGCCCCATGAAGGACGCTTCAACGATGTAGATCAAATCTCAACACAAGGCTTCCCCCATTACGATCAGCAAGACCCGTATAGCCAGCTCCCAGCGGATGACGATAACGTAATAAGGAAAGAACCCGATGGACAAGACCTAAATATTACAACCGAATATTCGAGACAAAGCATTAGTCACAGGTATGTGAGCCAGAAAAGCAAAATCACGCACTTGAAGAGGGACAAGGGGTGCAGGTTTAGCGCGGAGGACTAAGAAATCGACGGTCAGTGAAGGTTGAGGGCCGCCGGGAAGGGCGCCTCGAAGGTCCTTCCACGTACAGGGGCTGTGAATGATACTTTAATTAATGTCGTGATTAGAGCTAGGACCATCGTATTATAACTAGATAGGAAGGATGAAACAGGAGGAAGGTCTGAGTGACGGCGGTGCTGGTGGTGCCGTTTAACTTTTGAATATCACGATGTCGACAGTCGAGAAATTCGGGAAGGCGGGTGGACTCGGCCGTCTATAAAATTATGACCCATGAATGGCATAGCATGGAGGCGTTGGAAATTTGTGCGTTCTCAGATACCTGGTTGTGTATAGTAGGAGAGAGGGAGATAGAGAGACAAGACCCCAATAACTAATGCTTGACAAAACTTCTATCTGAGATTATTTTGCGTTATATCTCCGTTGTGAAATTTTAAGATTTGAGTCCTCATCGTAGGATTATCTTAATTGAAATAACCCAGTCATAACGTATTCACCTTCTTCTCTCCACTGGGGAATATTGCTGCAAGCGGATATTCGTGTAATGTTACCTACACAGGAAGATATAACCGGTGTTAATATGTAATACTAGGTAAGTAAGTCTAAAATAACGGACTGACTACCTAGTACAATAGGACACCTTTCTGGAAAAACTTGGTCGAAATCTTCAAACCCTCTTTATTACCTTGTCACCTACAGTCAAGCTTGAGGTGATTTATCTAGATACTCCCTTTCTATTGTTGTATTCTCATGATTATTCGTTTTTCGGCATGGAAAGATAGCAAGCTTCAGATCAATAGGATTGAATGTACACTATGTAAATAGATGGAAACCGTATCTGCCAGAGCTTTTAGTGTCAATATAGGCATATGCTGTGATGTATTAGGTTAAATAGATCCTGAAGAGGGAGGTCCTGATACATGTATAGACGATAGGTGTTGGTCGTATACACTCTCAGCTATAATTAGTTACTTTCCTAAATGTACCTAATTAGGTATATTCGAAATAATGTATATACTATGTCGCAAGGGCAGCGCCGCCACGTGCGTTATGTAATTAGGGCTTATATACCTAAATCTATGTGATAATATGTATATTTAAAACTCGAAGAGCCGGCTTTATTTTTGAACTTTGGTCCTCCTTTCTCCTCAAGCATGTTTATTTTCCCGGTCATGTTAATCATGGCTGGCCTACTAGCAGAGCAGCTAGGAGTAAGCGAAGCTGAGCTACTGAGCACGGCATCAACAATAAGATCGTTCGGTATCAGATGGTAACTCATAGCCACTGTGGCCATATAATCTAGTTTTCTTAGTGGCGTAAGCAGATGAATGCATAGCGCTGCCCGCTTGACCCACACACAACTCTAAGAGCGTATATATATATATACTTACCAATATATGTCTAAATGCCCACACACCAGCCGCAATAGTAAGCCTCATATTACTTTCCTACCTCTTCACGCTGAATATTTTTGCTCCCAAATTCCATTTGATGAGCTTTCGTCAACATAGTGTGTAGCCACGCCCTTCTTTTAATTTCGCATACACTGCAGCTCTACCTCGAGGTCTGTGAGGCTCTACTCAGTATTGAACCTTGTACTGTAGTTATCGTTTTCCAATGTCGAAACAAGCTTCTTTAACTTTGTCTCTTGAGGTTTTCCGGGTTACTACAAGACTACCGACTTCATATCGTCACACACTTCATCTCATAAAAATATACCAAACTTTCCACATTGAAATGCACACTGCCAAATATGTCTTTCCCAAAATCTCCATCTGGCCCCGATAGCAGACAGATAAAGTTCCCCATACGGAGCAAGCCAAAACTGGCCAACGATCAAACCTCCGGCGCCCACGACCGCAAGCCCGCCACCAAACAGCTATGCAAAACACCAACCATCACTGTCGAGTCCTGCGAACCCGGCTCTCCCGCCACTCCGGATTTTGCTGCCACCCCGGCGAGCACAGAAGATAAAGAGCAGCGGTACAACTTGGGTAGAGGAGGGAATAATAAGTTATCTCCACCTGTCGCGCCCCGCAATGAGATATGGGGATGGGCTACGGTCTAGGTAGTGGGCATGTTCATTAGGGGTTAGTGAAGGTGTATCGAAAGAGGGGGGAGAGCAATTAAATGATTATAGGGTGATGACGATAAGCTAGAGATGTTGAAGACAGCGATGATAGAGGCAAGGGTGATATTAGCGTGGTCAAAGCCAAAGTTATCTCAAGCCGCCCCATTTTTGGACTTTGGGTTAGAATATGTTGGCTGGAAAGGAAGACGGGGAGGAAGAGTAGGTATTTAGCGGAGCCATGCTGGTATCTTATCTTGTAACGCATAACTAGGTAGCTTTCTCCCTTTCTTTCCTTTTAGGCCGAGATCCAGCTCAAACATACATGTTTTCTCGAAGCCATAATCAAGTGAATACTATAATCAACAAGTGTATCTAGTCTCACCACTATACTAACTAGCGCTAAAGTGGTTCCGTCTTCCCGGTCTGCCGGCCTACCAGTGACCCACCTTTACATGTCTGGCGGACCGGCGGTTGATCGGGAGTCGTTGGCGTAGTCTCCCCGGCCGGCACGCTTCAATCATTTCTTGTAGGTCGTATTAGGTACTAGACTCTTCTTTCTTATTCCATGTATTTGATGTCCTTGTTAGCCATCCTTCGTAATGCACTCAAACATATATCCCTATACTCCGTCTTTCCCCCCTTTATCTGTGAAGAAGTATTATTCTCCCTTATCTAACTCGAGAATCTTAAAATAAAGGATGCTGCAACAAATTCATAATACCTGATAATACCTACGCATTCGCAATGATTTGTTAACATACATTATAAGACATAGGAGCAATGAATTTAGGCGCCTTAGCAAATAACATTGCATTCATTTCAAAACATCTTATTAAGATATAAGACAGGGGTATTCATTCGCTTTCCAAATACACTTCATCTCCCCCGTTATCTGTTAGTAGATTGTTGGCTATTTCACCGTTCCAGTCGCATCAGTCCCATTTACCCATAAGAATTGTGTAAACGCGAACGACTCGGAGAAAAATGGCCTTTGCGTCTATGCCGCCGCGTGCAATTTCTTGTCGAGGCCCTGTGCATGCATAATCCTTTCCTGATCGGCCTGAGCTTTCTCTATGGCTGAGAAATCCTCGTCCAGGTTCTGCTTCCCCTTAAACACGCTGTCTGGTAGCGCGTTGAGCGCCTCTTCCTCCTTATCCGTCTCGCGGAATGCGAAGTGGAAGGCGAGGCCGCCGAGAGCCGCAATTACGGCGACGGTCATGTAGAGCCAAACGAGGTGGGGGTCCTCGGAGAGCGGCACGAAAGCTTGTGAGATGGCCGCTGAGAAGGCCTGCGAGAACCAGAAAACGCCTGTGATGAAGCCACGCATGTTCTTGGGCGCCTTGGTAAACGCGTACTCGAGACCGGTAATAGACGCAAATATCTCAGACAGGGCGATCAGGACGTAGGCCGGCGTTTGAATCCAGACGGTCAATGGCGGCTTGTACTCTGATTCGGGGATAATAGCACCATCATCATAGCCTAGAGCTGACTTGCAGCTCGAGGCAGTACCATAGCCTGAGATCTCCCTGCAGGGAGATAATTGGTAGATGTAGTGCTGAATTATGGCGGCGACAACCATGGCCAAGGTTCCCAGCGCAAAGCCCGTGGTGATCTTCTTGATGGGGGTGAAATTGATTCCAATCCTCCTCAAAAGGGGATAGAAGAATTTGTCGCATATAGGGATGAAAATAAGCAAGGAAATGGGGTTAAGATTGTTTACAATGTCGTTAGGCACACCACTGAGTGTCATGGTAGCAGCTTGGGAAGTGAGATTGGAAGTAAGCTGATTGTAAGGTAGCCAGTAGATTGGGTAGACAAAGAAGACAGCACAGGCCTTGCAACCACGGCGAACCTCCTCAACCCAATTGTCATCAAATGTCATCCATGACGGGCGTTCGGCCTCGGGAATGTTGCTCGGCTTCACTCTCTCGAAGAAGCCGGGCTCGCGAATGTTTTTGACTAACGTGACAGGGTTCAGGGACCAGCGACCTTTCATTGAGAGGGTAACCAAGCCGAAGAATTTGCCCAGGACAGAGCCGGTGGGCGGACGTCGGGTGTACTTGGACTTGAAAGCGATCAAGACCATGGGACAGAGGACGAACATTATGGTGGGTAGAGTGAAGGCAAGCCAGAACCCGACGTACTTCTCAGCGTAGACCATAGAAATCTGGCCGACAAGCGAACCAACATTGATAAAGAAGTAGTAACGCATGTAAATGATAGAGATGGTCAAGACAGGGTCTTGGACCACGCGCTCGCCACTCTTCAGGGTTTTTATGATAGCCCGGGGCTGGGTGGCTTCGTACTGCTCGGCAATCATGGGGGAGATGTTGGCCTTGAAGAAGCCGACACCGATACCAAAGAAGATAAGGCCCACGGCAAAGCAGCCGAGAGCGCCATTCGGGTTCGCTATGACGGGGGGTAGCGCCGAGATGATAATGATGATGTGACCGAAGGTTGCGACGACGATAGCCACGTGGATCGTCTTATACTTCCCCCAATACGTATCGGACAGATATCCACCTGGCGGACGACAGCCAGTCAATATCAAATATATTATCACTTGAAATTTACGTACCGAGCAACGGCATCAGGTAGGCCCAAAAGCTGTTGAACGTGACTAGGCCAGTAGAAGCCTGTTGGCCCCGGTCGAGGGCGCCAGGCTGGCCATAGGTACCGGCGGCGCCGGTGGAGGAGTTTGCCGGTAGAGGCTGCTGGATGAAATTTACGACTGTTGACAACGGTCAGCCTGAAAGGATGTACCTACTGAAGGAAAGCCAGCTGAGAAGCGACGGGGAGACGAGGGGTAATGATGTGACGACGTACAGACGGCAGTAGTGCCATAGTATGCGAATCGCTCACAGAGCTCGATGAAAGCGATGGTGTAAATGATGAAATTGATCTTGCCCTTGACGCGGCGCAGAGTCTCGAGTTCGGACTGGGTGGGATATTCCTCGCCATTGGGACCCCGGAGGAGGTCCTCGGTATCAGAACCTGATGTAATTACACCCACATCGGCATCCTTCTTGGTGTTGACTGCCTGATTCCCATTGATCGGAACCTTCTCGTTGGGCACAGTTGCGGGATCGACGCCAGTCGACATGGTGGAAATAGGTACTTGTCGCGTCTCGAAACGTACCTATTCCCCGGTCTGTGTAGGTTTAAGAGTCAACTAGGCAATACGATCCTGTAAAAGGTGATAACGTGTAATGCGACGGTACGCCACAAGATCGAAGTGTGGAAGTATGGAAGCGCGGAAGTGTGAAATAATACAATTGTTTCCGCATCGATATATATCCAACCTAGAAATAAAATAAAGTGGCACTATAAAAAGAAATTATACACTTGTTCACCTTTTGTCGATCGAAGAGATGGATAGACGGACGGGAGAGAGGGGGGAAGGCCCGTGTAGGGTAGAAGTAGAAAGTAGAGGTGAAAGACAGAGTTAAAGGAGAGAAACGGGTAAAGAGAGGGCGGGCAGTCTGCGACATGATTCTTATTTTATTAACCCTCCTCGAAGGGGAATATAGTAACCCAATATTGACAAGTACCTATGTAAGTATCTAAAGATCTGTCTAGGCATTGGAGAGTAAGGGTATCTTGGTATATTTCTTGGTGTCGGCGTAATGTATGTACTCCGCCTGCATCCCCCGAATCCTCCTGTATCAAAGGGTAAAAAAAAAAAGTTAAGGAACAGGGAAAGGAAAACGACAGAACAAGACACGATCTTGGCACAACAATGGAAGATCCAGTGGGATGATCGGCATGGGAGAAGGGTCACGCCATTCGCTCCAGAGCCTACCTGGTAGGTAGATAAGAAGGTTTATAGGTGATGGATCTGGGCATTGCATGTATTTAGGTACCTTGTATACCTACCCAGTGGACCTTTCATGTGTTGAACCTAAGAATGTGTGTACTGTACATGATACTCGTTACACACCTAAGTACAAGCAATTACCTGAGGATAAAACGATCGTAAGGCACGTACGATTATGATTCGAGTGTGAGCCGTATCCACCAATTCACCAGGAGCTATACCTAGATATAGACAGTAAGGCGATTGCGTGACAGGAACTGGCGAAAGTACCTTATGTACTTTTTCAGCATGGAATTAGAGGTACCTATGACGGCTGCTTAGGTACCCAGTGCAGTTTCTCAGATGACCCCACATAGGCTCCCGGCACTCGGTAGCGTTTAGCTTTACCGATGTATGCACGCTAGGGCTGGAACTTAGCGGATTCCTCCCCACGTTCAGTGGATACGAGGTGGGGTTCCAGGCCACCTACTACCTATGTGCATGTACATACGCACAGCTAGCTACGCGACTTTAAGCCTCTGTATTAGTTTGATTGATATTACCTTAGGTTACTTACCTACGATGATGATTTCCGAATTAGTGGTGAGACGTGCCGAATCATTGTAATATATGCGCCAAGTCTGAGAGGCGGGTTATACGCTGGTGCAATAGAACTATACTAACTATCTTGTGGGTAACTTTTGATAAGATATAACCTCCTGCCATTTAGGGCAACCCATTGACGACCTCCAGCAGGCCAAGCTGGAGTTGATAAGCACTATAAACATTGGCACTTTGGATATTTATCTAGAGGCTTTCTTCCAAGCCTTCCAAGAACTTGATGCTGGCGAACGATTCAACACCCGGCCAATCACCACATCTGCCCAGCAATGGGATTGGGGGGGTATCTTCGGTTCTTCACACAAGTCGGGTAGGTAATCGGTGATCGCCAGCCAATATATATATACAACTAAACCGTACACAATATCCAACTATGTAACAACGATTCTTGGCTCTGCCTATGCTACATAACTAACGGTAGGGATTCTATATATGCATGCAACCTTGCACTGCTCCCAGTCGTACACTTTTAAATATCATGCTGACTTTGCATACGAGACGAGACGCCTTAAAAAAACGAGGGGTCGAATCATCCATACGATACTCTGGGCTTCTGGCAAACTGTTGATTCCGTCTGTAATACTTTGGCCTCGAGGCTATTCAGACTAGCATAGGAGCCGATGCCACTCAATCGGTGAACCAACTTTACCGCTATCTTGGTTCCTCATTATTGTTTCTATCATGGCAGCCCCTCTTTAACTGTGCGTCTTACCCTATCTCGAATGGGAAGTTCCTCACAATCCGGGCGCCATCATCGTATTGCTATGTCATGCCTTACGCAAGGCACACCTCAGTTAGGTCATACTTGGCACGACATCGCTAACTTGGGCAACTACTGAGCAACATTTCAACCGTCTATTTCTCGAACGGCGACACAGTTATCTCACAGAAGCGAAATGGCTACTTTCGGTATGTCCAGTCGCACGGAACGCAACTGTGATATTTCACATATCTAGGTAATCGTGCTGTTCAACACCTGTAATAGCACTCGGCACTAAGTCAATCACTTGCAACCCGTTTATTTGCAACCCCGAGACACGTGATGCTGCGCCAAGCACCTGAATGGTACTGGAATTACTTACTCACTGATCAGCTTATAATTCAAATAATAACGCTTAGCAACTTCGAAGGGTGATTTTTTTATAGGCACTCTGTCGCTGCCAGAATCGGCACAACGAAGTTTTATAGTCCATAGCTCATACGATTTGAAACATTACTCTACTCTGTTCTATCTGCGTATATTATCCCTCACTGCTACTCTAGCTAAGCCTCTCCATAAATTATCTCCAAGTGAGACACAAATGGAAGACCCCGCGCTACATATTCCCTTTGCCAAACTATTTATGTTATCTCTCTCACCGTGTAATACCCGTCATCCATCCATTAAACAGAGTGGCCTCGCTCCATATTCATCATCCAGAGCAAATTTACCAGGTAATGGGCTAACTACCATATAATCACCATCAAGTTTATCCCATTATTCGCGCCATACATCTCACATCGTAGCGTATACCACTAAGACGTATCAATCCTACGGGACAACGTAAATACAGGCAATTCCGACCAATTGATCATATCAAGGGCTATAGTTACGACCCTAGAGGAGTTAATAGTGCGAATTACAGCTCACGATTTGCCACAAAACACTCAGTATAACAGACCAGGGTAAAAATCTAGTTGTTGCGTAAGAAACTAAAATGACATTGTAAGCACTGCTCGTGCTTAAATTATTTTGAAAGGCTTGCGGGTGAGAATTTCTCAATAATTTGAATACGTTGTAAGTCAACAGTGCAAATGACTTAATGTCCCCCACTCCCCTCCCCTCTCGGTAACTGTAGGGGGGTTTTTTTTTCTTTTTTTTTTTTGGAAAGGCTTGCCTTTCCTGAGTTAAGGTCAGGTTTTATCTATGTAGCTACGTATACGTGGGCTTGTGGCACTTAAGTATAGCTCCATCGAGACTATCACACCTGCTTCCCTTCGCAAACGAACATGATAATCATCGTCAAGATTACATATAGTCATATCTCTCGAAGAGACCTAACTTGGATCCCAACAGCTCCAAAGAGCTGAAGAGGGAGTGCTCCGGTCGCTGGCTGATGAGCACCTAGTCGCTCCAGAGACTTATTTGAGAGGCAGAAACAACCGTAAAATAGGATCGCTTTCAAGGGACACATATTTCTGATGTCGTGCCTTGTCTGACATGCATAGAACCTGTGATGAGGGAGAAGATAGAGTTGGCCTATTTAATGAAAGTCTCTTATGCGGAGAACCGGCCGTCGGACGATCCGTTTACTCACTGGGTAGCATTTTGGAATTGATATCAAGTTTTGTTCAAATTCTCAGGGACAAGCTCGGCGAGAAGCGGAAGAGTGTGAGAACGACACAGGTTCCCGAAGAGAATTGGCCACCGTAATAGAATCGTTTCTGGCATCCTTGAATAAGGGCACAATACGCTGTTGTCAAGTCCTGTATCAAGATGATGACTTTTCCTTGATTCACAAGTAGTTGGAAATGTCTCTTAGCTCGGTAACAACACGAGGCAGTGATAACAGATGAGGACAAATGAGATATATCTCTATGAATCCGTCCTCAAATGCAAATGGCCACTAGGGATGTAGATAAGATATAGACTAGGTACCTATATTCAATCCTGGAGATATGATGGGATGGATTCTGCAGAGCAGGTGCCAAGGCAGAGCATTTACATATCGTAGACGATAAAGATGAAGGCCATGGAGCCAACTAGGTAGTTTTCAATTACCATTAAATTGCATGCTTACGATGGTTGACCGAAGTGTGGAATCAACATTTACAAAGTATACTATCAGCACAGAGTAACAAATATATATGGATAAAGTACCTAAATATATGATATATCCCTTATCAACAACCACAATCCTAGCTAAGGAAGATACCTGTCTATAACCGACTCCTTTTCTCAAAGCGCCAAAGTTTATTGATCAGACGCCCAGCATTGACGCGATCGGGCTTTGCCTGGTCAAGTGAGCTCATGCCGACGAGCCGCATGCCTAAGATCAGCTCATCGGAGAGTACTACAACGGACAAAACGAGAGTGTCAGCCTGGGTCTCATCCCCGTAAATAATGAACAAGAAAAGTAAACGAAAGGAGTCGGAGAAGAGGGAGCAACCGCTCCCGCCCTCTCCCCCTTTCCTTTTCTCCTCTCTTTTACGAAGGTGGACTTACTATCAATGCATCTCTCTACGCCTTTCTCCCCGTACGCCGCGAGCGCGTGGAAGAACGGCCTACCCACGCCGACGGCCCGAGCCCCCAAACACAGCGCCTTGAGTACGTCGGCACCGTCGCGGCACCCGCCGTCGAGGAAGACCTCGAGCTTCTCCAGCACGCGCGGCTCGTGCGTCCAGATCTCAAGCAGCGTAGTCAAGGCATCGGGCGCACTGTGCGCCTGCCGCCCACCGTGATTGCTCAGCAGTATCCCTTGTACCCCGTGCTCCAGAGCCAGCCGCGCGTCCTCTGCGCACTGCACCCCCTTGATCACGATCGCCCGGTCGGCCCCCCACTCCGAACGGATCCACGCCAAGTCCGCCCACGTCAGGCTCGCGGTGAATTGGTTAGCTGCCACGTGCGCGCGCTGCCCGAATCCGGCCATTTCCGCTTCTGCCTCGAGGCCGAGCTCCAGCGCCTCCGCTGCCTGCAGACGCCGGTCCCCCGACCGCTTGCCAATCACGGGCGTGTCCACAGTGATCCACAGGCTGCGGAAGCCGAGGTCTCGCGCCCATCGGATTCGAGAAATCGCTGCGGCGCGGTCCACAGGGACGTACAGCTGGAAGTGCAGCTGGGCGGGTGGGAACGACTCGATCTCCGTCTCAATATCCTTCTCCTTCCCATCCTCCCTTGCGTTTAGAATAGCAGATGAGGAATCTCGTTTCTTCTGCTTCTGCTTCTGCCTCTGCTTCTTAGTTTGAGTTTGTTTCTGTTGCTCCCGCTCGTTCTGAAAAATTGCCATGATATCCGCCGCCGGAAGCGTGGACACCGTGCTCAAGACACCATGAACGCCGCGCCGCGCGAGCGCCCTGACGACAGCTGCCTCTCCGGCCTCGTGTGCGCGCCCGAGCTGACCCATCGGCGACATGTAGAAGGGGAATGAGGAGGGGAAACCTAGGATCGAGGTCCTCGTCGTCACCTGACCCACGTCGCGTAGTATGCGCGGCCGAAAGCTCACACGCCCCCACGATGCCAGGTTCCCGCGGAGGGTGAGCCCCGAATTTGCCGAGCTTGACACGTACGAAAGGGCCTTCTTTGAGAGGACGGCGGCAGCGGCGTTCTCGAAGTCCGGCAGGCTGACGCATAGCGAGATGTGCGGCGGGCCAGCTCGGCCCTCCATGGATGCGGGACTAGCCACGCCGTTGGTAAGCTGCGAGCTGATAGGTAGTGACTCGAGGGTCGCGGGATCGACCTCGCCGAGGTAATTCTCTTTCGGCAGATATTGCAGAACGTCCGGGGAATGGATCTTACGGAACTCGGCGGTCGCGTCCTATATACAGTTAGCGCCCCATGGCTGTAAAGCAGGCGAGCAATCTCCTTGCTTGTAATGCAGATCTACCTACCTGTCCGCTTTGCTTCAGCAAGATGGCCGGTCCGCCCGGATGCCGACTCAGGTACGACGTGACGTCGTACACCTTGCCGTCTATGACCAACCAGCAGGACGAGGTCGTGCGGTGTTTCGTAATCTCATCGGCAGCCAGCAGCATGATGTGCGCGTACAAAGGAAGAAGATGCTATATCACACGAGCCACCATTAACTAAGTAGAAGGTCAGATTTGGCTTTCTTGGTTGGAAAACCACAATTTATGGTCCTTCCCCGTCGCTCCAACGACCGTTCACAAAGGGGGGCTGAATCCGGGGGTAACATGAGCAGTAAATGTACCGCTTTGTGGGCCTATAAGTGTCGGCCAATCAACCCTCCAGGATTACGGATGGAGTTACATTGGCTCAGCCGGCTCTTGGCCTCGGGAGGATCTGTCGCCATACTGTCTACATATTAGATGATCAACATGAGTTGCTGTCAAAAGTTACATCATATACACAACTAAGATAAAACATTAGGGCCCCTTGAGATAAATACGAGTCCTCTCTTCCACTTAAGCAGCACCTTTGAAAATCCCATGATGTCCTCTCTATACACGCATAGCATAGCAAATGAGATAAATAGTCTCTGATGGGCTTCAAGGTTTCCATAGCTTTGGATTGCTTGTATATAAACAAGACACCGTAAAGGCTTGATTAAGACCTCGAATATGAGTTAAAGCGTGAGAAGGTCAGGTTATCACGACCAATCGCAACATAGAATATCAATTAATAAAACCCTGAATATGGAGGGATCACGAACGCCTATAGTTTATACCTACCTAGTTATGCTATTTTTAATGCCAACCGGAACATAAAAAGGAAAGGACGAAGGAGCCGGTCTGCATGAATTCGAAATAAAATAATCCCGTACGCCATTGGACTTCAAGTCCTCCTCGTTATTTCCTCGTTATTCTCGGACTCCAAATCCAAGCTAATACCTCCTCCTTTTCCTCATTATGATGAGAAGAGCGCCCGATTACCCACACGTCTACTTGCCTATGGGCATTATCATGAACCCTCCCTCTTTCAACCCATGATCAATTTCGTTCGTGGACGGTGACTGTAGGGGCTTTGTGTGCTCTTCGAGTTGTAGACGTATCTTGAGACCTTGTGTCTAATCCCAGCCGCGGCTTCTTGGATCTAGTTTCGGTGTTTGGAAGATATCTCTCTAAATTTGTGTTATTCAGAATTAGAGACATATCTGGAACCATCGTCGAAACGGCAGGTCCAGGACTTGCACTGCTGCCCCCTCTCGGATGGATGGCAGATGTTCCTGGGCCACCCGTCATCCACGTGGATATGACCGGAACCAGGTGTTTAAAACTAGCATAAATATGAGTATAGCGGTAACTTGCCAACCTCCGAATCGGCAGCAGCTTGCTGTTCTTGCGTGTAAGTTGGCCGATCGTGTTCAGTGGTACTCACATTTTCCTTCTCCTTTTCATCGATGTGCTCCAAGGACATATAGACTGTCCATATACAGTCATCCTTTCGATGAGAGAGAGGATTTGTCGCATTGTCGCTGGTGTATATACCACAGCTCGGAGGTGCAGAAGAACCTAGCCGTGGCGTTGGTTGAAGGGCCCGACTGCTTAGAAGAAGCACAACCCATCTAAAATAGCAAGAAGACAAAGTTGGTATAGTGATATTATAAGAGAGCAGTAAGAGATGATGCATAGGTAATTTCTTCTGTATTATTTCAAGACTGGTTCGAAAGGGGAGGGAAATACTAAGGAAATGCCTTCATGTTGTCCAGGATCAAGAATAGACAGCTTTCATATAGAAGTGGCATAAATTTTAGGTACTCGCCTCATTCTTTTCGTTTGTTACACATAGCTTCTCGGGCACCAACAAAATGATAGACGCGGCGACAACAAAGAAATATCAATAACAAAGTTGGATAATCATCTAAAGAGTAGTTTCCAACACTTCGAGGTCTGTATAAGCTGTTCCCTCAAGCGTAGCCAAAGAAGATCAGCTCCTCCCCGTCTCTAAGCACGCGAAACTAAACGGAACGGAATGAGAAACCAACGAACAAGGGGCAAATGGAATGGGGCTAACCAACACAACCAGTTTAGACCTCAGTATACGATAGAACAGCGACGTTTGCATATGAATGAGACTAACATACCTTTACCATATTCATCAATGTCAGTGTTTGCTATAGGCTTGAGAAATTTAGGTCTAAATAGACACCTGCTTCACCTCCTCTGGAGATCCCGACCTCTGATTAAGCAATATCATAATCCTGATGACTACATCCAATGTATATATGATTAACATTTTCATTATTTGAAATCTGCGACCAGCCATTTCCAACCAACCGTAAAGAACCCTCTAGTTCTTCCTAGGAGTAAGTGTGCGAGATCTGCCCGACCGGGGCCATTGACGTCGAGGACGCTTCTGGCATTAAATCAGCCCGTCTTATGCCATCGCATTCCTCGAGCTCTATTGTTTCGCTGTCTTGCAAGATGTGTCCATGGTTGTGAGTGTGAGGGCATATCGCTGACTTTAAGGTGCACTTTGTAGCCCTGGTAGTCCTCGAATCGAGACTGTCATCGGCATAGTCGGTACGTGTTGTGGAATCCATGGTACTACTACGCTTCTGGCCTTCGTCCGACATCTGTTGGTTGCCCTGATTACACTTTCGGAACGTCCGCCAGAGCGGCTGCAGCATGGGAAGGCTGATGCAGAGAATTGCAAGGTTGGGCTCAAGGATCGCATACATGATAGAGGGGGCCGCAGTGCCCGTCACATCACCTTCGTAGTCTGTGTCTATTATGGCACTGAAACGAAGGAGCGCGATTGTCGTCGTCCTGGTCATAATTTAAACCCTTAGTCGATAGTTCCTAATAGGCAAGTGTAGTAGAATTATAAATTTACTTACGCCAGGCCAAGTAAGAAAACCACCGTCAAAGCAATCTTGGTTTTCTTTTGCATCTGCAACTTCCATATCGGCCTGATGGGTACTAGGAGGATCAAGATGTCGACAAAGGCGTTAAAGAAACACACAGCGATGTCCATATCCCGTCTAGCTGGGCAAGGGTGGCCGTCGAAAAAGGCCTCAAGTGGTTGGCAAATGGTGAACTCCTGGATAAAGTTGGCGACTGACCACAAGACGACCAAGACGCACAGAACTTTGCAGATTATCTGCATCTCTCGATTGACGAAAACTCTTTGGTAGAACAGGATGGCGCTGAGCTTATTCAGACAGATGCACAAAAGGAAGACGACTCGAAATCCGAGCATGAGCTATAGGAGCTTGCCGTTAGCGCTAGCTTTGCGAGAGGGAGAAGGAAAATGAAGATAGCTCAACTTACACGTAGGATACCTTGAAGGTCTTCCAGTACATCCTCGGTATCACCCCCGAGTCCGGACTGTGTGACTTGGGACATAGGAAAGTTAGAAATGGCGGAGCTGTGGTGGATGATAGTGATGTAAGGCAAGACTGTCTGAGTGACTTACGAAAGCCTGCAAGCACGAGCATAATATTCACAAGGAGGGTAGCAACGAAGACGAGATAATCATCCCAGCCAAGGTTAGCACCAGTAAGCTTCCTGGAGCAGTAGCGCAAGGCGACTACGACGAGGGTAGCAAAGTTGAATATGGAGTTCACAATAATGATTATTGCAGCTCCATTCTCCATGCCAAGGCTTGCATCGTCAGTATCCATTGTGTCAGACATTAGGATGATCTCGACTTTGGTTAGTAGTTGTCGGATTTGCAAGGGGCATTGGGGATTGGCTTAGGGTTGAAAATAAGGCAGGAGGGAAAAGAAAAGAGGTATGCAAAGGAATACTTGATGTGCAATAAATCAGGGAAATGGTATTTAATGTGCCTCTGTAGTTAATGTTGACTACGGAGCTGCCATAGGGTGCGTGGCAAAAGAATGAGAGTAGAACGGTTATGGGGGAGATGGATTACTTTCTTCAAAGAAATGTCAATTCTACACCCGTGTGAGGTGTCTAATGATTTCTTAAAGATTCATTCTATATTATTCACTACTTGTGGTCACGGGGCCAGGGTACTGAATCAACCTTCTGAAATAGTTAAGATGAGAAATGCCCACACTGGATAAAATGTGATGCTACTTAATAGGTTTATAATTTGGACACTTCGATTGGCTCGAGCTTGAAGCATTGTTTGTAACACTGATAACTGGCTGGCAGAGAATTTACCTGGTATGCTTGCATGCAAAGATATCGTTTGAAAACTGCCGTGGACGCAAATTTCTGCACAGGCTACGAAAGTCAACTTATTACCTGTCTAAGGCAGAAGGTATTAGAGATTTTCACGGCCGCGTCTTTTTACTGATTAGGTACTACAGGAACCCTAGCCATCGTATTTCAGTCAGAAATTCGAAGAAAAACGGCAATATATGTCTGACGCTCAATATCTATCGAGAAAACGGCCTACATTGGAGAACATACTGGATACTTGAATGTTACAAAGTCCAGGATTCTGTGATTCTTCAATCAAAAGATAGCTCTCTTTGATATCGTGTATATATATGTATTTATATGTTCTCCTCATACATCTGCTCAAATCTTGGCCTACAGTAAGCGCACCACTGGGCGGTTCTAAGCCCTCACACGACATACACGGATATAGTCGCCACTATTCTGGATGGCATGTTGAATGGGGTCGATACGACACGTAACACGACCGAGACTAGGTAATTGATGGCTCACTGATTAATGTTTTCTAATCTGACTATTCGGAGTTGAATTCTATGGTATTGATCACAATGTTGAATTTCCCACCTGTTATATGGTACTTACACCTTGTAATAGGCACCTAAGACTTTTTATAGCCCGTGCCGCAACAGAAAGTCGGATCTCATGACTACCTGTGTATACCCACGTGCGTCAAAGCAACCCACGAGCAATGTCTATATCGTCTTGACCGTCTTAGCCAATATGTGGGGAACTGGAGATTCGATATAATCGCCCCAATCGGAAAGTTTAGGCTTTACCCGCCCAGCGTCGTCCTCAACCGGTTCTGTGCGCTCCACCGAAAACACGAGAGAAAGAGACATCGCGGCAGATCCCCCCCTCCCTTAAAGTTATGTCAGTCGGTTCCATATTGCCCGTTTACACGGAGTATTCCTGATCCCACCATAATGTAGCAGTCATTAAGGACCAGGTCCCTTCGGACCACCCAAACGTTTCCACTCGCAGTATATAAATAACCCACATGTGCCTGTCTAGTCCCTACATGCACCTGCAGCTGCGTCCTTAATAGCATCGCCTATCCGGCCGGTTATTTATGTTCTTGTCTGTTTCTCTCACCCAGAGACCACACGATCACGCCACACAAACAAAGAAAGAATGCCTTCGTTCCGGGCAGCTTTCCTAATCGCTCTTGCAGCAGTAGCCAAGGCGAGCCTACAGGTTGTGCCAGGTGCGACATGGACGACGGTGAGCTTCTTATCCATTTACCCCGTCACACCCATAGAACACAGACAAAAGGGAAAAGGAAACAGAAAGGACTAAACTAACGTCATCAAAGTCTAATAATGAGCACCTCCAAGCGCATGGTGCGGGCGTGATTCGAGTTGACTCGAAGTACTATCTAATTGGCGAGGACAAGACCAATGGGTCGGCCTTCCAGAATATCAACTGCTACTCATCCACGGACCTTGTGCAATGGACGTACGAGGGGGCCTTACTATCCCGGACCGACAGTGGCGACCTGGGACCTAACCGCGTCGTCGAACGACCCAAGGTACTGTTCAACGAGGCTACCGGAAAGTACGTCCTCTGGATGCACATCGATTCCTCGAATTACGGTGAGGCTGAGGTTGGCGTCGCCGTGGGCAACGAGGTCTGTGGGACTTATGGTGAGTTCAATTTTTATCCCCATATTTACTCCAAGTTCTCCTCTTTGTTTTACTGGCCAGTCTCGAGAGATACATGTACGGCCATGATATGTAGAAAAAGGAGGGGGGGTTGGGTTGGGTTGTAGAAGGGACAATGTATCTCTGGCATTGGTCCCCTGATATTTAATTCTACTTAGCAAGAATAATAAATGTCAAGTCAAGGCATAGAAAGAGCAGGGAATTCCAATATTAGGGGACGACTTCCCTTCATTGATCTGCTATAACCACATGTACGCACACGTGCTAAAGCTCGCGTCCTTCACCCTCCCACAGAATACCAAGGCTCCTTCCAGCCACTCTCCCACCAGAGCCGAGACATGTCTCTCTTTGCCGACGACGACGGCACCGGGTACCTACTATCGGAGGATCGCCAGAACGGGCTGCGCATCATGAAGCTCGCGTCCGATTACCTGAGCGTCGAGTCCAGCACGTACCTCTGGCCCGACAGTATCGAGGCCCCGGCGCTTGTCAAGCTAAGCGGCCGCTACTACATGTTCGGCAGCAAGCTCACCGGCTGGAACCCCAACGACAACGTATACAGCACATCAACCTCGCTGACAGAGGGTTGGAGCGAGTGGAAGACGTGCGTTCATTTCCTTTTTCTCCTCTTCCTATACACCCTTTTCCTCACCCCCAGGGCTTATCTCTCTACTCTCCCCTTTCCATTCCCAGTTTCCCCAACTCCTTAGCCAAAATATACATTTATGTATGGTATTGACACCGCATCGTTTTCTTCCAACGCGCAGCTTTGCCGACGTGGGAAGTAATACCTACACTTCGCAAACGACCTTTGTCCTGCCGCTTGACGACCCAGAAACCGTCATCTACCTTGGAGACCGCTGGAGGAGCTCAAACCTCATGACCTCGACGTACGTGTGGCTCCCGCTCAACATCTCCGGCGACACGGTCACTATGGCGAACCGCGAGTCTTGGGTGCCTCCTGCCGATTCCACTTCCGCAGCAACCTGGTCTGCCGCACCCCCTGCCACAACCTACGAGGCGGAGACGGCAAGCACCTACGCCGGCTCGGCGCGGAACGTATCGTGCTCCTCATGCTCGGGGGGCACGGCAGCGGGCTACATTGGCGGCTCCGACAACAATGGTAGCCTGACCTTCGCTAACGTCCACAGTGACGTGACAACACGAAGTACTGTGCAAATCCGGTACGCGAACGGGGATAGTTCGCCGCGGTATGCGGGTGTGAAGGTCAACGGCGCTACGCAGGCGATTAAGCTCGCTTTTCTGCCTACCTCAGGCTCGGTGGGCACAAGCACATTGCATGTCGACCTAGAGGCCGGAAGTGGTAATACTATCGTGATCGAGGGGATTGATGGCGGGTGGGGGCCCGATGTAGACCAGTTGATCGTCCCTGTGTCATAAAGCGTAGGGAGGGGAAGGGATCTCATTAGATAGGACAAATGATATTCAGGGGCCACATGGGTTTGCTTGCACAGGACCGACACATCATTAATGATTCGATTATACAATGGTGAAACACCGTGGAAAGAAGTAGGCGGTTTGGCAGCAACTAAAAACAGGCGTAGGGAGAAGACACTACTGTTAGGCATGTAGAACCAAGCCAAGCGAAGTAGGTATTCATGAGATTCATCTATCCACGTGATTGGAAAGAAAATTCGTTACACCAACCGTCTTACAACCCCGTGTCCCCTCTTACTCTTCCTTCTCTCTCGTCACTTCTTCAAAACGTCTTATTCCACCGATTGAATATGTATATGGTGGGAAAGCCCGTGGATAAAGATGAAATCACCTCACTACCAATTCCATCCACGCGCTTCTGCTCCCCCCTCCTTCACTCCAACTCGAAATACAATCCCCAAATAGCAATTACACTTAAGCACCCGGACCAGCCGAAGCAACCACAGCACCAATACAGGTCCACGTACATATCCTTTACCGCGTTGACCACCACTTCCAACTCCATACTGGTATACTGCGAGAGTTCATGGACATGAAACTCGTTGTTCAAGACGCGAGCTCGTCTGGTCGCATCGTGGCCAAGAAGGACGAGGCACCACTAGCATAAGAATAAGCGCCGCCGTCTCTCGGTTGCCTTGAGCCTTTTTAGGTGGAATCCGCCCTCGGGGTCTTCGGTGATCGACAAACAGAGCTGCTATTGACAATAGTTCGTAGCGAAAAATTGAAACTTCAAGGAGATAGTAGGGTTAAAAAAAAAGAAGAAAAAAACTTGTGTAATCTAAGGCCTGTCGCAGTCGCAGAAATGTTGGTGTATATACCAATTTATAATAGGTTAGGAAGTGCCAAATGCTCGCGCTCACACCTAGAGGGTAGAGAGACCCTATGTGCGTGCGCAGTGCGAGGTGGAGGGCGTCCTCGTCGTTGCAAAGGGACGAAGAGTGCTTCGATCAGCACTATCGCTCCAAGGCTGGCTACCTATATTCGCCGCGGAGTGGCTGTTTTTGAAACTGCGAAAGAGAAATATCAAAAGAGCGATACGCCCTAGTATATCAAAGAAAGTGGTATCAAGTCGTAATGAGCCGTAAACGCCACGCCATATCGGAACCGGGAATATTGTAAAAAGCCATTAAGTATATCGAGCCCTATGTCAATTCAGGTAAGTTCTCGCAGTATGCTGGCTTTTCACCATCCCTTCTTCCTGGCGAACCGCTTATTCAGCAGAGCCAGGACCTTCGTCACGTTGAATTGGACGTATTCGAGGTCTAGATCATCCTGGTTGTCTTTCTGCATTTCGAGCAAATCGTCAAGCTTCAGATCAAGTTCCAAGAGCCCACGGTTGCGCCCTGTAACCGTTGTCAGTAAAAACCAGGAGCCGCCCAAGATAGGTGGAAGGGCTTACCCTTGTAATGCAAGGAAATGACAAAAGTTCCGGGCAGAGGACTGGTGAAATTGAAAAAGATGTTCGCTCTCCTATTGTCTGGAACATTGCTCTTCTGAATCACGCCCTCCTTCTCCAACTGCTGGTGGGTGAACTTGTAGGGGCCCAATACCTGTTGCTTCTGCTGTTTCCGTCGTGTCCCCTCAGACTGGCTTCGGACATTGTGCAAGTAACTCTTGTATGTTTCAAGTTGCCCCACAAGATACGAGTTATGATCTCGTATCGTCTTGTACACATCCTCGAGCTTCACCGTCTCGGCAAGGACGCCCTCCTTCAACGACCCAAGATGCTGCAGCTCCTGTTCGACCTCGTCTCGCAGCAGGCTGAACTGGTCCGACTTGTCGATCACCTTCATCTCCTGGAGCTGGCTCAACAGCTCCATGGCCCGGATACCTTTTCGCACCATCACCGCATCATTTCGAGACGTAGCCGCCGCGTCGGCGATCCTCTCTAATCTAAGCGGTCTTCTGGCGACCGCGGTGTTCTGCGGGATGGAACGCATAACTTGCACGAATATCGACTTCGCCTCCATGAAATAGACCTCCTCCTGGGTAATATCTAGAGCAGCGGTTAGATCGTCGATAGCTTGCTCCCACCGACTGAAGAGAGGCAAGTTGATAGCCCTGTTCTCCTTCCGGGGTACTTGTGCGGGCGCGTGTCCCAGCTCCGACATGATGAGCGACAAGTGTGAGTTCTCGTCCTTGCAGAGTTCCCCACTGTGCTTTTCGATGAGAGAGTGCATGGCGTAGATTTCGTTGAGGGTGATGGACAGCTCGAGGTCTTTCTTAGACAAGGCAACATAGTTATCCATCTCCAAGCTCTCGTAGAAGTCCTGCACTTCGCACAAGTCCAACATAAACTTGTTTACCCGGTCTTTGTTCTGATGAATGAATGGCGACAGCTTGGCCATGTACGGTTCCTTCGCATAGGATGGTTTGTTGGCTAGGTTCTGCAACATCTTGGCGATCAATGTCAGCGTCCGGCGTGGGCGCTCGGCGGGTATCCCATCAATGAGCATGTAGGACTTGGGCGTGACAATGGCCGGATTGATGAAGCGCAGGAAGAAGAAACCACCGATGAGCGTGCAGATGACCTGATCGTTGGCGTCGGGGTACTTCCGTTTAGTTAAACTTCGAATCTGCTTGCAGATCCACCGGATGCCATACGGTGCCTCGTCGAGTCCGTCAATGATCGTGTTCAAGAAACCGGTCGCGATCTCGGTGAGCATGGTGAGGCGCGGCTCGATGATGGCTTGGACTTGGGTGTTCTCGGCGGCTTGCTCCCCGGTTATTCCCTTGGGAAGCGAGGGCGGGAGGCTGCCAGTATCTTCCTCGATCTGCTGACACATGCGCTCGTAGACCTTGAGGGGATTGATCTCGAGGTCTAGATCCTTCAACTCTATGAGACTATTGATCCTATCAGCCAAGACGGTTCGCAGGAAGCTCTGGCCGGGTCCACGCCTAGTGTAAGTAGTCATCATTCGAGAGACGGGTGTATTAGCACGGAGCAGAGACGAATATTCCGGCGTCGTGTCGAACTGATAGGTCAGGACAGACTACGAGAAAGGGGTATTTAGCAAACAGTCAGTCTATCACGATGAGAAAGGGAATAGACGTACCTGGAACATGGTTAATAGCAGGTGCTCTTCACGACTTTCATACTGATTACCGTATATAGTAAACATGACTGTCTGAAGAAGGGAGTCAATCTCGGCCATAGACACCAGTCGGCAGAGGTGAGCAATGTGTCGCGGTTCGGACTGCAGCAGGAACATCAGGTTGCCATATTTCTGCGTCTTGTCGTCGTTGGGAAAAGCACCCTCCTGGAGGTCGGTGGCGTCTTCGAGATGGCTGGCGACTTCATTTTGCTAGATCGCATTTAGTCCCCTGGTGCCCAGCGTATTACCATCGGTGGTTCTCAACATACCTCCTCCAGAGCCATGCGATTCTGGATTAGCAGGGCAATTCGAGAGTCGAGGTATCGCACGTCCTTCTCGAGCACGAAGTTTTTCTTGGATTGGGACGAAATCTTGGATTTGAGATCACGCAGCGCCTTCTGGGCTATGGGCGAGAATCAGCACCGGGCACAAGGAAGGGGAACGGAAGCGGGAAACCTACCTTTCGCTAGATCATCTTCGATTTCCAGGTCCGTCTCGTTCGCCGACATGGACATGTACAAGGCAGACATGGAATATCGCTTCGACTGTCGTGCCGAGCGGGTGCCATCGTAAGACGACATGGTGTTCTGGCGTGAGATGGGCTGGAAGGAGGAGGAGGAGGCGGTGGAAGCCCGTGAAGGTGTCTGTAGCATAACAGTGGACATGTCCGATCGTGGGTTTCTTGGCCCGCAGTAAATGGGGGCAAATCAGGGTTTAAATTATCAACCAGTCGACAGCACCACGGCGCTGAGGCCAGAGGGAATGACTGGATAATAGTAGTTCAACCAGGACGGCGGATGATTGATTCGCGGTCGGTTGTGGGGGTGGTGCGAGCTGCGTCGCGAGCAGGGAGACACGGCGAACCGATCGACTCAATGGGGGAAGGGTTAGCGAGCGTCTAGACGGACAAAAATGTACAGCGCTGTTCGATTCTTCTCTTCTTCTTCTTCTTATCCTTTTCTAATTGCGCTGTCGCTCGTTGGCCGATGGACGAAGATATCAAAAGGGGGGATGACTAGCAAGTAAATTGGAGTGCCGGTGGGATGGAATTGAGATTCGGCTGTGATTTCGAAGGGGATCGGTTTGCTGGGACTGGAATGGACGTAGTTTCGAAGTCGGCACAACGGGCCGGCGAGCGCCACAATAGTAACGTGGTTAGACCGGAATGGCTTCGAGCCGTGGATTGTTGTAAGCCGTTGACTCGGGATTCCCAGTCAAGGGAGAGGCAGAGACGAGTTCTTTTCTTCTTCTTCTCGTGTCGTTGGGGTAAAAGAAAGCGACTTTAGGGCTGGTTGTGGGTGAAGAGATGAAAGATTGCAGGTCCAGCCCGAGCCGCGACTCGGTTGCGACCAGTCACAAGTTTGGCCAGGGCCAAGGGGAGGGAGAGGAGCTGGAACCAATGCGGAGGGCCGATCGATGGGAACCAGCGGCGCAATAAGAGAAAAAAGAAAAAGAAAAAAGAAAAGAGAGAGAAAAAAGGGCAATAGATAAGCGCAAGCAACAACGAGTTATGAACTGCTAATTCCCTTTGCGATCCGCTTTGTCGGCGCGAGAGACTAGGCAACATACAGCGAGAAAAATAATAATGCAAATAATAACAAGTATCGAGTGTTATTCTTACGGTTGTTATTTTTGTTTTAATTATTTGATGTTTGTCGAAGGCGGCACGGGCGGTTATTGTAATTGCAGACAGGGCATAGTTGTATGTAAGAGTGAGCGAGTGAATAATACGCGCTAGGCCTCGTCGTCGACGCACAAGACAGGGGAAACACAGGTTCGTCCTCGCTGCAGGTGAAAGGTTGCACGGGATTGATTCGATGGACCAAAAAGACGAGAAACGGGGAATCGAGCTCAATGTGTGTGTGAAGATGCGAAAGAGGGGCCGGCGTACAAAAAGGTCACCGGGGCCTGGAGTTTTTGTGGAATGTCCCTAAAGAGAGAGGTGCCTCGCGGCTTTTTGCGAGGGAGGCGAGTCGGTTCAGGTTCCTGGCACTTGTAAGAGACAAGCTACCCCGACGATTGCAAAGATGCGTACGTGAATGTTTGTGTGCGGGTTTGTGTTGGTGTAAGTGCGTGATAGGTAGAGGTAGGTAGGTAGGCATGTAGGTGGGTAAAAGGTTAATAACAGGGCGGTTATAGTACGAGGGGAACCAGCGACATCATGGATTATGATGGTGGTGAAGTGAGATAGGTGTGTAGGTGTGAGATGCGGTATGCAATCGAGGAGAGCAGAAAGCAAGGCAAGGCACGGCAAGGCGAAGCGATGTAGATACGATGCGATGCGATGTGATGTGATGCGATGCGATGCGACCCGATTTGACTCGACTCGACTCGGCTTGTTGGCCTGCGATAAAGAATCAATAATGCAAAGGCCAAGTGGGTTGTAGGCGGGGGAACCCGGTCATTCAAAACTGAAGCATCACTTATATCCCCCTTAAGAGGCAAAAAAGAAAACACAAGAGAAGTAATAGTTCATGTTATCGTCGATTGCTACCATGAGGTATAGGCAGTAGCACGTAAATTAAGGTAGAGCTCGGTATGAGGATGTAGGCAATTAAAGGTGTGTAGTCTGATGTAGCCAGGGGCATGGGCAACGGGGCGTGGGTGTGGGTATGGGTGTGGAGAGGTAGAGTGGGTACCGTCACACGGTCTGGTGAGGGTGCGGAGGTTTTGTGTATGTACACTACACTAAGTATTTAGTAGAGCTTCGAGGGGCTACCTCTAGGCCGCTAGGCACCTTATTATTGATACCTAGGTATCAATAATAAGGTAACACCACAGATGTGTGTGTGAGGTAGGTATATGTAATTATCGATGTCAATATCCGTCTTAGGGGCAATCGAGCAACTCAGCTTTCTGGCGGTCTACGAGTAAGGTTAATATTGCAGTATCTCTCTATCGACTCGAGCCATTCGGAACGTTCGCCTTTTTTTTTAGTGCGAGTTTCTCCCTTGTCGTTTTATACCTAGGTTGATTCCTTCTGTATGAGGACGCAACGGTAACTCCATTCAGCCACCCACCAATACCACCTAACAATATGTACCTACCCACATATATCGATATCGACATGCTTCCTCTCCATCTCCAATTCCGGTTTTGTTTTCCATCCTAAGTACCTAATAACTTGGAAGGGAAGTCCAAGCAGGTAGATACCCGTCTACTCTTTTACAATAGTTTATTTCTTCTGTTACTAAGTAGTATTCGATCGGTACGTCAAGTAGTGCTTCGGCATCATACACTTAAGTGCATACCCACGACAGATACCTAAACATTAGGTAGTAGGTTACCTAGCCCTAGGTAAGGTTTTAAATATGCACCTAGGCACACATCTAAGTTTTAGAGTTGATGTTAGTTCGAACGGCCATGTCTCGAAGTGGTCGGTGACGGAGATCTTTAAAGTCGGACAAACCTCTTCTTTCCAAAGGGGGGTCACCGAGACTTCCCGTCAATATCAATCGGTCCTAGTTGAACTTTGGATGGAAAATGAAGTGGAAGGGGGACTTCGGGGATTGCTCCAGTTATTAATCATCACTCGCGAAGCCGTGTTCGATGCAAGTGGTGAAGATGGGGAGAGGGGATATGTTTCGTTCAATTCGGAGATCGATCAACATTATCCTCCCACTTCGGACATGTTTGAGAAAATCTACCTAGTTTACAAGGGTTCTTGGGAGGAGAGAATTACGCACTAAGGTGGGGTGAGAGATAGACGCGCATGCGGGATGCAGGGCCCAGGCACGAGAAAGCCCGATGATGCGATCAAGTACCTACTAGGTAATTGTTACTGTCGCCTTCCGCTTCTCTTGGCCTTCCTTACCTGGGTACTTTCGATGGTTCTTATTACTAGCTCTTCCCACGATCGGGTTATCTTATACGATATTATAAATCTAATTAATAATAAAATTAATTAAAAAAAAAGTTATTTATTTAATATAAAATATTATAAAATATATTAATTATTAATTAATAAAATAAAATAATATTATAATATAAATTTAAATATATTACGTTTATATATATTAATTACTTATTATATAAGTAAAAAATACTTATAATATATATATGTTTAAATTAAGATGCAGGTTTATTATATGAACAAGCTTGGGCTTACGGGCTTAACTAGCGGGCCTAATATTATACACTTTTAAAATATCTACATAATACATCTTTCTTACTTACATGACCTTGCATTCAGATGCCGACGGGCCCTCGGTCTCAGTGTACGTAGACTCGAACGCTCACCTTCCAACAAGCAAACCGGAGCGATCTGTCCAGATGCGACGATGTCTTGCATATTCTGCCAAGCGAGCGCCGAGGTTGCATTTCGTAATTTGACATTTTGAAAACAAGGCCGCCTGCAGCTGTTTTTCGTTTCAAACCACATCCCAGGGTATTATTCATTCCTACGTACAACACAACACACAGATTGATCAACACCAGATATCATGTCGGCCACGCTTGCTGCCCACGACTGTTTCTTAGCGCTGGCTGGAGGCGAGATCGAAGATCAAACATCTTGCACACTCCAGCTAACGCCGACAGAAACCTAGTAGCAAACAATGCTAACAAAGTTCACTAAAGGGACTGGCTGAGACAACTCCGACCGAAGAATCGCAACCTTTTAACATGGAGTCCGGACTTATCAATGAGATCCTACTGAGAAGGGGGCCGCCCTCGCCAAGGCCACCTGAGCCGGGCGCCTTTCCACCACAACTCGACTTTTGCCTGGCCATGCTACAACTTTTCCCCAGTTCACCAACGTGAACAGCGAGAGTTACTGTCCAACGGAAAATATCTAGGTTGCAGAAACTTGCGCTCTAGCGTCCGCGTCCTCTGCTCCGGACTGGGGACTGTCTTTCAACACGCCTTGCGGTGCTTATCAAAAAGTTGAAACTAGCCTGACAAGATCGTATCGTGGCATGGATTCTACGCGGGGTTGTACACAGGTAGTCAGTATGTATACTACCACTTACAAGCAGAGAGGGCGAGGAAAATGGAGTGCACCCCGCCATATTCTATACAGAAGAGTTGGCACGTGGTGTCTACTTACAAGCTCGAGTTCTCCGGGAGAAATCCATCGCGCAGATTCGCACATCCAATGTGTAAACAGATATGTACTCAGCTCTCAACCGCTGCCAATCAACGTTCTTCATTTCGTACCATATCACGTGATTGGTTTCATTGCCGACCCTTGCATTTCTCTCCGTATCATCAGACGCCCGGCCTCTAAGACTAGGTAGGGTCCTAGGCTATTCAGCCTACGGGATACACCTGAAACATTTCGATGTACCCCTAGCAAGATTCTCACGAGTCAAAGGGGGGATCACAAATTGGCCACTGTGCACATGTAGCCTGATTCCCGGATCTGCAGAAGAGAGGCTACGCGTATCAGATTGTTCTCCATGGCGCTGGTTCTGGGGACTGCTCAGCTCCGAGCTTGCCCCCAACGGGAAGTCCTAAGAGACGATCTCCCCCGTTCGTGTTCTTTCTCACTACGTACACTACCACTTCTCCCGAATATCGTATCTATCTCGCTCGGACACACCCAACTCTCTGGACCGGCCATAAATCTAGCTACATACAAGCATTTTCGTAATTAACGCCTCTTAGTGGCCCTTGGTTCTCCTGAGTGTCATAACTCCCGCCGTCGATCATCATGCCCTTACCGCCGGTGCATACCAATATCGAAACTCTGATAGCGGCACCCGGGTTTGCAGGAGCGTGAAACCCAGCGCATATTCGTACAACGTAACGCCGGGCAGTTCAGCCTTGCATTTTGACAGGCTGTCGTCAGACCTATTTAACGGGTTTTACCGATTTGGACGCTGTGCCACTACGACACAGGTTCCCACCGCCATTCCGGAGACTAGCATGGCTACTTCGCTAGTTAGAGTTGGCAGCAGTTCACGACTACAACCCTCATGCGGAGATACTGATCTCTCCCTATTCTTGTCAACCCTCTCTGCTCTAATCATGGAGTGGTCGGTGATCTACGGTAATCATGTGAAAGGTTACTCGTCACAAACCACTAACCCTAACAGACACTTTAGGTAGTTCGACCTACATAATTTGTCGGAAGTACTTCATTTCTCTTTATCTCTATTTGAGTCTACTAGAGATGATGAGCAAGTGTCCCTGTGTCGTGTCTACATTCGGCTAGTTCTGTTATTCACTATCTACAAACACGATTTACAGATGTCGTCATCCAGTGAATCTACATTTCATACGGCGTCCGAAACATGCGTTGGCTCTTTGGTTGAAAATACGTTAAAACTCGTGCCGAAAAATAGATTAGCTTACCTACAGCATCTAGCCAAGGCGAGGGTCAAGGGTTAGCTGGTATGACCACTGGAATAGCCGACCCAGGGCTCCGAGTCATCATCCACCTTATTCCTTACCGGTTTCCCTCGCCATATAACAAGAATATAATAAAGTATCTAAATCACGACCTGGCATTTCGATGTTCTCCCAACCAGTTTATAGCGATATTTAAGTGCTAAATACTAGTCGTTATTATTGGAATTCTAACGGGGTATATCCCAACTTCCTACATTCATATCATAGGCAGCTCATTATACTTGGAATGACTGGTTATTACGAGGACTATCTTGGATTTGCATAGTATATTTATTTCCGTTAAAAATCTTTGACAATTCCAGATTGCTTTTTTATTTCAAAATATGATTACATGATAATTAAGAAACCCAAATACACGACAAGTAATGAAACAATGAAAGGACAAGGCGGCCCTAACAAAGGCCTGACAAAAGAAAGTATCAAGAGTAGTCCCGCTATCCCGCTACTTAAATCTGGTTACTCATTTGTAACTTACCTAAGTAGGTAGGTGATGCATAACCGTTATCCGCTGCCAGAAATGGCTGTGTATGCGTACTTACCGCATGCTTGGGAACCGGCGCGCATTCTTTAGGACTAATCGCTCTGCGATGTCCTTCTGTCTCTCAAAGGCTGTGTCGGCCAGCTGAAGTGAATAATCAAAGTAGTCCCTAAGGTTGAATTTAGAGGGATCACGGAGAGGGGATAAATTCTGGCCGTCCTCCTGCTCGTTGAGATGGCGCGCTTCGACCTGAACATCCGCACTCTGCTCCGAAACCCAGGTCTCCCAACGCTCGATAAAGTCCAACTATACCTTGCTATGCACACGGACCCTCCGCCGTGCCTCCAGTCTGTTCCAGCGGCTCTTCCGCGCTACTTCTTTCCCATTATTATCTTCAGGCTTCGAGTAGTGATGCTCGAACTGCGAACGCAGGTCCATACTTTTCCATGAATGCCGAGCCAGGTTCCATGAGGGGCTCTGATCCGGCGACTGAGTCTGAGCCGTCAGGATACGCTCTACCTCGCGGAATTCCTCGACCCCCATCGGGATCGTGGGCTCGGGTAGGTCCCGAGTCCACTTGTTCCTGTTCTTCTCCAGGGCTCGCTTCATCTGCGTTAAGAGAGTCGCCGGGTTCGTGTTCGTGGGATCAATTATAAATACACTATCGTCGCGGTCATTGTGGTTATTAGATGACGCTACCTTAGGAGGTTTGGTGGCCCTCCGAACAGCAGTGGTCCTCGGCGCAATGATCTGCTGGCCTTTCTTCAACATCGGCCGTGTCTTTTCGAGGGCGGTCTTACCTATGCTCGCGATACCCCTACGCGTCGAAGTAGTTAGCGATTTCAGGCTTCTCATACTGGGGGTCATACTTGTAGCTGGGGAAGAGGGCAAAGAGGAGGAGAATGATGGGTCATGGTTGGGAATTGGAGCTGATTTTGGGTGTGGTACCTTTTTCAGCAGATCCTCAAAGGTTGTCGCCGGTTTGCGGCCACTGTTCTGGGTCGGAAGTGAATTTAAGCGTAGCCCTTGGCTCGGCCGGACATCTTTGGCATTCCCACGCTGGAAAACTTGGGGCCTAGTGTCTCTCTGTCGACGGATAGCGCCTCGACGCTGAGGGATCAAGGACGGGGTGGAAACGGGTCCAGCATTAGGAAGGATTAAATTCCCGGAATCAGCGTTTCGAATCCTATCTTGACGGGGAATAGCCCGAATTTTATCACGGCCAAACTCGACGGTCTCGCGTGGAGGGTCTTTGGGAGGCGGAGGTGGCGGGACATCCTTCAAGGCCTCGTCTATAGATTGATTAGTGACCTCAAACTCGATTTCGTCAGTTGAGTCTATCGCATAATCTTCTACTGCACGCTCACTGGAGCTGGGGGCAATAGGGCTGTTGTTAATGATACTCCTCTTGCCCCTTGCCTCCTGTCGATTGCGGCCCCGAAAGGGGTAAGGTGTGGGCGATGGTTGAGGAATGTCGAGAGCGGGAGTTCGTGGAGGGGGAGAAAAATGCTCGGGACTTGGACGCCCAGCCAGCTCTACCTTATCTAGAGGTGCAGGGCTTCGGTCCATGTGTTCAACAAACCGTGAGGTGCGAAGAGGGGCCATTGCCACCTCCGGTTCAGGATTAACGTTTCCTAGCTTATAGCTGCTTGACATGCCGGCGTTGTGCTATTTTCGTATATAATCCTATTGGTCGGGGAAAAGGAGGGAAGAGGTTGGCACGATTTGTGGGCGGGATGGGAGAGAAGAGCTTAAGAAGTAACCTTGCCTTACTAGAGGTCCTAAGGTACTTACTTCTCTACCAAGACTTGCCTGATTATTGTGTTATTGCAAATTCTTGCTATCTAACGGATTCGGGTTGTCTGGTCTCTTAACTCTTCGAGCCTTTTGCTACCGAAGGTGTAAACCTCAGATATGATAGTCGAGTTCGAGTTCGAGTTCGAGTTCAAGTTCAAGTTCAAGTTCTGTGCGTCGTATCGCATTTCCGATAATTGCCTACAACACCGGGTAGTGGCGGCAGTGGCACTTATATACTGCCACTGTCTAGATAGAGCAAACGATGCATCATGTGAATGTTGTTGAACATTGTCTTGCCTGCAGAATATAGGGAGGCTGTTTCTGTTACCATTATAGGGAAACCCGGCAAGTTTCGGATTAGGAGGGCCGTTTGGGAGTTCACGGTCATATATCATTACTAAGTCTTTGTGCGGGGAACAATAAGGTTGTTTAAAGCAGTTTAATAATAAGGGACCCTGATAACCAAGACAATGGGCGTTGGCAATCTGGATATGTCGAATATTTTCTAAGGATTTGTGGGACTAGACGAGATGCACCACAAGACACTCAAGAGGGGTTTCTACCTTACACACTCTACCTTCATATAAGCGTTAGCCGCCTGGGGGTTGGGGGTTGGGGGTTGGGGGGGGGGGGAGGGAGATGCCCAGGCAAAGAGAGCAAAGAGGACAGGACTCACAGAAAGGTCTTATACACTCTAGAGAATTCGAGGGTATCTCTGGAATTACTATTGGTCCGTTGTGTACCTACTCACTTCCTTAACTATGCGATAGCGCCGTACGTACTTGGGAACTTCGGTAAGTAGATGGCTAGTCGTGAGCTAAACTAGTAACTAATTAGATTTCTTCCCGTAATGAGACCTATAAACGTCATTTATACCTTGGTCTATGCAAGGTATTTAATACTTCGTATAAATAATAACGCATTTTATTAATTACTGAAATTTATATTTTTTAAAAACATATATAATTTTTAAAAAAAATTTAAAAAATTCGAACTTATTTATTTATATAAAACTTTAATTAATTTTTTATAATTTTATATAAGTTTTATAAGTTTTTTTTAAAAAAATTAAATAATATATTATATAAACAAGTAAGCTATATAAGTAAATAAGCTATTTAATATATTATATAAAATTAAGTTTTTTGAAAATTTATGATTTCGCATATAAAAATCGTAAAAATCTCGGACTTTTTTTTTAGTTATATAATTATAAGGTTTAATTAAAAGTAAAATTAAAAAAATTAATATTAAAAAACACGAAAAAAACGTATAAAAGTTAAAATTAAAACAAAACGCACGGACCTTTTATTAAACATTTAATCTTTAATTTTTCAATTTTATATTTAGTTATTTTACGTAATTATATAACTATAAAAAAAGGTCCGAATTATTTCCGATTTTTATATATAAAGTTATAAATTTTTAAAAAGCTTGATTTTATATAATATATTAAATAACTTATTTATTTATATAATATAATGTAATAAATAAAGTAAATTAAAAAGAAAACGAACATAGTTATAATTTTAATAAAGAGCAAATTTTAATTAACTATTAAAAATTTATATTTAAACCCTAGATATATTAACCACCTTATAAATACGTTAAATATATAATTTTCATAATTTTAATATTAAAATTAAAATTTTTTTAAAAAAAACTTAATAAAATAAAAAAGAAATTTATAAATTTAATATAAAGAAATGGAAAGGCTTATATTTATTATCACCGTATTTTAAAAAGCACGTGACGTGGGGCTCGAACCCACAACCTTCGGATTAGAAGCCCGATGCTCTACCATTGAGCCAGCCACGCTTAGTGGAAAAACAGAAACAAAAACAGAAACAAAAACAAAAAGTTTCATCACGTGACGACTCCGAGGAGACGAAGAACATTGAAGGCCGGATTAAGGTTCAAGCTGGACCTCTTGCCGAATGTGTAAGTAAGGTTCGCACTATCTCGTTGCTGTCGCCGACCCTCGTCGCCGACAATGGCACTCTCGTCCGCGCACGAATTTGCAACCAGCTTAACTACCGGTGAATATGTAGCCAGGTCTCGCAAGGGGGCATTTCTCGTCGCCGACACCATTTATCTCACGAAAGCTTTATTGCGTGTAGTGACACGCACTTAATTTTAAATTTTTCGATTTTTGTTTTTAATTAAATTATTTTATTTCGATATTAAAAGAAAAGGTCCGCGAATTTTCCGAATTTTCTTAGTTAAGTTATTTATATTTAAAAAAATCTGATTTTATATAAAAAATTAAACTAGTTCACTCGTTTATATAACTTACTTGTTTATATAATATGTTATTTTTAAATTAATTAATTTAGTTTTTTTAAAGAAAAGAAAAATGTTATTTATATATATATAATAATAATTAAACGGTTTATATTATATTTTGTTACGAACTAACCAGGGTAAATAATTATACGACAAGGGTACTGTTCTTACTCTTCTCGCGTCCGCACCGGACATGGATCTTGAAAGGGAAAGCGACCTATTGTCACGTGATATAAATGAATATAAATAAGACTCATTTAAAGGTATTTAATATACCATTTATAAGGAATGAAAAACAAAATAAACAAGTATAAGAAAAACGGGATTTCTTATATATTTAGTTATTCATTCGAGTTCTTTAATTATTAATTTAAAACTATAATCACTTTTTAATATTATAATAAAAGTACCTTAAAATCTCTTTAACGAATAAAACATTATAAATCTCTTAAACTAATTTTAATTCATTATTACTTTTAAATTAAGAAAACCTAGTATATACTCACTTGTGAAATCAATTAACTAGGAACACACAAGGAGGTTCGTTACATATTTATATTATATTTAATATTTTAATTTTAATATATATAATTATTAAAGTTTATAAAATTATTAAAATTTATAAAATTATTAAAATTTATAAAATTATTAAAATTTATAAAATTATTAAAATTTATTTTAAATATAATAATATTTAATTTAAACTTTAAAAAGCATATTTAAATTTAATATATAACTTATTATATCGTTATTTAAAATATAATTAATATTTTTTATTTTTATTTATTTTTATTAAATTAAATCAAAATTTTAACGTTTAACAAACTTAAAATAATTTTCGTTAAAAGTTAAAAGTTTTATTTTTCATTAATTATTTAAATAACTTTTTATAATGTATTTATAAATTATTTTTTAATATTAACAAAAAGTTATATAAAACCTTTTAAGTTTATTATTATTTATTAAAAAGTTTAAAGTTAAAAGTAAAAGATAAAATAATAATAAGTGCTTTTTCAATGAAATTAACTTTAATATTTAATTTATACCTTATTTATATAATAAAATAAAAATAAAAACAACTAATAATTTTATTTAAAATTAAAGATAAATAACTTAAAACAAATCATTTTAAAAATAAATTATTATTTAAAAACGCTTATTTATAATTATATTAATATTTTCAAAATATATATATATATATAAAATTAAAATGTTTATAATTATTATAAAACCTTTAATTAATTATAATAACTTTTATTATTATAATAAAACTATTTATTTATTTAAATATAATATAATTTAATAAGCTTTAAAATAACATTATTAATTATAAGTATTTTTTTATATATTTAATAATAATTAAAAATAATATATTTTTTATTTATTATAATTTATTATTAAAATTAAAAACTAGTAATAAAAAAGTTTAAATAATATTAAATATTATAACGGGAAAATATACAAAGTAAAGTCACGGGATCCACTTATCCCGTGTTATTAAGCCAAGGTTACAACCATTACAAAGCTGTTATTATAACTGTTATAAGCAGCCCCACACACTTATTATAATTTACAATAAATAAAAGGGATAAAAGTGTGACGAACCTCCCTATATATTCCTAGTTAACTAGCTTCACAAGTAAGTACGTATTAGGTTTTCTTAATTTAAAGGTAATAACAAATTAAAATTAATTTAAAAGATTTATAATGCTTTATTTATTAAAAAGATTTCAAAGTACTCTTATTATAATATTATAAAGTAATTATAATCTTAAATTAATAGTTAAAAAACTAAAATAAATAACTAAATATATAAAAAATCTTATTTTTTTATATTTATTATTCTTTTTTTTATTCCTTATAATTAATATATTAAATACCTTTAAATAAGTCTTATTTTTATTTATTTATTCTTTATTAAATACTATTAAATAAGTCTTATTTTTATTTATTTATTCTTTATTAAATACTATTAAATAAGTCTTATTTATACTTATCTATATTACGTAATAATAAATCGCCTTCTCTTTTAAAATTCATATTTAAATTAAAAACAAAAAAAGTAAGAATAATACCCTTGTTACTTAATTACTTACCTTAGTTAGTTCGTAACATTATTTCTCCCCTCTTAAAATCTTTATCTTTAAAAACTATTAAATAAGTCCTTTTTTTTTATCTTTATTATATTTATTAATTATAATACTAAGCGTCGTCGCGAAAATTAAAGGTAAAAACATAAAAAGCTTATTAATTAAATTAATTAAATAAACTTTAATATTAATATTATGCTTTATTCTTATTATTTTAATTATAACTTAAAATATATAATGTCGTTTAAAGTATCGAGAAAATATAATAAATATATTTTTTATCGTCGTTAATATAATAAAATAAAAATTCTTTTTAACTCTTTTCGAAACTTAAACTATAAAGAAAAGCGGTTATCTTTATAAAAATGTCAAACCGAGAAAGCCTTAAAACAACTTTATTAAGAAATAACTAAAACCATAACTCAAATAAATCGAGAAATAGCTAAGATTATAACTCGTGTAAAACGACTTTATTACTAAAAAGAGTTATTAAAAAAGAAAAATTTAAAAATACTTTAACATAATCTTTAAAATTTAAATGATTTAAAAAAATAAAAACGTTTAAAAAAAGAATAAAAACGTCTTTAAACTAAGTAATAATCTCTAGTTAAGCAAGCTAGAATTACTTTCGAGGCCGTCCCCTTCTTAAACTTATTTTTCTTAAATCAAAATCTTAAAATCCAAGCCTTTTTAGCCGGTTTAAATTTTATTAATAAAACTTATTAAACTTAATTATTAAGTTTTTTAAATGCCTAAATAATTCCCACGTATTTTCTTTTAATAAGTAACCTTTTTATTTAACTAAATATTATAACTAATTACCGACCTTTCTTAAATTTAAAATCTTTTTTATTTTTTATTTATTTAGTTCTTCCTTAATCTTGTTCCGGGTTTCTAACGAGGCGTTTTTTAATGCTAATTTTAAAAATAAAACATAAAACATAAAATATAAAATATATTTTAAATCCTTTTAGAAAAAAAATCTATAATTAACTTTTAAAATAACTTTTTTAATTTTATATAATTTTAACTTCTTAAATTTAAGTTTTTTATTAAGCCGTTTTATTTTAATTTAAAGCGTTTTTATTAATACGCTTTATCGTTAACGAAGTAAGTAAATTATATCTCCTCTTTTAAAAATTAGTCCCTTAATTCTTTTTCTATTATAATATTTTATCATTTTATCTTAAATAAATTATAATTCTTTTTATAACCGTAGTTATATTACTTAAACTTTTTCGGATAGTACCTTTACTTTTAAGGCTTTTGTTTTAACTCTTGATACTTTCGTAAATTCGATTTATTATTTTTAAATTTCTGCTTTTTACTTATACATTGCCTTATATAGTAATATTTTTATATCTTTATTAACTAAAATATTATACGTTATTTAAGCTACTAATAATAATTCTATTTAGTTATTCATTTCCTAGTTAATATAGCTTTTTAAATTTTATTTTATTATTTAGTTTAGTTTTTTTGTTTATTTGTTTATCTAGGGATAATACGCTATAAATAACTTTTATTTAATTTTTATTCGTTTTATTAAACTAATCTAAAATTTTAACGTGAATAACTTGTCTTTATTTAAAATAATACGTTTTAATAATTTATATTTATTAACGTACTCTTTTAAGAAACTAAAAACTAATTATTTTATTGTGTTTAACTCGTTAAACGGTAAAAAGTAGGTATATTTCGTAAGTTTATTAATAATTACTTATATACTGTTATAAAGTACTCTTATAATAAAGTTTTTTAACTTAAAAAGTTTTATTACGAAATCCTATATAATTATATGCCATGCTTTATTAAGTATTTAAGTTAATTATAATAATTTATATAGTTTATATCGTGATACTTTAACTTTATTATAAACGTTATAACTCTTTATAATTCTTTTAATTATTTATCGCATTCCTAGAAAATCGAATTCTTTTTAAAGTCGTTTTAATGTTTTAAAAATTCCTTGGTAACCATGTAAGAAGTGTTTATAAAATTCCTTAATAAATTCGTTTTATACTCGTTTTAATACGTAAACTTTTTCCTTATATAAAAAAGTTTATTATTAAATCTTTATTAAAATTATAATTACTTTTATTTTTAATTATAATTACTTTTATTTTTAATTATAATTACTTTTATTTTTAATTATAATTACTTTTATTTTTAATTATAATTACTTTTATTTTTAATTATAT
>MU404067.1:415407-586660 GCA_022695795.1 Biscogniauxia marginata
TAATTCTCTTAAAAACGTTATTTCTAGTCTCTTATATTAATTCGCATATAAACTAGTATAACTAATCCGTTATTTTATTATTTAAACATTTAAACATCTTTTTTATTAATTCTTAATTTATAATCTCCTCTTTTATTAAGTAGATCTATTTAAATGTTTTCTTTTCCTTTAATATAATAAATCTTAAAATTAAATTTAGACAAGAAAATCATTTAACGCTTATATTTTTAATTAAACGTTTATATTATTATAAATCGTGTAAAGTTCTTATAATTTAAATAAATATTAATAGGTTCCTTAATTCCGCTAAACCATAATTCCTATTCTTTTAATACTTTAATAATTACTAATAATTCTTTATTATAAATTTAATAATTTAATTTAACACTATATAATGCCTTAAATAAGTACGTAACTAAATATCATTTTCCATTATCTTCTAGTTACTTTAAGACTACTTCGATAACGAAATTTAAAGCGTTTATCTTTAATCGTTTCTTTTTATTTTCGTTTAAAAATTTATATATAACCTTACTAGTTATAACTTCCTTTAACTACTAAAAAGCCTATTTAGCTTTTTTAATGAAATAAAAAGCTTTTCTTATTTTCGTTAAAATAATTAATTCCGTTAATAGTTTAACGATTCGCCCGAAATCTTAAATAAATTATTTAACGTAATTAACAAAACCAAGAAATACGCGTACGTTTATAACACTTTTAAGTTTTAACTAATCCTTAATTATTATTATTTTTCTTTTTTAAATATGGATTTCTCTTAAACTTATTATAAACCTTAAATAATTCAGTTTTTTAATATATTATTCATTTTTAGTTAAATAAACAAGTAGATTTACCTTTTTCAAGGCTTTTAACACTTATTTTACATATTCCTTATATTCCTTCTCGCTTTTTAAATAAATTAATATATCGTCTAAGTAAATAAATACGAATTTATCTAAAAACTTATGAAGAACTATTATAATCATATATTAAAATATAACAAGTACGTTAATAAGCCTAAATAGCATAACTTTATACTTATAATATTTATATATCGTTTAAAAAGCGGTATATTATTCGTGTCTTTTAACCATTTTAATTATATAATAATTATTACGAAGGTTTAGTATTATAAAGATTTAAGCTTTATTAATTTATCCTTTTATAAGTTTTATTAATAATAATAAGTATTTATTCTTTTTTATTATCTTATTAAGGTATTAATAATCGATTACTCGTCGCTATACTAGATTTCCTTTTTCATTAATATGTTACTTTCCGTTTTTATCGACCTTTAATACTATAATTACTAAGTATCCTAACGAAGACTCTAATTCTCGAATATATCCCTTATTAAATTCCTTTTAAATTCCTTTTAAATTCCTTTTAAATTCCTTTTTATAATGCCTTTTATTTTTCTTAATTTATAAGATATATTAAAAATAGTTTTAATTACTTTTCTTCCTTAAAATAAATTTAATAATCCTATTAACTATATTTTAATAATTCTTTTTTTATTTTATTTCTAAACAATTTATAAAAACGGAAATACTTACGTAATACTTTCTTCGTTAAATCTTTAAGTTTAATTACTTAAATTATATAAACAATATATTTCGTCCTTATATCCGTTTTTCTAGTGTCATTTACGATACTTATTTTATAACTTATAATAATTAACTCCTTTTAATCTTAATTCTAATAAAGCATATTTATTTCGAAATTTATTTATAAATTACTTTTTTTAAATTAATTTATTCTTAAGATTATATCGTGACTTAATATTTATATAATATTAAAAATAACTTACTTAAGATGTTTTTAAATAATTACCAAGAAAAGAACTATTTCTTTTAATACTTTACTATTTTCATAACTAAACATATATCCTTTAAAGTTCTATAATTAATATAAACTTTATTTATATACTTATAATATATTATCCTTTTAAGCTACCTCGATTAAAACATAACTTTTATTTATTTCTAAGTTTATAAGGACTTTATACTCCCTTTTATTATACTTAACTTTAATTATAATAGTATTATTAAGTCTTAATTAAACTTCGTATAAAGACTTACTATTCATGGTTTCTCGCTACCTTACTAGCGAAAACCTTTATCGTTTTTTAGTTTTCTATATCCCTTTTCTTTTAAATTTCTTTAAATCGCTATAACCTTAATATCTTTCTATTTTTAAGCTTTTATAAAAACGTGTTTCTAGCAATCATTATTTAAATAATTTCTTTAATTACCTTTTAAATAATAAAAAGTAAAAAGTTTATTTTTTATATAAAACTTTACATATTAAAACTTTAATTCCTTTTTAAAAGCCCTTTTATAACCCAAATCTATTTTTCTATTAATTTGAAACCTTTTAAAGTTCTAAATTATCTTTAAATAAAAAATATAATCCTCAGTTTTATTTGTTAAAAGTAACTTAACATCTCTCCACAGGTTTATATATATTTCTAAAAACTCTCCCTTTTTCTTAAAATATACCTTAATAATTTGTTTATAACCTAGTTTAATTACACGTATTTTTATTTATTATTTTATTAAGTGCTTCTTTATAAAACCGAATAAACTAGTGTCGTACTTAGCTCGTTCTTCGAGCTAATATAAAAAATATAATTCTTTTTATAATTCTTATAATTCTTCCTTAACTTCGTCTTCTTTAAAACCCGCTTTAAATAAATCGTATATATCGCATAATACTAAAATATAACATATATAACCCTTAATAATTACTTCGTTACTTCTTTTGAAACTTAAATAAAAATAACATACTTTAAAATATTAAGACTATTATGGAATATTATTATAAATACACTTATTTTCTTTTATATCATTACTTTCTAGTTTTTAAGAATAATAACCAACTTTATCTTTAAAACTTTTATATGCTTAACAAACGTCGTTAATATAAAAGCTTTAATATAGTAATATATATTCTTATTATAATTCTATTATTCCATCCTCTTTAAATTAAAATATTTCGTTTTCTTATTATTTTACCACTTTTAACTTTAATTTAGGTTTTTTACTTAATAACCCATTAAATTAATTAACATTATTTAAGCTTTAATAAACATCGTAATTATTATTTATATAAAACTTCTAGTTTAAGTTATTATATTTATTTCTTCCTTAATATATTTCACATTTATTGTCGTTATAATAACTTTAATATAACCTATTATGATTTAACTTAATCCCTAAGTCGTATCTTAATTTATAAGTATTATACTCGTATAATAATTTACCTTCGTTATATCTTTACTTGGCTTGTTTTAATGTTAAATACCTTAAATACAAGTAATCGTGCTTTAAATAATCTTTATAGTCGACTTAATAATATTTATAACTTCTTTTTATAAAGACTTCCTCGTTCTTCTTTATCTTAATAGTAATAATAATAAACACTTAATTTACCTCCTTATTATTTTCGAAATAAACCTTTATTTTAAAAGTTCTTTTCTTAAATTAAAAAATCCCTCTTATTTTTAGTTTTTATTTCTTAAGGTTTCGATACTCGTTTTTATAATGTCTTTTTTTCTTATAATTAAAACACTTAATAGTTAATTTATTTTATTTCTTTTACTTCTTTTAAGCAACGTTAATTTTAATAAGGTTTAATTTAGTTTTAATGCCTTTCTTTATTCCGGCACCACTTCTATGATTTCCTCTTTTCTGCTAATCGCCATTCTTTCGTTATATTATCTTTTTCTTTTCAAGGTATCGTTTGAAGTTTTCGTTATTAATAGTAATTACCATTATAACGTAATTATTAAATTTTTCTAGGTTCCTTTCTTTATATAATCCTTTAATTCTTAATAAAATAAATAATTATAATTAACTTACAAGTTTTTTAAACTTAATAACGTAGTTTAAAGCCTTTTTATCTTATCGTAATTTATAAAATCAAGCTTTAGTTTATTATTTAAAAATTAAGTTACTAAATATAAACCTAAATTATTTTTTAAACTCTTTATAATCCTTAAAAACCTTTTTTATATCTTTTTAAGCGCTTTATTTATTATTTAAATAATCTTTTAATATTAGTTAAAACTAAATTAAAACAATTTCGACGAAAAACTAAAATATTATAAAAACCTTTTATTTTTTAATAATAATTATTCTGTAATAAAACTATAAATAGGTTCCGGCTTAAATTAAAAATCCCTTTAAATCACTCGACTTATTATATTTACTAAATACAATTAATTTAAAACCTTTTATATCGAGAGTCGTTATGTTATTTTCGTCGTTTAAGCTACTAAGGTCGCTATCGTTTAAAAGTGGCTTTAATTATTTATTTTTAAAAGGTAAAAATTATTTTACTTATTTATTTTTTAAGTGCTTTTTTCTTTTTTTCTTTTTATTAAACTTTAAAAATATTCTTTTAAGGCTTTTTTTTAATTGCAACTATAATTAACTCTTATATTAATTCCTTTAAACCTTTTTATTATACCGTAAAAAAATTTAAAGTTTTCGTTTAAAAGTTTATTAACTATTATTCTTTTACTTATTTTTTTTCTTGTTACTCTTTAGTCTTAAGGGGCATACTTGTTTTAAGATGGTTTAACCGAAAGTCCTTTCTTTTAAACTAATATTAAGCACTAATTAAAAAGCTATTAAAATGTAATAAACCTCTTTATATGTTCCTAGTTAATTAGCTTTATAAATAAGTACATACTAGGTTTTCTTAATTTAAAAGTAATAACGAATTAAGATTAATTTAAGAGATTTATAATGCTTTATTCGTTAAAGAGATTTCAAGGTATTTTTATTATAATATTAAAGAGTAACTATAGTTTTAAATTAATAGCTAAAAAACTAAAATGAATAATTAAATATATAAAAAATCTTATCCTTTTTGTACTTATTATTCTTTTTTTCATTCTTTATAATTAATATGTTAAATACCTTTAAATAAGTCTTATTTATATTTATCCATTTTCCACTAGATATTATTAAATAAGTCTTATCCACATTTATTTATATCACGTAATAATAAGTCGCCTTCTCCTTCAAAATCCATATCCGAGCCGGAAACAAAAAAAGTGGAAATAATACCCTTATCACTTAATTACTTACCCTAGTTAGTTCGTAATAAAAAGTAGGATTCACTTATATAATTTCAATGTCTTTTTCCTTTTTTCCTATTATCTCGCGATAATTAAACATTAAATAATAATATTAAAGCCCCGTCTTTAAAATATAAACGCCAAACTTATAATAAGTAATAAGTGTTTTCTTCGAAAAAAAGTGTTCTTTTTTATATATATTAATAAAGAAGCATTACTTTTAAAAAAGCGTTTTTTATTAAAACTATTTATATATAATAATTAATACTTATTACCGTTTTATTACTTAAATTATTATTAATTTATCATTTTAAATAAATATAACGTGCTTTACCAGTACCTTACGCATATTAATACTTTGCGCACTTTCCTTTATTTTATACCCCATGAACTTTAACACGCGTTTTTTTAATAACTATAAATAGAAATTTAAACCTAGGAAGCACAAATCATCTTAGCTATCGAGGTTATTTGTTTATTTAAAAAGTTAAGTCGTCGATTTATTACGAAAATCTATAAAGTTCTCGAATTTACGCTTTAACTTAAAATGAATAATTACATTTCTCTTAACGAACGTTTACCCCTAAACCTTAAATTAAATAAAGTAAAAAAGGATACGATTATTCGATATATACTTGATTTAAATTCTCGAGGTTTTACGCCTCGGCTCGCTAGTGTTAAAAATATAATAAATTTTCTATTCGAATCTTGAGAGGTATTACGCGTCGGGAAGAATTAGGCATATTAATTTATATAACGACGACCAGAGTTAAAAACGCGTTTTAATCGCGTTTATGACTTTTAAAGAGCCTTATGCGAAGATTTAAAGCTAATTAACGCGTGGTTTCGATTAATTAAAAATATGCAAGCGAAATATGGTATTTAGAACTTCGATTTTTATAACTTTAACGAGATAAGCTTTATAATAAGTGTAATTTCTTTAATAATGGTTATAACTCGCGTAAATCGACGTAATAAAAGTAAAGCAGTTTAACTAGGTAATCGGGAATAAGCGATAGTAATTACTTATATTAATAACGAAAATTAAAGTATTCCTTCGTTTTTAATGATTTAAAAGAAAAATCATTTTATAAATTAATATATTAAAGGCGGCTTTTTATATAATTAAGTAATTAAACTAATTAATAATAGCTAAATAAATAATAAGATAAACTTAGAATAGTTTAAGCACTTTGATAAGTATACTTTTACTCGAATTAAGGATTTATATTAAATGCTTATTTTTAATAGGTATAAGAGTTACGAATTAGCGGAATTTTAAAAGTATTATAAAGTACATAATATTATTACTTTTTATTTATCTCTTTATTTTTCTTATTTGACTTAGTTATTAAATGTTAGGTGTTTTAATGTTTTAAAACAAGTATATAATCGATAAATTAAGACTTTTATTAAGGCTTATATTAATTATATTATAAAGGTCGAGTTCTTTCTCGCTTTTAAAGCAGCTTATTTAGCCTTTATAACAGCTTAAAATGGCTAAGCTAGATTTCGCGGAGCTGGCTTAATGCCTTTCGACTTGCAAGCTGTGATTTTAAAGCTTGATATAAGGTTATAAACTCCGAATCCTAGTATACCCCCCTCGATTGATATTAACCCTTAAGTCTTTTAAACCCCTTATAATGCGATTAATACGTTTTTATAGTTAACCTTAGTAAAGAGTCGCATTACACGCTATTAAAAAAGCTTTTTAACCCCCATTTTTGAGACGATAGCGGCGTTAATTAAAGGCATTAAAATGTTAGCTTATAAAATAACACTTTTATTAGCCGAGATGCGCACATTTCGAACAGTAAATAAGGCACTTAATAAACGCCGTAAAGCTAAAAAGACTCAAATCCGTTAAAGGAGGGCACTTATTATAAAGAATACGCAAAACGTTTTAACTTAAAAAGAAGTAAAAGAGTAAGCTCGACGCGACAAGCGCTTTAAAAGGGGTAAACAAAATGAGGGGCAACTTTCTAGGCGACGATATAATACTTGCGGGGAGATTAGTTATAATGCGTGTACTTATTAAGATATTATAATTATATTAGGTTCATTAAATTCTAAGTAGTTTAGGTTAATTTTATATATTATGGTTATTAAATCTTAATTCTAATATAAAAAGATGAGAAAAAGTGCGCAGGGTATTAATATGCGCAGGGTACTAGTAAAGCACGTTATTTTAAAATTATTATCGATTTATTATTATTATTATATAAATAATAATATATTTCATAGGTTTAATAGTTATATATTATAAACGTGAAATTAAAAAGCATATAAAATAAGGTTTAAATAAACTTACCCCTTTATCCACTTAAAATAAATAAGAGGCTTTTTATATATATAAGTGTTAATCACCCTTATTAAGATAAACGTAGTCACGTGATCTCCCTTATAAGGATATTTATCATTTATAATTATAAATACCTTTATCTGTGACATTATATTTAAAAATAAAGCTTTAATATTATTATTTAATATTTAATTATTATAAAAAAAGGAAAAAAAGAAACATTAAAATTATATAAGTAAATCTTATTTTTATCCTTTTTTTTATTATATAAACTATTATTAAATATAATAAATTTATAAAATTTATTTAAAGTAGTTATAATAATAACTTTATTTTAATAATATAAAATAAATAAATCTTATAATTATATAATAATATTTTATAAGATTATAATTTATAACTTTTTAATTTAAATTATATATATTTAAAAAAATTTTAAAATAATAACTCTTTTTTCCTTTTTTTTAAAAAAGATAAATAAAAAAAGTAATATTTTTTTAGAAAACAATTTAACGAAAAATAATTATTTTTTATTTAATAATTATAATAAATAACGATAAGTCTTTAATTAAAAATGGGGGTTTTTATTATATTAAGTTTAAAACGTTTTATTACTTATAAGTTATTAAAAGGCTTTTAATATTTAATTTTAAATTATTTTTATAATAAATAAATAAAAACGTTTATAATCTTTATTTTTAAACCTTTAGTTTTTTATTATAAAATATATATTAATCAAATATAAAGATTTCGCGATATAATATTAATTTTTAATTTATAAGAAATTTCAAATTTAATTATTATTTTATAAATTTCCAATGCGGGGTTATAAGGGTACGTACCGAAGATACATACTAGCAAATAAATTAAATAAAGGGAGTTATAAATATAACTGGTTACAACTTTATTATAACCACTTTCTCTTTATCTTCATTTTAATATACAGTTTTAATTATATAATCTTTAAAACCTTATTTCATAGCATTAATTTCGGAAGTGTTTTAAAGTTTCGAAAAAATTCTTAATTAATTTCGAAGATTTTATCGTTTCGTTTCGTTTTATCTCGTTTTAAATTTTATTAAAAAACCGAGTTTATATATAATATTACTAAGTTTAAAATGCTTTTAAATAATAAAAATAAAAATAAAAATAAAAATAAATATCGATAGGTTTTTGTCTTATATAGTTTTATATAGATTTAGTTTAAGTTTATCGTGAAAATTTAAGATTTTAAAAGGTCTACGACAAGATTCCGAGGAATAAGAACGAATTCACTATAAGATTTTTATAGGCTTTATAATCGTGTGGTAAGCGCTCGTGTCGAGCTACTTAGGGAGTTTGGCCGTGTGTGGGGGTGGTTAATACACCTAAGGTTTAAATGCAAAATTTTAGTAGCTACACCGGATTCTCTGGATCATTAGAATTATAACTACGTTCGTTTTCTTTTAGTTTGCTTATCTACTATATTAAGCGGGCTAACCCTTTCATCATATTTATAACAAGCAGCTCGCCTGACCGATTAAAACCCAACTACATACCTAAGTCCTCGAGAACTGACAACACTCAAATTGATAAACAAGAAACTATATTTCCTCAGTGTTGACGTAATTAAAATATATGTTACATCTCCTAATATACCTCCGCTTATGTCTCAGTGAAAGGCATTAATCAGAACTATCATTAATAACAGATGTGATTATAGTAATGCCTTTACCTATAACTATTCGTGTTATTTATAGCGACTCATTAAGGGCTATAAATAACTTGAACCACTAGCTCAATATTTAGAAGAAATAGGTACGCAATGCGATTACCTCATAACACTAGCTCGTTAGCTGGGTGGTTTAGATTAACAGTTCTTAATTCAAGCTTGAAATTTTACGATCCGCACAATTAAGACGGGGAGATAACACAATTTAATGAAAATCTTTTTTTTGTTATAAAGAAATCTAACTCTAGTGAAATCCTGAACTCCTCAAAATCCTAGATATTTTCCTAAATAAAAGAGAAAATGAAAACCTTACATGATCATATTCCGTACACGCATCATCTACAACTACAACTTTACACCTCCACATATTTTAAGAAAGGCTCGGATAAGCTCAGCGAAACCCCCCATAGGGTCGTGACAGAAACCGTCACGATCAAAATGATAAAGTCATATACTCAAGCCCCGGCAAGAATATAAATAAGAGCCAAAGGGAGGAGAACAAGAAGAATAGCACGACTACCGACACGGCGGAGCGGCGGGAGGGAGATGACAGGTCCGGGAGGTAGCTAGTTGTAGTACTCCTCAAGCCAGCTGCGCAGGTCGCCGATGGTCGGGTACTCGAGGAACAGGCTGCCGCCGACGACGACGCCGAGGTTCTCGCGGAACTTCTCGGCGATGACCAGGCTCATGAGCGAGTCGACGCCCAGGTTCGCGAAGCTCGCGTCGTCCGTCAGGTCCTCCATCTCGAGCGCCGCCTCTGCCGCGATGATCTGCATCGCCTTCGCGGTCGTTGTGTCGGCCTCGATGTCGACAGCTGGAGCGGTGGCGGCGGCAGCAGCGGGTTCGGGTGCAGGGACAGGCTTAGCTGGGTCTTCCTTAGTGGCAGCAACGGTCTTGGGAGCCGGCAGAGGCGCGGGTGACTGCCGAGGAGCGGTTGGCTTGGGAGCTTCGGCCTTGACACCGCCAGCTGGGGCCTTTGCTGAGGTAGCCGTCGCGACTGGTGGGGCCTTGGAGTCGTCGGGGGCGGAGAAGAAGCGGCTGAGCAGGATGCGCGGGTACCGGTGGAACTCCATGCCGCCGACCATGCCGATGATCTCGTCGTTCTGCAAGATGTAGACGTCGCCGAAGAAGACGCTCGGGTCCTCGGCTGTGGGGATCATCTTGACGTACGAGCGGTACCGGCCGCCGGCCACGAGGGGCTTGGCGAAGCGCATCGAGCGCCAGCCGGGCGTGACGCAGAAGTTATTCTTGGTGTCGTTGGCATCCGAGACGTTCATGACGAAGCCGGCAAGATGCGCGACGCTGTCGATGAAGTATGGCGGTACCGTCCATGAGCCGCCCTTCTCCGTCGTGAGCTCCACGTCCGCGAAGGCCTCTAGACCGTTCATTACCACCGAGCGCATGCCGCGGTATTTGGTCGCGTAGTCAACCAGGTTGTTGCCGAACAGGAGATACGCCATGCTGTTCGTGAAGCGGTTGGCGACACCGGCCTCTGCTAGGCGCTCAAGATCGTGGATGCGGCCCTGGATGAGATGGGTCATGGGAATCCAGGAGTTGAGCCACTCGGAAGGCTCGCCGAAGATGAGAGTCGCGCTAGCGAAGGGCTCGTCGACACTGCCATTAGCCTGGACATTGTACCATTTCAGTTCAGCCACGTTAGAGTCGATGTCGGAGGTGGCAATTGAGACCTGGATGAGTTGGGGCACATCGGTCTTCTTGTTCGCCACAAGACCCTTGAGGACCTCCAAGTTGGAGATATTCATGTGAGGCGTTTTCTTGCTACTGGGCTTGAGTTTCTTGTACAGATATTCGCCGAGGGTGTAAGAGATATCGGCATGGATGGACTAGAGAGGATGTTAGTACCATAATTAAGGATAGCGGTGTTGAATTGAGAGAACTTACTGATGTAACTACACCACATCCATTCATCTGATGTCCCCATGCAGCGGCGCGGAAGTCTGGTTGCATCAGATCGGATTGCATGACCACCATACCCGCAGGCCCATCAAAGCTCTGATCAATGATCTGCTGCACCAAGGACGTGCTGAGACTAGACTTGGGTACAACAGAGGCGATCTGGGCCTTGTTGATTCCCTTTTCGGCATCGTAGAACGTGTTGCCCTTGGTGAGAGCCCAGTCCCCATTGTACTGGATCCAGTATGTCTTTTCATTCCAGGCATATGTAGGCAGATCAAGGAGTCGCAGGGCGCTCTCAAATGGGCGGTGGAACTCATTCCAGTCAACCTTGACGCCCGCGCAATGCAGGGCAGCAAGACTCCTGGCCATAGTCATCCAATTGTCATCATCTCTGCGGAGCGAAGGAGTAGCGACGTTAATAGTCGAGAGGGCAGATCGAACAAAGCCCATGCAGACCGGGTGAGGCCCAATCTCAATCCAAGCAGTCTCATCATCGACGGTGCCGATCTTGTGAGCATACTCCAACGCGCCGAGGAAGTTGACAGTCTCGCGGGTAGCGCGGCTGACATAGCTAGCAGTCACGCTCTTGTCGTCAAAGATAACCTTGCCAAGCAGAGGCGAGATGATAGGAATGTGCGGTGCCTGGAACAGAACGCCGCTGTTGGCAATCGACTCGAACTCTTCGAGTACGGGGTCAGTCTGTGCAGAATGGAATGCAAAAGCAACATCCAGGCTGAAGCACTTGTAGCTAGCAGCCTCAAGGACGGGAATGATGGCTTCCATGTTCTCAACGGAGCCGGTAAGGACAGTATCCTTAGGGCCGTTGATGCAGGCGATCTCGTATGGCCTGTCGCCAGCAGCCTCCTGGATCTGAGCGAGTGAGGCCCGAATAGCTACCATCTTGTGGCTGCCAATTGTGCACTTCTGCTCAAGCATCAACGCTCGCTGGCCAACGAGGAAGATGGTGTCGCTAGCTGAGAGGACGCCAGCGATGTGCAGAGCCGCGTACTCGCCCAAGCTGTGTCCAATAACGACATCGGGCTTCACACCAAGAGTAGCCCAGTACTTTGCGACGGCGATCTCAGCACAGACCTGAGAAAGCTGGGTAACAACTGGCGAGTGGGCATGCTCCTTGGGGTGGCTGCCGTCCAGTGCAGGGATGAAAGATGGGAAGCCTTGGCCTTGAGCAATCGCATCCAAATGCAAGATCTGGGATCGAAAGTAAGGAGACTGGTGGAACAGCTCAAGGTTGAAGGACTTGTATGAAGCTCCTTGGCCGGTGAAGGCAAAGGCAATAGGGGGGGCTCCCGTCGACGGAATGGGTTTGTGGGAGTCAGCGTTGGAAAGAGCAGAAAGAAGCTGCTTCTTCACCTGACCAACATCAGAGGCAGGGATGGCCACACGGTGGTTGTGGTGGTAGCGACGGGCCGTTGTCGTGTATGACAGATCCGCCATTGACACTTCAGGGTTCTTATCCAGATACGCAATCAACCGCTCAAGATTCCCTTTGAGGGAGACCTTGCTCTTGGCAGACACAGCAATAACATGGGTAGAGCGAGGGTCAACCTCGGTTACCTCTCGCACCGGACCTTCTTCTAGTACAATACTCGTGTTGCCACCAGCAGCGCTAAAGTTGTTAATAACAGCAATCCGCTTCTTTTCAGGGACGCGGGGCCACTCCGTCTTCTCAAATGGGATGCGAAGGTTTCGCTTGTCCATGTCCTTAGGGAACTTAGGGTTGAGGCTGTTCTTGATGCCAACATGCGGCGGGATGGCGTTCTTCTGAAGCATAAGGAGGACCTTTACTAGGGCTGTGATACCAGCAGCAGCTTCACCATGGCCAACATTCGATTTAACGGCGCCAATATATAGCGGGTTCTTGGCGCTCCGGCGCTTCGTCAGGGGCGCAAAAACATTCGTCACCGACTGGATCTCCTCTGCATCACCCGCCTGAGTACCGGTTCCGTGCATCTCGACGAAGCCAACATCGAGCGGGTCAACACCGGCCCTGTTCATGATTTGCCTACCGAGGTACGATTGGTGGCCAGCATGGGGGTGAGTGATAGAGACCGCCTCGGCGGAATGGTTAGTGGCGGCAGCCAAAATGACACCCAGGATGTTATCATTATCAGCCTCAGCATCCTCGAGACGCTTCATGACAATAGATCCAACACCATCAGCACGACAGTAGCCATCAGCTTCCGAATCCCAGGTCTTGCAAGCATTCGGCGTCTTGGATAGGAAGTGGCCATTGCTGAGACCAGCGAAAGCGTCCGAGTTGGTCAGCACGTTCATGCCACCAGCTACAGCCATGTCGGTGTCTCCATTCCAGAGAGAAGCGCAGGCCGTCTGTATAACAGAGTTAGCACGCAGATCGTAATTTGCATGTGAGGAAATGACAAACCTGAATAGTCGCTAAGCTCGAGGAGCACGCAGTATCAATGCTATAGCTAGGGCCCGAGAACTTGAAGAAGTAGTTGATACGGCCGGGGCCAAAGGCACGGCAGCCACCTGGAATGAAGTAGGTGCTGATTTCTTGCGCCGTGTTAACCTCACGATAGTCATCACTAGCCTGACCGTAGAAAGTGCCAATACGGTGCAAGTCAGTGGAGGCAGTCCTGTTTGCGACATAACCCGCTCTCTCAAGCGCTTCGTACGCCGTGACAATTGCAAGTCGCTGCATGGGATCGGTCTGCTGTGCTTCACGGGGCGACATATTGAAGAAGGGCGCGTCGAATAGGCCAGGCTCGTCGATGAAGCAGCCATATGGAGTCTGGCTGGCGTTCATCCGCTTTCCAGTGGGGTCAGTGTGCGAGTCGACATCAAATCGGTCTGCAGGAATCTTCCTATGCACATCCAGGCCGCTTTCGAGCAGCTCCCAGAATTTCTCGGTGTCGGTAGCACCACCAGGCATCCTGCATGACATGCCGACGATGGCAATCTTGGACTGCATAGGACCTCTCGGTCCATCGACGTCAGTTGTAGGTTGTTCATGGACCCAAGGGATAAGCTCCTTCGTAGACACTTCCAGCTCGGGGACTTTGCCCAGGGCGGCAGAAAGGTCGTGGATGGGGAGTGAAATTCGAAATACGACTACTTCACATTGAGATGCTCCGACGTCCTGGGCTTGCTGAACAACTCCCTGGATAACGCCATCCCACTGGATCACCTGAGTCATGATCTCTCTGACGATGTTCTCGAAAAGCTCGGTCGCGCTCGCAGCGGGGAATGGCTTCCCTGTGCTGGTCGAATAAATAGGTATCCGAGGGGATAACTTGGAGTTCAGCTGCTCCATCGAGCGCGAATGAACAACCTGTTGGACATTGTCCTCGTTGTAGATGTGCTTGGCGTGGCAGAGGCCGCCGTAGACGGGCAGGGCGACAAACTTGCGGTCCCGGAAGAAGTCGGCGGTGCGGAAAATAGCCTTTAATCTGGCCGGAGGGCCACTAATGGTCACCGAAGTGGCGCTCAGGGCACTAATAAAGACCTTGCTGGCTTCAGGAGTTCTCTCCCGCGCGTGGATCGCATTGAGCTCCTGTTGGACGTCCTCCGCAGGCACGTCTGGGAGCACGTAAGCCCAGGTATCAGGTGTGCTGGTGTCTGTCAGATCACGAGGCTGTAGGTTCTGTGACACCTCATCGACCTGGACACCAAGACGGAAGGCCTGTCGCAGAACTTGAGCTCCGGTAATCGGGAGATCCGCCAGTGTAGCGGCTAGCGAAACAGCTGCTGTAGCCAACAGTCCGATTCCCAAACCAGCAAGAGCCGTGCTGACGAGACCGAGGTCAAACTCTTCGCCGGAATGCTCATAGTTTCTAGCAGAGTTAGATGTTTACTCATGTTTTGATGTACCAAGGTATCTTACCCAATCAAAGTTCCTAGTTCAACAGTGCAGAGGAGAATGCCATCTATAGATCCACAGAGAGGACCCTTGCGAAGATCGGCGAAGTCTGCAAAGTTCAGGATGGACTCGAAAGGAGGGACCAATGCCTTCAGAGCTGTAGGTAATTGTCGCACTTCGTCGCGGATAGCAAGTGTAGCTTCGTCTAGGAACCGAGCGAGGATGGGGTGTTGTCGGGACTTGCTGTGCTGGTGAAGTTCACGGAATAGGGTTTGTAAGTCATCGTAGGGGAATTCGTTGCTAAAGTAGACAAGCTTCATCTTGTCCCCATCGATTGAGCGGTTAGGGGTGAAGACTGCCATGGTGTCTATGGGGAAAGGGGTATCGAGATCTAATTAAGACAATGTGCTTGAGGTGATGATGTTAGGATGCAACACAGGAGGTTCGTTGGGCTCACTAGGCTTCGCTAGACGTGCTGAACTTGCTAAAGTCTCTATAACATATAGGAAAGGACAAGGGGAAAGAAGTATTCAAGGTCCAGGTGCAACCTTGAATCTAATTTACATAGTAGAAAGAAGATGAATGATGGTGTAAAGACTCTAGGTTTGGTGGGATAAGAAGGGTAATTAAAGGTATACGCCAGATTCTTGAACATCTATCAAAAGCGCTTGCCCGGCAGTGAAGCCAACTGTATCGGGCCTCAGGCCGAATAGTTCGGCTCCCATTCCCAGTCCATTGCCCATATTGCCGGATTACGAGAGAAACGAAGCGGAAATGGTCTGTGTCATGGCGGTACACGGTTGCCGTGTCGTAGACTAGTAGGATCTGGCTAACCTCCGAGAGTGTGGATCGAATCCCTAAGAGTAAGCCTCGGACAGCGACTTGGAGATTATCGGGGTTCTACTAACATATCACTTTAGGAACGGCTGAGCTGAGGCTCACCCCCTATCGCCCAATCAAATACAAGATAGTTTCCCAGACTCACAGAATTGATGATTGGCTCTACAGTTTCTAAGCAAGTCTAAAAATAGTGTAATAGACCATTGATTTGCACGTTTCCTATCTAAAAAGGGTAAAGGGGGAGTAATGCGCATTTCGCACAAGTGATTATTTATTTTTACATGCGATTAACGCAGAGACACCATGTTGAATGTATAGTCCTGTAGGCCATTCAATCAATCATCAAATTTAATCTATTTTTTTATCAAGATCTCTGAGGCTCATAAGCTTGATGCATTTCGAGAGGTCTCGCTCAGTTAGAGCAATAGAATTCTCCAAGTTCTACGTTTTAATAAATGTGTATAGCCGCAGTCACTAATTAATATCAATTGGCTTGGAATTAACTCGATGTCCACTGTTTGTGATGGGCGAATTGAAAACTGGAATCCCATAAATATCATTTCATATTTATCTCGACTTACGAAACTACCGGTTTTACTTTCATGTAGGCAAGTATATATCGGGTCGAATTGTAGATGAATGAGTATGCATAGTCTACTGGTATAAGGACGCTAACACCACAACATCGTCTATTCCTTGAATTTCTCTTCGCCCTCCTCAAAGATCTTATCATGGTCGTACTCCGACCACCGGATATCAGGCTCGATACCCGCAAACTTCCACACACCGTCCACCTTGCGGTACCAGATGGTAGCCTTGCCGTGTCCGTGGCCCTTCGCCGCTACCTCCTTCATCGCATCGTCGGCGTACTTCTGGTGCGCGACCCGCATCTGATGGAATCCCGTAATCCCCGTCTCGCTCGTCTTCTCCCACTTGGACATGCCGCAGAAGTGCTGCGTCTTGAGGCGTGGGTTGCCGAGCACCTTGGGATCTGAGGCCATAGCAAGGAAACCGTCGACTGGCATCGCTTCCCAGAGCTTACCCAGGAATGCGCGGTAGTCAATCTACGCGGAAAGTCAGAGAAGGGGGAAAACTTGGCATTTTAGACGCAGCTAGTATACGTGGGAAGACCAACACGAAGCGTAGGAGCGATGCATTTCGAAAGTCGGTCCCAATCTTTAGTATCGTAGCATTCGGCCCACTCGTAAAATGCGGCTTGGCAGCCGAGCACGTCTTCGCAGTGTTAGTGGTCTGTTAATTTATGAGGTTGAAGAGACGACCTGACCTTCGAAGGTTGGCTGTGTGGCGGTCATGCTGAATAATTCGCCTTGATAGTAAAGAAAATGTGTGTATTTCGGTTCCCAGTAAATTTGCACAATTCTAATTTCATGATTCGACGTGGACAAGCGCGATAAAGAACCTCGAGATCCTTTAGCCATGGAGTGCTAACATCGGTTAGGCTGGCCATCTCTGAGAGGGTTTCGCCGCAGAATCCTCCCGCAGAATCCTCCCGCAGTCCCCGAGTGCGGATTTCCGAACTGATATGCAGTCGGGCCCCGATATCATAGAAAGGGACAGCGATCCAACGGTCTAACTCAGAACTAATGCCGCTTATGGAATCCAGCTTGCCGGACGCCTGCAGGTCTGACAAGTCCCTGCAGCTCCATACCATAGTCACTCAGTTGAGCAATTTGGGGAAGTGAACGCCACGTAGTAAGATATAGTCCTTGATCTCGCAATACATAACCTTTTCAATGTTATCACCGACGATTATTTATACTTCCGATTTTAGCAGATAATTGGCGCTCTACTTACCGACCGACCTAGAAATTAGAAATTCTTACTAAGATTAAAACTTCAAGCTTCCATATTGACTACATGTAAATATACCTGGGTAAGGGAATAAATGTTATATAGGTGTTGATTCGGGTTGATTACGTAGGTATGGGTTTGATTAGAGGTTGTAAAGATGTTAGAGAGCTAGTCTCCTTGACTGTTTGAAACCCAACTAAAATACGATACAACGCTTAGACCACCAATGCCTATATAGGGGCTAGCCCCCTAGCCCCTATATAGGCGTTATAGTTCAACAAACCACAACTAATTCGTGCGTTAAATTCACCCAGTTTTTGCATTTGAAGGTGTTATTCATTTAATCTAATCCTCCCAAACTTGTCAGCTTTTACCACTTCTTTCTTTTGCCGCGTCGGGTCCTATAGTATACATTACCTTGTTTGCTTTTCCGGTGATTATTCAATTTGACTCTCGAAGCCGTGTCGACACCGTTGGCCTATGCGTTCTCTGGCGCAATCGGTTTTTCGAAAGGGGAAGAGGGTGGGGTATGCACTGATTGAAGCGACGCCCACTACTTTCTCTTAGTCGGCAGCGTTGGAGGACATTGATGGACCTGCTACACCCATTGATCGATACCTGGTTAAAGTTGATAGGCAATCGAAAGAAGTCTACACTCCGAAACCTATCGTACTCTCCTAAGCAAGCGTTCCAATCATGAAAATCTGGCACTAGGGGTTGGACGCACAGCCGACGACTCCCATTCCAGTAAGGCCTCCTGGTCTGCAGTGCTACTACCCCTCGTGGGCCACGATCCTTATTCCCACGCGTGGTAACAGTCTCAGATGGTCTTTCCAGCGAGGACGGCTTTGATGAGAGGCTTGACACGGTTAAAGTCGAAGTTGTCGGCGCTGACGGCGGGATTCAGCTAGGGGAGATCGCTACGAATTACTCCATATCCTGTATTTAATCGTAGGAAGCAGACAGGAGGAAAGTATCAGATATTGAAAAAATGATCGAGCGTAACGTTTTGAATGTCTGGGTATCAGTCAACAGATAGTATGAAAAGATTAGATTCAAGAAGACGAGATTCAACAAAAGAATATATCTTTTCAACTTCGCTGTTTATTAATAGGATAAATTCTAACTAGACAAGTGCATCAGTCTTTATATTATCAAATCGAATTAAGAGTACGAAAATGCTTGCTTCATTGGGTCTATTAATTACATATGGTAATATTCTCGTATACCCCTTCATGCACGGAGTTGAGCGTCAACGAGGCTACATCCTCCTAAAAGACAACTGTCGGGTCCAATATATGGCATATAATTGTTGCTCAGGTAAATACTAAGCACGGGAGTGGTTGCTGCGCTCTTGAGCTACTCTGTAAAGAAGGTTCACGTTGCTACCAAGTTATCTCAAGTTCCCTAGGTTTCATCATATCCCTTTATTAATAAATTATACGATAATAGGATAATTCCTGACAAAGCCTAGCATTGGCCACGACATATGAGTTGACAAAAGAGCTGGTTATAAGCCCTATGCTGGGGCTACTGAACTCATATGTATGCACACTGAGAGCAATAATTACACGTTTCTCGGCGTCGACTTCCGCTGGATCATATTACTACATATTGGTGTGCATCGTGACATAGCGGCAGGTGAAGAAATTTATGGAGTCTACATAACATATTTTAATCCCTGACCAGTCGAATATCTCATTCACATAATAGTTTTTTCGTCTATAACCGCTTATTCGCGACACTGCAGAAATATCCAATAACGCAGGTTAGCGATCAGTATAGCATAGATTGTCTTTGGTCGAGGGGGCGTTGATTAAGCAACTCTATACAGTCTTTAGAAATGTTCTCTTTCGAGATGACCTTGTTCTAACTTCAGCTTGGTGGTGTCTATATTTTAATACGGACAGTCTATTGGAGTGGTTCGCATTTAATCATATATATCATATGTGCCGTCCGTATTCTTTTGTCTATCGTTTCTATTATGGAGAGGTGGAGACGCAGAGTAATATGCTGTCTTACTTCTCGCAACATACATACATGCATCTCGTAGCTACCTTAACTCCTAGAGCCATAAATGGGAAGTGCAATGCTTAAGAGCTCATTCTTTTTAGCTTCCTGGTTACCGCTTCTCTCCGGTGGGTGGCCCTCGCAGGTATGTCGTGTACTATCAAATGAAGTATATCTTTTCTCTGATATTATCTTTGAGCTTTGCTGTCACAGAGCCGACTTTCTCGTATGGCTAGCGAAGACAAAGTTGCTCGAGGAACTGGAGTTAAATTGTATGTACTTCCCCGAGCGGTCAATTATGAGACTTTTAGTGTGCAACACAGCCCTTGAGCGCCAGCGAACCGTGATTACACAGATGCACTTGTGGCAGTGCAAAGGATACCGGTACGTTCGGTTGTTCTGATAGTGATTGAATGCGGGGCAAGAGCTCGAGTGGCAAGTGTATTCGTACGCGTGCTATTAATATATGCCAATGCTACAAGGACGACCAAGCAAGGGGAGATATCTATCAGCGATGCACCGATGGCTGGATGATCTAGGGGAGGAAAGCCATCAACCGAGCTACTATATAATATTTTGATTTTACATTCCGTCTCAGGTGAAGGTCGTTGAGTAACTGGAACGGGAGAGAGGAATTCCCAAATAATATTGGAATCAATTACTAAAAACGATCTCGATATAGAGACGATGAGTGGCTGCTTACCTACCGTAGTATTGTAGATCTGATACAAAGTTCATGGGTATCGATAATGTTATCGATAAGCAGAAGCTCTGGCCGTCTATTGGCTCTTGCGTACCCTTTTAGGTAAGTACCTAGTACATTATACCTAGTGCATACCTAGCTCCATGTATTCTACCTAAGTACATCTTGGGACGGGTACACATACACTGGATTGTTGCGTGACATCATATAGGCGGTTCCAAAAGAGCAGGACTGTAAAACAGAGTTCAAGTTTTAAAAAAAAAAAAAAAAAAAAAGGTGGAAGAATACGAGGGGTTCCAGATTTCATGCTTTGCCAACCCTTGTCGACTCCCCCCCAAGCTTAGAAGCTGAACAGGTCAACCGTCAACCGTCAACCGTAGTCCAGTCAAATTTCCAGGATGGATACGAAATAACTTTAGCTCGGACACGAATGCGGACGGCGATCTTCGCTTGCACCGCCTCGAACGAAACCCACCTCCTACAGCAGTAAGCGTTTTGGAAAAAGTCGTAGCCTGACGAATTGTTTGATCGCCTGACACGAAATTGGAGAAGCTCGGATTCCCTTCTTGAGCGCCTTCGATCGCACTTCTTTGTCCGTTCCGGTCGCTAATCGTCATCTCTTTCTGAAATACACAACCGGATCTCCCACCACGTCAAATCTCGCTGCTTACCTTCGTTTTGCTGTCTCGTTTCCAGCCGCATCTCCGTCGCCAGGTAGTCGTTTAAATAAAAAAATAACCTATCCTCGCTCGTTCCTGGGCCAGCTAGACAGAGAGTCCCTTGCTATCGATCTTGCTCGGCTTTGTTTTTCCCATCTCCAACGTCGTCGTCGTCATCGTCGTCAGCATCGTCGGCACGCTACATTCTGTACCCCCTTTGTTTTCTTCCCACCGATCATCGATTGATCCGGGGTCGACCACCCGAAACATCAGTTACAAAATAGCAAAGATGCAGTTCCCGACCGTCGCCCTGTCGCTGTTCGCCGCCGTCGCCGTCGCCCAGAATGCCACCTCCTCCAGTCCCGTCTCTTCGGCTTCGGCCTCCCCCACCGCCACCTCGCTGCCGGACCTCATCTCCCAACTCCCCCAGTGCGCCGTGTCGTGTCTAGGCACTGCTGCCGACGCCGCTGGATGCGCCGCAACCGACTTCACATGTCTGTGCGGCACCGGTAGGGAAAAGTTCACCAGCAGCATTGCCGGCTGCATCGCTTTCGGCTCGGGATGCTCAAGCCAAGATATCAGCAGTAAGCAGCCCCCCTTCCCCTTTACCCCTCTACCCCCTCTCTTCCTGACCTCGCCTACCTACCTCCTCTCTCTCTCTTGGATGATACGAATCTAACGCGAATTCCAATCTTCTAGATGCCAGCGCCCTCGCTCCCCAGATCTGCGAAGAAGCGACCTCGGACCCCGACCCTTCCGAGGTCGCGTCCGCCTCCAACATCGTCGCCTCGGCCGTGAGCACCGCGTCCGCCTCGTCGACCCCCGACGCTGCCGCGCGGCCCGAGTTCGGCATGGGCATGGTCGGCGCCGGCCTTCTCGCGGCTTTGGCGTTGTAAAAAAATGAAAATAAACTATGCATATATATTTCCCGTCAAGAGGGAACGCATCATACTTCTCTTTTTCAGTTTATTCAGCATTTATGGTGGTTCTTTACTTACCGGGATTCAAACGGGTTTTGGCTTAACCCCTCGTCGCCTTGGATTATGGTTTGGGTCGGTCATAACAAACATCATAGATCGGTGGTTGGCTCATCTGCCATCAGGTTCGGTCATTTACGGGGTCACATACAGTATAGATATCGGGGCCCCCGTATAGGGAATACACGCACATATGGCACCCTTCAAATATCCCTGGCTTCTTGTTTAATTGTAATCAACTCCAACGGGCCCGTCTTTGTCCTATATTGCCTCTGGTCTGTAGCCTATTTAGTTCGAAATGGCAACATTAGCCAGGGTCATTCTCTCGATGCATATAACGCTACTCTTGTACGTCATAACGATTGCGAGAATAAAGATGGGAAATATCAGACTAATAAACGACTTCACTTCATGACTTGGAGCACGCGTGCACGTTGTACTACTTCCTCACTATATCATTCGCGACTTAAAATGACTTCTCCTAGTTCTTAATACCACATGTATGGCGTAGGAAGCGAAGTGTTAAGCATAACGATCTTAAAACTCTAGGGCAGATAAAACTAACTGCAATACTTCACGCCGAAAGATGACAGACATACCCCATATCTATCAACATACATAGTGATGCATTAGCGACGACGCTCCTCTTCATTCAGGCCTTGATGTAAGTTCGCCTAGAATGCAGAAAAGTATATTAGTTATTTCTCCTGAAATTTTAGTCGTAGTTTGAAATTAAGTTGTATACCTACCTAGTGTTTGGACGACGTTCGCTACAGAAGATAGCTGTCTGTAACTACCTAGTTAAATTATGTCAGCCCCTTTTGGTAAACGCAGATAGTGGCCCCTCGCCTAGAAGGTTGATATCCATTGGAGCGGCAATGGAGAATTTCAGTGCTGGAGTGTTTTAATAGTTGCCTGCTTGTATATTCAATATAGTGAGGCTAGAACTCGGTACCATGATGGCTCCTCCTCATGATATTAGGTACAGCCTGGGATGGCATAGCACCTAGAGATCGATCGTAAAATTGCATGTCTAATGTTCCTAATTCAATTTTTTTTTTCTTAAAGACTATGAATACGACTATATCCTAAATAAATACAGCAGGTAATCATTCATTTTCTGTGTAAAGGGGTTGGTCGCAATTGGGAACCTAGCCCCTGACTATACGCTGGGGCTTGGAGAGACCAAATACCTTACTATTATTCTTAATATTCTCTTCTCAAAGAACCTTCTTGGCTACTAGAACAAATTGCAGGCTTGCCAGGAAGTTTTTCCAACGACAGCATATATAACCTCCCCATCTCTCTCCGCCGAGATAATGATAATAGGTAATAAAAACGGAGAGGAGCGCCAACTATCCAACGTATACAACAGCACCAGATCACATATAAATAACCCCGCCCCACCCCCTCCCCTTTCATCTCCTGCCCCTCCAGCTCACGGGGCCCGTTCCGAACTCCCTCCGCCTGTGCTTCTTGAGCAGGCTCCCGTCGAGATCCCACTTCCAGAGCTCCGGGTTGCGCCCGGGGCGGCCGGTCAGCGGGTCCTTCCACCGCCGGTCCCGCGGCATCAGGAGCAGGTCGTCACCACCGCTGCCGCCCCGGCGCCCGGGCACGGTGTACAGGTGGCCGTGGACGCTGATGCGCGCCGGCGAGGGGCCCATGTACACGGTCATGTGGCTCTGCGCGTCGGCCAGCTCGCGCGTCTTCATGCCCGTGACGGGGTCCCTACGCGTGCGCTGGTCGTGCTCTTCTTTCCTGGCGGCCGTAACGAGGGGGGGTTACGTAAGTCGGGTTAGCGTGGGAAGAATTGGGATATCTCCGGTGAAGAAAAGGAGGAGGAGGAGGAGGAGGAGAAGGAGGAGGAGAAGGAGGAGGAGAAGAAGAAGGAAGAAAAGGAAATTTAAACTTACCGGATCCAGACGTGCGTGAACTTGCAAAGCCTGGCTTGCGCCTTGGCGAACCTCACGTTCCTATCGACGAGGTCCGGGTCTTCGTATTCGAGCATGAGCACTCGGTCGCTGATCCACATGACCTAAATAGAGGGGGTTTGGTGGTTTGTATTAGTAGAGACTACGATATCTTAGAGACTAGTAATAATCGACTATTTATCTTCCTCCCTGAACTCTCCCTGAGTAGGAACATTTACCATTGGATCATCCGGGGTCCCTAACCCCCAGCTCTTGGTATATTCGATAGGCTCGCCTGTGACCTCGTCAAACGGTAGCGGACCACCGTCGGGGATGCGCATGAACGGATTCCACAGAGCCCCCCCTTCGTCCTGGTTAAATGGTTCGGCCATTATTACGTATGGTTATGTTTATCATCGCCTTCAGACACCGATCACAGAGGGAGCTGTCCCAGTTTCTGTACATCATTTACACTTATCGGTCTCTTGGTCCTTCCTGGCAAGAAAGGACGTATCGTTCTTTGATGGTCTAGTATGATCGAGAATGATACTGGTGGACGTCTTTGAACTCCCTCCCGCAAGCAAGCACGACTCGCCTTTCACTTATTAGCCTCAGCTTTGTTCTCCTCTTCGGTACGTGTCGAGGTCCATAGACTACTCTCTCTCTTACGAAATTGACTTAATTATACTGGAGACATCAGAGAACCCTCATACTGTACAGCGTAGATAATGTACAGGTAGAGTCAATTCATAGTGTACTTATATCGAAGTCCTGTAAAACGTACAGTAAAGGATTTTGCCATTAGTCCATTTTATATCACTAAACAGCGGGTGATCATTGGGCGATAAAGTTTGACGAATGAGATACTCAAAGATATTGTGGACGGTATTCTAGTGTATTGTGCTATTTTATTACGGTCTAAAATTTATGATGACAACGGGATATGCTTCTAAAGACTTAGGAATAGGTACTGGGACTCTAGGAACCCCAGGTGAAGTTCTCCAAGAAAGCGCGAGATAAACACAGAGACAAGCTAGTGTACACAACCCCATAGCTTTCCAGTGAATTCCTGTATCTGCAGGGATTCCTTTGGTGGTGTCTACCATGGTTTGCCTCTTCTTATACCACTCGTGTTTAAGGACGTCGGCCGCCTTGATCCGTTTCCCCGGCTCGTATTGGAACATCTTTCCAAGCAGGTCTGCAAGCAACAAGACCTCTTCGTCCGGAAGTGTATAGAACGTCAATACCTTCTTGCCCTTGGCCCCCGGTGGCGCATCCGCTGGCCGCTGCATCTCTATGACCATCTGTTTCGACCCAAGCTTCTTCTGAAGAGGGTGACTGTACTGGCTCACTTCATTTTCTCTCTCCTCGGCCTTATTTATTGGCACGTCTATCGCCCCTGACATCGGCTCAGACGCTCCGTCCTCGCCACTCTGGAGATTTTGCGGTGGAATTAGCTCAGATTCTGGGTATAGTTCTCCTCGGGCCTGCTCTTCTAGCTTTTGGTCGTACACCATCCTCTCGGCAACAGGGCGGAAGGGGTACGGAACCGGGCTAATGAATCGTTCCATGCGTCTGATGATAGACACGAGATCACCGGCCAAGCGTGATCCCAGCCTGGCCTCTAGCAGGGTACAAGCTAATGACCAGATATCGCTGGAAATGCTTGGCTTGCCATCGAAAATGACCTCGGGGGCTGCATACTCCCACGGAATACCGAGCTTCTCGGGCGGATTCGACGATTCGAAGGACTCCCCGAAATCGACGATAGCGATATCATTCGTGACGAACTTCTTGAAGCGCTGCCAGGGAAGAGCTTTCACCACTTCTCTTGGTGCGTTCTCGCTCCGTTGACCCCCTTGTGTCCAAACTTCCGCGGTGGTCGGCTCCCCGATCAGTTCCAGCATCTCTTCTTTTTCCATTCTGTCGATGGGCTCAAGCCTCATCAATATGTTCTGCGGCCGGAAGTCGCCGTGACATATCCCATTGCCGTGAATGTAGCTTAGACCTTCTGCGATCTGGTAACAAATGTCGTTGACACGATCAGTATCTTTTCCCAGCTCACCTCGCCAGCCGGAGAGTCTTGGTCCGAGGAGAGGTAATACTGAGCAGAGATGTCTACCATTGGGCGAAGTCGTCCAGAATATGTCAATGGGCATGGCGACATGGCTGTTGTCAATACAGTTTCGCTTCACAGAGAGTGTATTCAAGGCCTTTATTGCTTTCATATCCGAACAATCCTCCGAAGACTTGTCTGCGGCGTTGACTTTGACAGCTCTCCATGTTTTTGTATTTATTTCGTAGCAGAGCCAGACAGTAGCAATTCCTCCGTGACCGAGCTTGTGAATGACTTCGAATTTGCCATCCAAGACGTCCCCGATATCCACAGGGCAAAGACCGCCAGGTTTGTAATCCTCGAGGAATTCGACATCATCCATTATAGACACATTGAGATACTTCTGTAGACGGGATTCGCTTAACCGACGACGGGATGACCCATCACTACCAGTGCTGTCTACGGGTACTGACTCCTGAGTACTAGCCATCGTGTTCATCGGAGATGGTGGGCAGCTAACGAACATTGGAGCTAATTGACGGACCGTGTCTCTTGACAATTAAGACTCTGGCAGATTTTTGTAACATCAGAAAACGAAACAATCCCCTTACAGAAATTGCAAGTAGCTTACAAACAAAGGATTAACATCCCCTACTACCCCCAAATTAGCACGGATGGTTGAAACTTCCCCTTTGTTCGAAAACACCGATAAGAATCGATGAACACAGGAGTAAGTAGAGCTGATAGGGGACAAAGAAAGAGCTCTCACTACAGCAACATTGGCGGAGCCTTCGTTGCAATACCGGCCCCAGCTCGGATATTTGTTTCCCTGGTAGCCGTAGCAAAGATTTATCCAAGACGAAGGCACCTAGGATATTCTACCATCTACTTTCCAATGCGCCAAGAACTCCGTATTGGATTTTCAGTGTGAAAGGCTACCTAGGTAGGCAGTTATACGACGTTCGGTATTGCCAAGGTAGCCCTATTGCCTCCTCTCTCTTTTCACAACACGATAGATTGCCGACATAATTAAAACAAGTCGCAAGCACGCAGGGCTCGTGAAGTTCAGGGCAGAGACAGGACTGACATGACTACTTACTACCATGTGCCTTGCCTATAAAAACATAATAGTGAATCATAACGTGATGGCCAAGGCTGCCTCTATTAGTATCTCAAATCCCTAGTCTACAATTCGAAATTGCGTAGTACCAAAGGCCAATTATGTCCAGTGAATTAAGCCGAGCAGGTATTACAACTCCGTGCCTACGCTTCATAAAGGACATTATTCGTTGTCACTCATTGATCTCATGCCCTCATTTGTTTCCGCCTCTCTAACGTAATGCAATACGTGCTAGACCCCGATACCCTATTTTCCCTTTCCAAGTTGTCAATACCTGGAGTCCGAAACGCTAATTTTATATAAAGACCATATCATGAACATCGTTCGGCTTCAGGTTCTCAATGATTGGTGTATGAGATCGCCCCTCGTTTAGGATCGTTATAGAAAGGCGTGGGACATCTAGAGAGTTAACAGTCAGTTGCAGCTTCCGAGAGTAACTCGATGGGGTTGGGTGTTGTTAAGTTTGATCAGATTGTGTATTTATCCATCAACGAAAATCTCAGTCCCGTCTTGAAACATATTTGGGTAATACATATATCATCATAACAGAGAAAAAGAAAATTGAAAAATGGACATACCAGTCATAGGCTTTGCGCAGTTGTTTAGATTGTGACTGCGTTGCCCAGAGATTCCCAACCGCTGCTAGTCCAAGGAGCAATGAAGATTGCCGTCTGGGCGTCGGCAACCTTGCCGGTCCCTCCATATGCATCCGCCAAGTCGATGGCACCAAGGTCGCCTCGAGGTGGGATAGCCTTTGAAGCCACATTGAGGGCCACATCAGCCGCGTATTCGTCACTACTCAATTCGGCCAGCCGTGACCATCCATACGGCAGCTGGGGGTACAACATGACATCGTTTTGAACTTGGGTCAAAACGTTCTCTTCCCTGCTGCTTTCTGACAAGGCGGCGACGGCACGCAACACCTCGCCAATTTGAGAATGTTCCGCGTCAGTAACCTTATCGCTAGTACGTAGAGTATGTAGTTCGGACACAACTGCCTCGAGGGACTCTTCATCTGCATCTAGCAATGCGATCGCACCCAGTAGCAAGACTGACTGGACATGGCTCGGATCACTCTCTATTATATCAAAGAGAACGATGCGTGCTCTCTCGCGAGCTTCGTCGGTACCGGTCGCCCAGAGTACTTGCGCCAGAACGCAAGCAGCATCTGCGTTGCCACCTGACTCTTCCAACGCTGTCTCAAAGTATTTGACAGCTGGGTCTAGCCTTTTGGCGAAATATTCGGCGAGTCCAAGGGTCAAATGAGCCGAAAGACGAGCTTTTCTGCGCTGTTCTGCGGTAAGCTCCTTTGCCGATTCGTCGCTACTTAGTTCCAAAGCCATTTCGCCACATTCAATAGCATTTGCATATTCTCCAATGGCTAGGTAAGACCGAGCAAGATCGGTCTTGGCTAATGCAAACTGCGCAAGAGATTCGGCAGATTCTGTAGCCTCGTAGTTTGCCTCGAGCTGCTCACATGCCTGCTCTAGGGTATTTATAGCCCTAGGACTGTCGCCTGTCCGTTCTTGATACAATGTCGACAGATGCTGGTAAGCAAGGTCCTGTGGTTTCAAATGTTTTAATTGGGCGAGTGCGAATAACGGCTGGACTAAAGATGCAATGTTTGCACTTGGAGGCCCTGTCAAGAGATGGTCGAATAACGAGGTTGGGTATTGACGCCTTGTTAGAGTTGAGGATGACTCTGATATGTCCATTGCATGTGTGAAAAGACCACGAGCCTCCTTAGAATCGCCATAGAGCAACGCAACAAAACCTTGACCAAGCCAAGCATGGGCGTAGTCGGGGTCATTCGACTGTGCTCGTGTGAATGCTTCGTTTGCTAATTGGAGGTCGTTTTGAAGAAGCGCCAGGGTGCCGAGATTAGTCCATGCGTGTGCACTTCTCTCGTTGAGGAACAAGCTTCGAACGAAGGCATGCTGCGCTACAGAGGGATTGATTTCACTGGTGACCACGCCCAGTGAATTCCAAAAGTCCGGATTGCCGGCCTCAAGCTCAATCGCGCGCTTGAAACAACGCACCGCGGCCTTTTGATACCTGCTCGCCTGGACACGGAGATGCGAGGGAAGGCAGAGATGGGCTCTATTTTGCGCCCAGCCTAGATTATAATAAGCCACAGCTTGAGCATGGACATCATGCGCTGATACGTGAACTGCTCGCTTATGCGCAAGAATGGTAGCATGCAAACTCCGCTTTAAGTCGATCCCAAATGTTTCATCGTCTCGGGAGATATTTTCTGTGAAAATAGCTTTGCTAACTCCATCCACGCCGTCAAGAATCGTGTACGCAGATTCGTGGTCTCTACCTAGCTCGAGGAGCTGGCGGATACCATCCACGGGCAAGTCACGCAGACGACTTTGAACGACAGAAAATATAGAGCAAGCATCGCCGATCGTCTTCCAGAAATTGAAAGTATTAGCCATATCTGAGGGCACGGTTAGAGCAAAAGATAAGGTGTCATTGGCTAGATCGACTGAATTGCCGAACAACCCCTTCTCTACACAGTCCATGGCATTTTCAACCATAGTCTGCATTAGAGCAATTGCGACACCTTCCTCCTCTGGGTGGCTAGAGATAACCTCACGGTAGAGAGAAACAGCGTCATCGAATTCACCAAGTTCACGCTTTACGTTAGCAAGCATATACTTAGTGAACCACGTGTCGCCGAACTTTGAAGCCTCGCTGGCTTCTTCCAATCTCTGGGCGTTTTGTATGGCCTTTGTCGCCGCAATATAGCGTCCAGCGTTGTGGTAGCTTTCGCCTAGACCAACCCATGAATGATAATCCTCTGGAGCTATGCGGAGTGCGTGCTGAAAAGATACAATGGCCTTGGCGTAATCTTGCTTGTTGAGCTCGGCAACCCCTAGCGCCGACAAGGGCCAACTAACCCCTTTCTTCTTCGAACCTGGAGGTGGTCTTACTCTCCCAGAGTCGACTACTCGTTGCGCCACGAGCTCGACTCGATCCCAGTCCCCATCATCTGCAAACGATCTAGCAAGCCGCTCGGCAGATTCAACTTCCGATGATGATAGCTCAACAGCCTTTAGAAAGCACTTTCGGGCCCGTTTCTTGTCTTTCGCGTAGTCTGCATAATAAATGCCAAGGCTGCTGTACGCTGGAGCGTAGTTGAAATTACTCTTTAAAGCGTCCAAGAAATAGGCATATGCGCCATGCCGGCTCTTTCGGGCAGGTTTGGAGCTGTCGATATTCCAGATGCAGCAGCCTAGGCGATATTGCGTCTGAGCTAGAAGATCTTTGGACACCGACTGGCCTGTCATGGATGGAAGCAGAGATTCCAGCTCGGCTTTGCCTCGAATATAGTCTCCTTTCAACGCATATAACCAACCAACTTCGGCCTTGACTCGGAGGTTACCACTATCCCTCTCCAGAACACGTTCCAAGAAATCGATAGCTTTGTCAAATTCTTCTTCCTCTTCGTAAATCAGGCCAACCCCAATCATAGCGGCTGTCGATGTGGGATCCACCTCTAGAACCCTGTCAAAGAAGGATTTTGCTTCTCCATGATTTCTCGGGGACTGATAGAAGACCAATGCAGTGCCTAGGTAGAGCATGAAAGCCTGGTTGGTATTCGTGAAGACCTTGCCGGTCTTCTCGGTTTCGGCAGCCATAATCTTCATAGCCTTCCTCATAAGCTCGACATTACTTTCGTGTTCTTCGAGATGTTGGTAATACTCTCCCATCAACCGATGCGCAAGCAATGAGTTAGTGGTCGAGATACCCTCCGTCATCATCAAAAGTCTGTCCTCGTCGGTGTACGGTATAACAGAAGTCGGTGCGCCACCGTCTTCATCGTCTTCGCTTTCAGCATTATCATCGTCATCATCACCAGTAGTCTGTGTCGGAGCCGCAGTTTCACTTGGTTTCTTGGGAAACGGTGAGAAGTCGCTCGTCATGAACCCGGTTAAAACCCTATAAAGGTCGCTGTCTGGAAAATGGGAACAATATTCGTTAAGAACATTGACATCCCAATCTTTGATTTCCTTGCAGTCTTGCCATTCGATGGCGATGTCCCAGGCAAGCTTGAAAGGGTGCTTGATTATGACCATATCGTTGGCCAGCTTCTGTACCACATTAAATTCGGCAGCTTTTTCTGCCGCTGGTGTGACGAGAAGGCGGTCATATCTAAATTGTAGTAGTTTTTCCTCATATTGACGCCGTATATCGTCGTCGTGGACCCACAATGTGAGCTGCTCGTATATTTCACCAAGCCTGCTTTGGCACAAAACCTCCCTATTGACCTCCAGAGTGACCTCGGCGATCCTAGCTCCAAGCCTGGTGCGTCGCTCACCGATAAGAGTGTTAATACGCTTCTTCTCGTCAACCTCGAGTATCTGTGCAATTGTCTCGTACGTCTTTGCAGGATGCGGCACTCGACCTTCCAGTGCTGGGTAGATGGGACTGTCGGGGAGGATAAGGTTCAAAGCTTGAATGTACTGAGCTCGATCACCCTGGGAACGGGCAAAATCAATGAACTTATCGACGACATCTTGACATTTATACATATCATTAGCGTCCCTGAAAAGCTCGGCGAGCTTCAGGGCCGCATGTTGGTATTTCTGTAGGGCCCTGGGGCCCTGCTTCTCATAGAGCTTGATTAGACCTTGCCAGGCTTGTGCGTCAGAGCGAATCTCTGTCGCCCTCTTGTATGCAGCTTCGGCCAGATCCGGCTGACTCTTCTTGTCCAGAGCAAAGGCCTTGAACACATAACTAGACAGGCGAATGGCTTGGTTAGTCTAAAGCAAAGGCGGTGTACCATTTATGGTGCCAGAGTAGCAAGAGGATCGTGAGACTGGGCCGGGGGTACTTGCGCTTGGTAGTTCTTGGGGTCTCTGTCGATGACATTTTCAGCCTGTGTCAAGGCCTCGTCCCATTTCTGTTGACGAATGGCATCATTGATGGCCTTTAGCGAGGCCTTGATACTCGCCATGTTGGGACGGTTGCATGAGGGATGCTGAAATGGTCATGTCTTGAGATAAGAGGAATTTACACGTGCAGCGTCGTCATTTCATCATTGCTGCTGGGTTGGACCCAGCGGATCTTTGTCGTCCAATTTCTTAAGAGAGCGGGAGTGGCAGAAATACAACGGCAAAATACCGGATTATGAAATGCAGTGTAGGTACAAAGTACATCTGCAGTTAGTTGTCCGGGGAATCTTCGGGTTGAAGCCCGCTACATGCGCTAGCGGCACGGACCAATAGCAGTGGAGGGCCTGGCCCGCTTGATTCTCGGGATATCTTTGGCAGATCTCCGTGACGCGTTGCCATCGTTAGTTTAGTACTACTACCTCGTAAGTGGACCGGAGAGCTACAAGATTCCGGTGGGGAATCGTCATCTCATCCATCAACTCCGGTTCTTGGGACTTACACAGTCGCGTAGGTGAACGACAGACAATTAATGGTCAGCTGCGAAATCTTTGGATTTATATATGCAGCACATTCCTCTCTATTCTTTTTTCCCTTTATCCTCCCCTTGCCCTATTTTCTTGAGCTCTACTCCAAATACCTTTTTACTCCTGAATTAAGAGTCTTCTCTATCCAGTCTTTTGGGATATCTGTTCGTCTTGTTTCCCTCAGCTCATGCAACTTGTTACCTATTACCTAGTTGCTAGACCAAAGACGCTGGGAGGTCCATGTACAGACCGTGGACGTCACCGTTGTTTCTAGCTCTGAGCCAATAGCATAGATATATATACAACCTGAACATCCTCCTCTCCGCCTCCTCGACCTCCTGCCTGCCTCCCTTGCTGCTGCCAGAACTCGCATTCGAACGGATTCGAATCTCCGACGGGACAAGTTTGCCATGGCTCCTCTCCGCCTGACTATTGAGGATGGCAAATTTCGTGACGCTAATGGCAGACATGTCTTGCTAAGGGGTATCAATGTCGCAGGCGACGCCAAATTCCCTAGTCAGCCCGATGTCCCTTCCCATATCGCCGACGATTTCTTTGACGGCGATGGTGTCAAGTTCCATGAGCGACCATTTCGGAAAGAAGATGCACACATCCACTTCTCTCGCTTAAAGCGCTGTGGCTATAACACCATCCGGTATATCTTCACCTGGGAGGCTATCGAGGCTGCCGGCCCGGGATTGTACGACGAGGAGTGGATTCAGCACACCATCGATGTCTTAAGGATAGCCAAAGAATATGGCTTCTACATTTATATGGACCCGCATCAGGACGTGGTTAGTAGTTTAAAATACCAGGTATTACACTCGGCCCCCCACGCTGACTCTCTATCCAACAGTGGTCACGATACTGCGGCGGATCCGGCGCTCCCATGTGGACGGTCTATGCCTGTGGACTAAATCCCCAGAGCTTCGCTGCTACCGAGGCTGCTATAGTACACAACACCTACCCCGAGCCCGAGAAGTTCCCCAAGATGATCTGGTCCACCAATTACTACAGATTAGCTGCCGCGACTATTTTTACATTCTTCTTCGCCGGTCGAGACTTCGCGCCAAAGTGTATAATCAACGGCATGAACATTCAGGACTACCTCCAAGGCCACTTTATGAGTGCTTGTGCGCATCTTGCTAAGCGCATACACGAAGCTGGAGATATCGAGAACGACATTGTTTTTGGGTGGGAGAGTTTAAACGAACCTAACAGGGGAATGCTTGGACACGCCGACTTGAGCGTGATTCCAAACGAGCAGAAGCTAAAGAAAGGCACCTGCCCAACCCTCTGGCAGAGCATATTGACGGGATCTGGTCGAGCATGTGAAATTGACTCCTGGGATATGGGGGGTCTAGGCCCTTACAAAGTCGGCCGCATACTTATCGACCCTCATGGCGAGATGGCCTGGTTGCCAAGCGACTATGACGATTCGAGATACGGCTGGAAGCGTGATCCCGGATGGAAGCTGGGTGAATGCATCTGGGCCCAGCATGGAGTGTGGGATACGTCAAGCGATGTACTTTTGAAGAAAAACTATTTTGAGAAGCATCCAAAGACCGGTGAGACCTTGGAATATCACCACTTCACCAACACATACTTCATGGATTTTTACCGATACTACCGGGATACTATCAGATCCATCCATAAGGACGCCATTATACTGTGCCAGCCTCCGGTACTGGAAATACCCCCAAGCATTAAGGGCACGGAAGATGATGATCCCAATATGGTATACGCACCACATTATTACGACGGAATCACGCTGATGACCAAGAAATGGAACCGAACGTGGAATGTCGATGTTTTTGGTGTCCTTCGTGGCCGGTATCTCCATCCTGCATTCGCTATTAAGATCGGGGAGACGGCGATTCGAAATTCGTTTAAGGAACAGCTAACAGCCATAAGGAAGGAAGGCCAAGACTACATGGGGAATCATCCCTGTGTACTGACCGAATTCGGAATACCATACGATATGGATGACAAGTTTGCCTACAAGACAGGCGATTACTCGAGCCAATCTGCTGCTATGGATGCTAATCACTTTGCTGTGGAGGGTTCGGTGATGGATGGTTATTCATTATGGTTGTACTCGGCGACGGTAAGATACGTCGTAATCTCAATCCGACTACCTTGTTGCTAACCGCTATGCTCTCTTAGAATGACCATGAAAGGGGCGACTTGTGGAATGGTGAGGACTTGTCCATCTTCTCAGTGGATGATCAAAGTCTGCCAGTGTCTCCACTTCCCCGAACTTCGTCAAGCCTCTTGAAGACAACTACATCTACTTCCGCTTCCACTTCTCGACCAGAGACCGAGGATGAAACCACAGTCACGCCCGGCAATCTGAAGCGTACTCTTACGAATCCCTCGATCTCGTCAACACAATCAAATCGAAATCCTGAACTGACGAACACCCCTGGATATCGTGCGGCAGAAGCTTACGTCCGACCAGCACCGATTACCACGAATGGTTCCATCATTGATTACGGGTTCGATCTCAAAACTTGCGAGTTTACCTTGAATATCCAAGGGACCCAGATCTCATCAGAGGACATAATCACGACTATTTTCCTCCCAGAGTACCATTTTCCAAAAGAGCAATGCAACGTTGTAGTCAGCTCTGGCAAGTGGGAAATTAGTACTGATGATGAAGAACGAGTGTGGATCCAGAAGCTCCGATGGTGGCATGGTGAAGGGACGCAAACCCTTAGAGTGACGGGTATAGTACGACCGCACAACGCCCTGGCAGGAACAGCTGAAGAGGCGGGATATCTAGAGCAATGCCAGCAATCTTACGGCGTGGACTTGAATAACTGTAACGTAATGTAGAGAGATTAGATGTCATTCTTGGTTTGGCCACGGTCACAGCAACACAGGTGGTCTGTAAGGCTAAACGAGCGTGTCAGGATCCGCAGTAATCACTCTTTAATAGCGGCGAGACACTAGTTAGAATAACGAACTTCATGAGTGACGCCGATGATAAGAGTGCCTTGACGTGACTTGAAAACTGGCTATGCGGATCATAACCGCCTGCTATTAACCTTCCGATCTGCAAGGCACATGGCACAGGACGGGCTTCCAGGGACCAGCCGCATGTGGACCAATCAGGGACGAGTAAGACACCAAACGAGAAGGGAATCGGAAAGAGAAGATGCAGTGAGACGCGAGTAAGTGTGACCCTACCTATCATACAGTAGCTCAAGTAGAGGGTAGACAATTTCACCAACGGACAAATCATGGGTGTTGGTATGCACTGGCATTGCAGGCTCAATCAATTAGCAACGCATTTTCCAATTCGCAAGACGACTGACTACCTGTCTGTCTAACTTGATCGCGAACAACTAGTTAAACAGAACAGGTTGAGTTTGACAGGTTAGCATAACCCCCTCTCAGACAACATCTGGTATACGTTAGGTAGATCAGACTACTCTATGGAGTTTGGTGTCGGTTCCAAGCCGGCCTTGCACAACATCGACGGAATAGCGTATGTAAGCCTACTATGCAACGAGTTGTGGTGTATATGTTGCTTCAGCAGCTTTACATTCGATCTTTTTTTTTTCTTTTTTTTTTCTTTCGAAGGATCGCAAATGCGAGGTCAGCCACTCAAAAAGCAACACTAACATTAGAAGCGCGCTTAAGTTACTATACGTCGAATCGACCTATCAGACTTTAGCTAGGTTACTTAAGGATCGGGACCAGCGATGCAAGCTGCAGGCTGGGGGCGATTCAATGTGTGTCTTAGATGTGTACCTGGATATAATAAGGACGTATGTATGTATGTATGTATGTATGCACATGTGTAGGTACATATGTGGTCAGCGAAATAAACAATGCGACTGTGTCGTAGTGCGATTGGATATGAGAATCGGGTTGGAATTATCGCAAACTACCTAGGTATATAAATCAATCGCCTTGTGTTTTATTAGTATTGAGCGCCGAGTTGCGCACTTGCGGTGTTGTGATGCTTGGGTCTCTTGACCTCTTAATGTTGATTATTAAATTTATGTAACACCTAATAGTGGACCTACAGGTAAGTATAATTGATATAGACGAGTTTACTGTTCAAGGCGAGTATAATAGTTGCTGAGGTGGGTCCACTGTTGTAAGTACCTAGGTCCATACGTATGAAGGTTCCAATTCTCTACTGCTATTACATATAGATGCATATATGTATGCACATATGTATAAGACAAAGAATATCATATGTAGCTAAACATTACAAGTATTATTCAATTACTCGTGGCCCAGTTAGTATACATACAGTGGGATTTTACTGTGCAGAGGTAGCGTTAGATACGTACATAATCCGTACATGTACAAGACCTATAACAGTGCTAGTGGATGGAGACGGGCCTACTTGCGTGCGTGTGTCCACGTCGTATCGGGGGGGCATGTCGTTTCATGCCGCTCCGCCTTCTTGGCTTTCACACGTCCTACTCCATCCCCATTCGTCAGCTTGCCTTGGAGCGGAAAAGACCACGGGCAAAGAACAAGTCGACGCAGAAAACGAAACAAACCCGAATTCGCAGCCCAACACCCACCGTCCGCCAGCTAGCCACTAGCCTTTAGTCACTTGCTTCCATGCTTAGGCCATCATCCTCTCGCCCAAACTAGAGCGCGGGAAGCACACGGAGCGACGCTCTTGGCGAACTGCTCTCGAGCCATCGTTAAGCGCGTAGCCGCCCACCACCTTCGAGCCGAACGGGCGCTAATTCCACGACATACGATAGCCCGCTGGCGTTCACGCAGACAACCGGATGCTCTGCTGCTGGTCATGGTCCCCCGCCATTGCCGTCATTGTGCCATGATCGGGATTGGCCACAAGACCCAAAGAGACTATAGGCCCGAGACTTAACTCGATCCGACCTGTCGTTATCCCACCTTGGTCTCGAGGCCGGTCGCCTCGATAGCGATATTGTCCACCCTCTTTACCTGTATATACATCGAATCTACCGTCGAACTGCTTCTGTTAATTAGCAGCTCGAGTCGCTACGCAACCTGTCTTTCTCCCCCGTGCTCTGTCCGCCTCCCAACCCGGACAAACCCGACCTTCGTACGATTGCGGCCGCTCCTTGACCACGACAGCAGTCCACCGGTGGCGGCGGGCCGTCTTAGCTGCCCAACATGTATCCAAACACACAGAGAGATCCCGCGCGGCCGTTTCAGGTCCCCCCGCCGCCTCCCATGTCTCCACCTGTTCAAGGACAGGTGAACAACATGATGAACCTGAACATCCCTCCGCCCCCTCCACGATACCCAGGTGCGCCATCGGCTGCTAACAGCGTACTTCTACCTCCGCCGCCCGGGCCTCCACCCAACAGCGCGCTCGGCCCGCAGCCACCGTGGCAGGGGAGTTGGGGCCGAACTTATGATGGGCGCACCGGCTTTCACATACCCCCTCCGCCCGCTGGTGGCCCGGTAGCGGCCTATAACCCAAAGCTACACCACCAGGCTTCGAGCAATACTCTGAACATACCCCCTCCCCCACCCCCGACGAACGACCACGGCTCAGGGACATACAGGCCCGGAAACGACAATGAAGCTATGGTATCTGCGACGTACATCCCGGGGAGCGACACCTATGGGGAGGGCGTTGGCATACCGGGTTTCTTTCCTGAAGACTCGACATATTCGGTCACCACCCAGGGTTCTTGGCCGAGCCAGACTGGGTCTAGCAGTACCGCAAACACGACACCGGCCGATGATGCTAGCCGTGGCGGCCTATACGCCAACGCCGTCAAAAACAGGATGACGTCAACAACCTCGAATGCCACCAGCTCGCACTCCGAAATACCTCCCGAGATGGCAGCAAAATGGCCGTTAGACCATGTGCTACTGTGGTTGGCTGCGAACTCCTTCTCCAAAGACTGGCAAGAAACGTTTAAGGCACTGAATATCCACGGGGCCCGTTTCCTTGAGCTCGGTAGCCAACGAGGCGGGCGGGGGAATTTCGGCATGATGCACCAGCAGGTCTATCCACGACTAGCACAAGAATGCACAAATAGCGGCACTGGGTGGGATCCCGGGCGAGAGAGGGAAGAAGGCAAGAGAATGCGCCGTCATATTCGAAGTATGGTTACCGGGAAACCCCTAGAAATGTCCAAGGCACAACCTGCCCATGCCAGGAAAGAGTCTATTAGTGGCTCGCAGCCACAGAGTACAGGCACAGATGTAGAGTCCCCAAACACTCCTATCAAGGCCAATGGACCAGGGACTACCGCGCGGAGATTTTCGCAAACCAGATCTACGACGATGCCCAACCTGAATGGTACGATGGCTTCGGAATCAAACCATCGAGCCATGCTGAAGAATATCGATATCGAGAGCAGTCGCAAAATGAGCCCCAGCAGTAGCGAGTTCGGAGACTCTAGCTTGAGAAGGCAGAGCCCCGCCGGCAGCCCAAAGCTGGCGTCTGCGCTATTCCCCCCTTCTTCTTCACCTTCGAGTAGATATGCCAGTCACAAATCTAGAAATAGTACTGACTCGGTCTCTTCGAGCGCAGCGATATACGGCTCCGGGGTACCACCCGAGGCTAGTCAGCTTCTTCGGAACGCCCAAAACGGCAGCGGTATCGGTGATATGATCTATACAAGCCGCGGCGATGCCCGGCGACTAGGTGGTGAGACCAACCGGCTTTCACCTTTGGATCCTAACGACCGGATGGCTGGCCCCGAGCCTACATCGGCCAAGGACCACAAGAGCTTCCTGGGATTTTTGAAGAGAAAGCACAAACAGAGAGAGGATTCCGACGGAGATTCACCTACGAGTCCGAATCTAAGACGATATGGGGATAGCTCACTCGATCGACTACCAGAACCTATACAGGACTCGGCACCGACATTCAGGCAAAAGACTTCGAATATTACGAGGGTATTTATTCTGGTGACGATGGACGGTTGGAACTATCGAATGTGTGACGTGACAAATTGCGATTCAGCCGCTGACCTGCGTGCCAACATCTGTATGAACCTGGGTCTTCCAGATCCAGATGTGCTCCAGATCTACTTGACCGAGTTGGGGCGCGCAACACATGAGGAGGCATTGGAGGACCAGAGTCTGTGGATCCACAAGCGCAACAAGGGTGACTCTAACGGGTCTTTGAAGCTTCTCATTAAAGTTGGTGGTACTGGAAATGAGAGTACGAATATTCCGTCATTGTTACTACCCAGCAGTATAGATGGAGATCGTTTTGGTGGGCAGCGACTGAGGTCGAGCTCTTCACCGCCCACCTCAAGAACCAACACCATCACAGGCGAATCTCAACTCAACGATGACCAACGGGCTGCAAAAGCCAACGAATATCGAGCCGAAATAGAAAACAAACAGGCGGCATACCTCGCCAAGAGAAAGCAAGCACTCAAGGAGTCATCACCACAGGAAGGGTCTCCTTTGATCGGAATTGTTGGTAGGAATGTGGACTTCGATCAGCCACGCACTTCTCCCTACGAGGATAAGAAACAGGACAACCTCCTCCCACAGAGACGAGCTCCTGCGCCACCGGGTGTCGAGACTGCTACACTGATCAAGGCAAACTCTCTAAGTAGGAAGACAGGCCATAACATGAAGCCGTCCCAAGGAAGCCTTGACGGTGTCCCCAGCCCCAGGAGACCAGCAACATCTACGGGTTCCAGTGAAGCAAATCAGGACCCGTCGCAAAAACGACCAGGCACAGGCACTGCTTCCCCACCGGCCGGATCCGCTCTCGGTGCTCTAGTGAATATGGGAAGTGCCTGGGGAAGACTTGGACGACCCTCCGCTGCTGCAGTGCAACAGCGTCCCGTGTCGCCTAATCAAGCCAACCCAGGAACCGCTGGCGGAGCGGACTATATGGAACAACGAGGTAAGGGAGCAATGGCAACCGTTGATTTTGGACACACCGCTTCCGGTCGCAGTAGTCCACGGTCGGCGTCTGGCTCTCCCGGTTCCCTAACGTGGAGCCGTGGTGATATACCATTCGTCGTGCCGGACTACTCGCCCGGCGGCACCCCAATCCTTGGCAACCGGAATATACCCCAACTTGAGTCAAGTACTAAATTGCGTCAAATAGCACAACGAGCACCTTCACCTGGCGACCTGAGTCCGAGCAGTGCTCACCCTTCTGGCCCCAATACTGGACCTGAGCAGACTACGGCCAACAAGCGGAAGTCTCACGGTCCCGACGTGGACTTTACGGATACGGATGTTCAATTCTCAAGGCTTACAGAGTCTGCGGACCGGGACAACGACGACTCAGGTGATGATTCCGATGACGGCCTATTTGCTATTCCTATGCGGGGCAGACAACCGTCGAAGGCGGTGCGGAAGCAGAAGAGCGTTGAAGACACTGATTCAGATTCCGGTAGCAAGAGGCCCAGCTTAAGACTGAAGACCTCGAGACCGAAAAACCTATCAGTCACGTTTGGCTCTTCGGGTACTGTCAAGACGCCCGATCTCGAAGACGACGAGGAAAGTGTCAGAAGCGGTCGCCATCGGCGCACGCCGGCAACGCCGGGTTCCGAGCCATGGCAGTCGGACGACAGCAAAATCAACCGTAGGAAGTCGTTCATCGAGCGGGATGTGTGGGCCAATCGACCACCTCCCGAGGCTCTGTTGAGCAACCTCGACGCTTTCTTCCCGGAGCTGGATCTAGATCAACCTGTGCTTGATGAAAGCCAATTACAAGAGCCTACATCGCCAGTCTCGCCTATATCGGAACAAGAAGAGGTAGCGGAAAGTTCTAACGTGAAGGTCGAAATCCAAACTCCGCCTGATACGAGTTCCGAAGGGAAGACATTTTATAATGAAAGCGACACGCTCGGTTCGGACGAATCTACACTTAAAGCCCTGGAGCGGCCCATTTCCATTGCTTCGAGCGCACGACGAAGCGTACGGAAGTCTGGTGGGCTCGGTCGCATGAAGTCCATTCGAGAGGTGGCACGCGGCGCCCATGAAGCGAACAAGCGCTTCACTACATCTTCAGCTGGTGCCGGCGGCCGATCGTCATCCTTAGTTCAGCGTCGCAAGAGCACCAAGATGTTCGGTGCGAATGTTGTCCAGATTCGTCCAGAAAGAGGATCAATGATCATGCCACAGATCCCCCAAGATGTACTACCGAAGCGGCAGACTACATTCCGATGGTTCAAGGGTGAGCTGATCGGTAAGGGGACTTATGGCCGTGTGTATCTTGGCATGAATGCAACTACGGGCGAATTCTTGGCTGTAAAAGAAGTTGAGGTTAATCCCAAAGCTGCCGGTGGAGACAAAAACAAGATGAAGGAACTTCTCGCCGCTCTGGACCAAGAGATCGACACCATGCAAAACCTTGATCACGTCAATATTGTGCAGTATCTTGGCTGCGAGCGTAAGGAGACAAGCATCAGCATATTCCTTGAGTACATTTCTGGTGGCAGTATCGGATCCTGTCTGCGTAAGCATGGCAAATTTGAGGAACCCGTTGTCAGCTCTCTCACGCGGCAGACGCTTTCAGGTCTCGCATATCTTCATCGTGAAGGTATATTACATCGTGACCTTAAAGCCGACAATATCCTTTTAGACGTTGATGGCACATGCAAGATCTCGGACTTCGGCATCTCCAAGAAGACCGATAACATCTACGGCAATGACAAGACAAACTCAATGCAGGGTTCGGTCTTTTGGATGGCGCCTGAGGTTATCCGCTCCCAAGGCGAAGGCTATAGCGCCAAAGTCGACATCTGGAGCTTGGGCTGCGTGGTGTTGGAGATGTTCGCCGGGCGCAGGCCCTGGAGCAAGGAGGAAGCCGTCGGCGCCATCTACAAGATCGCAAATGGGGAGACGCCGCCCATCACTGAAGACGTTGCTGATGCTATCAGTCCATACGCGCTAGGTTTCATGCTGGACTGCTTTACTGTGTAAGTTTCGATCCCTGGCTCTGAGATCATACATACAATCAGAAGGGAGAATTGATATGCTGATGCAACACTTATAGCGACCCGCGAGATCGCCCCACAGCCGAACGCTTGCTTAGACGGCATGAGTTTTGCGCACTGGATGACGACTACAATTTCCTCGACACGGAGCTTTATGCTAAGATTCGGGGCACATTCTAGTAGACGAATAGAAGCGCACTGCTAATGCATGAGAGAGCGTATACCGATATAGACTGGGTCCTGTAGGGCAAGTGACTAAGTTGACCTCAGCGCCTACGGATATTATTATTTCACTTCACACACACTATATGAGCGGAGGATTCTCGGTCATTTCATCGCCTCATCGCAATGTACCAAGAATTAACAGCAATTCAGCGTAGACCATCATCATCATCATCATCATCAACCACTCCTTTAGCATGGCGTTTATTTCAGGGGCGGTGAGAAAAGGAGAAAGGACACCCTTTTCTGGCTTGCTTTTGTTTTTCCCTTGGATGGAATAGGAGAAGGGTCAGGTCTACTACATTTCGCGTGTATGCACCTAGGTATTACCTACCAACCTACAATATAAGCTTTTGGATACCAACAAGCCAAGGGTACCTGGTAGGAAGGATCAGGAAGGTTCTGCAATTATTTATATTCTTGTAGATAGCTATTAGAGACCGAAAGAAAGATGAAAAAGTGAAATAAATCAATATGGTATGGGTAACTTCCACATCATTCGGACAGACAAGACAAGTTTCTCTTTTTTTTTTCTTGCGGGGGGAGTGAGTTGTGATTGGTATTATTTGCTCTTTTTAAATACGTGTAGTTACGTCTACGACGAGAGATGGGTTGGTAGGGTGGGGTGGAAGTACCTAGGTAGGTAGGTAGGTAGGTATGCATAGGGGGATAGAACGAGTAGTCTGGACGGATCGGGGGCTATTTGTGCTGTGTTGTGTTGTGTTGGTAATTGTCTCCGTCTGCCCTGTGCTGTCCCTTTGCCTGCTAAACTACGTTTTGCAACTGGATGGTTATGTATTTCGAAAAGGTACTCGCACGATGGAAAGTACAAGACGCTTGAATGTTTTCAATTAGGCATGTTGGGTGGGGTTAAATTGGGTGGTATAGTGATGATACTGCTTAGGTATGATGGAAACTTGGATAACAAAAGAGATAAAATGGACTAATCGAATTTCTGCTTTCCCCTCCCCCCCCCCCCCCCCCCCTTTTTTTTTTCTTTGTCTTCTTTTTTTTTCTCTCTACTTTTTCTCTACTTTTTCTTTTTCCTTCTTATGTATCTCATATCGGGCCACATATCCTCGCATCGTGTACAACGCCCTCCTACGGTGTGAGGCTTCAGCTTCCCCTGCGCGTCGCCCGCGTGAACGTTGTACTCTCTCCTCCTCCACGCCACTCCCCTTCTCCGGCTCGCAACACCGAGACCGAGCGGCGTCGGCGCGGGAGAGGTGGAGGTGGACCCCGGTTTGGGTCGGGGTCGGGTTTGGGGCCTTAGTTCTGCTTTGTTGCCGAGTACGGTTAGGACCGCGGCGATTATGCGTGGTCGCTTGGGGTGGGATGATGGTGAAGCAGGGTATTGCCCCGGGGGAGCGGGGAGTTTCTGGTCAGCGGGTAGGGCTTCAGTCCTAGTTTTCTGTTTTTTTCTTCTTTTCTTTTCTTTTCTTTTCTTCTTCTATGAGCGCGCGTGTACGTGTATATGTTGAAATATAAGCCTCACTAAGCTATGGCGCATAACACATTTTCCCTAGAAATCAACAGCATATGTGTGGCTTCACATCCGAAGCAGCAACCCTATTAGGACGAGCAGTAGATGCGTGACGGCGACGTCGTCGAGGATTGCGGAACCCCGGGACTCGGAGAGTTCTAGGCCGGCAAACCACAAGATGCCGAGGATCACCAGGGGCACGCAGGCCGGCAGCCATGACTTGTTGCCCTGCTGCCCGTGCTTGGCGACGACGAGGGCGGCGGCGAGCAGGGAGAGCGGCCAGAAGACTAGCTCCACGGCGGCGGTGGCGTCCCTTGCGGAGGACATTATCTGTTTGTCGGTGTCGTTGTTTTTGTGTTTAGTTGTACACTATATCGGATAGGATATGATTATAGGCTGAGGATTGGGAGAAGGTACTACCAGTCAATCATTCGATTCTAGAAAGAAGGCGATTATCTGTGCGTTTTGTATTCTCTCGCGGCAAGACTGCCACGGTGGTAGGGTAGGAAGAATAGAAAGAGAATAAGGGAGAGGGAAGCTCACTGGGGACAGTTACAATGTTATTATATTCAGAGAAGCGCCATTCTAGTTAGCCCTACGTGCTAAGCTCTGAGGCGCAACGAAACTAGACCATATACATAAGTGTCATGCTAAAGACGAGGACTCTCAGGACCGTCCCAGGCTAAGCTCACCAAAATCTATTTCAAACATCCTAGTACTCGGTTTGTGGTATGCTTAGAGTTGGACTTGCCATCTAGTCGCTAAGTAGGACTCAGCCACGGAACACAGGCTCGAGGTTAAACTAGAAGAATGGGCAGTGTGCACACCACCCAAGAGCTTAGAAGCGTTGTCTAGCGTCGTGAAAAATGGTTCGAGACCGCCGCTCGGCCTGATGGTTGAGTTTAGGGGAGTTGATCGATAGCTGGTGTAATGCATCTTGAGCGATGCGGATATCAGGTGGAAAAGGGGTAGGGAGTTTGCGTTGCTTTAAAAATAGCTCGAGATGTGCGGCGATCAGAGTCTTCAATGGCAAGTTTACCTTCACTTTTGAGGAATAATATGCGCTGCATTAGCATCGAATAATCTTATCTTTTTAATTTCTTTTTTCTGTGAAGGTGTCCATGCCAATTATATGAACCAGCACGACCTTCAGTATTATTACGGGGGTGACTATAGGCGTGTCAGAGCGCAGATACACATGGCTTATACATGAAAGGCAAGGAGTGTTCCTTCTAGAAGGCTCATAAAGGTGTTTAAAGGGGTATAGATGTGCAAGTGGGCGAATAAGTCAACTTCAAACTTCACTCGGATTGCTCTCGCCTGTTCAAAGCACTTAGGTTACATCTGTTTAAGGGCAGTGTAGTGGAAGCACCAGAATGGAAAGCAGAATCGCGGAACTACTCACAGTCGTGTAGCGGCTGCCAGCGAAATAGTACGAAAAAGGAAACGGAAGGTAGTAGGTATAGAGTATCGTAAACACAAGCACAACCTTATTGTCTCGCAGCATGAGAAACATCTAGCTTTGGTTTGTCGTGTATCGAGTGTGCTTCCCATTTCCAACTCTTCAATCATCGTCAACTTGATGTTCATCATTATTCTACCAGGCCCCATTATCGAATAGACGTATACGTCAAGCCTCTACGTATTGCTACTTTCGAGTATATAAGCTACCTGTTTCCCACCGAGAACCATGGTATATTGGGAGCCAATTCGGGTCGACCGGGCCGTGTACAACAAATTAACCGCGCTCCATGGCATGTTCTTCAGCACACAGTTCATGCGATCTGAGGTCCCGGTCAGTGCCTAGAACGTCATTCTCCTCAAGAGTCGCCTCAACGATATCGAATGTGCCTCAATTATCGAAGTGCAGGGGGGTATATTGGATTTGTTCCGGGAATGCGTGCGTGTTTACGACCGACGTGGTGTTGGCTGCATAGCCTCTGAGTCGTTCTGGCAGGAGGTCAGTACATTTGAATGTTTTAATCTCTCCCTCAAGATGATCTTAAAGACCCCTGGTAACTGCAAGGTAATGTCGTTACTGACTTTGCCATATGGAATAGGTCTGGCTCAACCTGATCCCGAGCACTTCCAACGAGGCAAGTGCCCATAAATACCTTGTCAACGTCGTTCACTTCTATGCCCAATCGAGAGAGATGATGCGACGATGGGAACTCGTGGAACGCGAGATGCCTCAGTGGGAGATACAGTGGACGATCGACTTTTGGAACCGAAAGACATACGCTCAGAGCTACTGGGACCCTGAAACCACCAACAACCGCCCCAAGAGACAACGGACGATCTGCTCGACAGACGATCACTACGACAAGGATGGTATGGAGGCAGGCGCCCTCAGTCCTACCAAAAGACGGAAATCGTCGGACCTTTCCAAATACGTCAAAGACATGACCATAGACCATGAAGAGGATGGTACTCCGACGCCCCTGGACAAGGGAAAGCAGCCTGCGGTCGAGACCGACAGTTCGGATCTCAGCAATCTCAGCGAGCTCGACGAGCCTGGAGAGGATCCCCAGGGGAGCGGTAGCTTTTAAGGATACGTGTATGTTAACGCACGAAGCTATTACTGTTGGAATTGTTTCAACTGGCTTTTAGAAGAGAGAGACCGAGTGGGACATGTATAGTGCTCCGTGGTGGTTTACTGTTCATAAGGTTCTACTCAGTGCTTGGAGATAGGAGAAGAAGGTTATGGATAGGATCAGTGAGGCCAAGTAGTGCAGTGGACTAGAATAAATACGGCTTGATCTTGCAATACCAATTCTCGACATTTGTTGATCGAGTAATGGCTGGTCCTTAAATGCTAATAACGGTACGATATCGACCTAGTAGATGTTTATGGTTTCCAAGCTATTATCATCTATACGTCTCTAGGTAAGAGGCCACAGAGCCCATAAGTCAATACCCCTGGCTACGAACCTCCTTAGTCACGAGCCATTTTCCCATACGAGATATCGATCGAAATTTATCAACTTTATAATTTAAAGAAGCCTTATTAAAACACTTGATTTTTAGTGTGGCTTTAATTTTTCATAATAAAAATTATTTAATTATGTACTTACTTAATTTTCCTATTTTATTTAAAAGCTATTCAACTCTTTTATTAACAATATTATTAATAATTTATATCACCGTCTTGGCAATTATCTAGGGACGATGCTCTGGTATTATTCACCTAGTGTTTAACTATCGCGAGTGCCACGTTGCTAATCACCGTGGCTATATATACCAACTTAGATTGCAAGGCGTCGACGGTTAGTTTAGTGGGGAAGTCGGTCCGTGACCTGATGGTCACAGCGAGATGGGAAAGGAAAAGGAAAGAGACACCAAATTTACATGTGAAGGATCTGCTTTTATTCCCCTGCATTAGGTATACGTGTTGGTCACTACGTCTATGTGGCTTAGAAACCAACTAGAAACACGGGACAGGTGGGTACCGTGACTATTTAAATATATATAATGTTATAATATTTTAAAACAATATTTACCTATTAAATAATTAGTTTTATAAAAACGAGAAAAAAATATAAATATAAATTTCTATTAAATTATTAATGTAAATTAGTTATTATATAATTTTATATATTTCTTGTATGTTATTATTATATATTGAAAATGTAGTGATTTTGATGATTTATATGGAAGGTGATGGTTCGTGACTGTAGAGGATGGATCGTAGCCAAGGGTGCTGACTTGCAATAGGTACGTACCTTCGCTGTCCTGCATAATAAAGTAGTATAGAAGTAGTATTCACCCACACAATGAAGCCATTCTCGATACCTCAGCAACTACGCGCTACGTGCAAGGGAAAGGACTCTAACACCACGAGTCTCTATCCCCAGCAACGCTTCTAACCACCCAATCTCTTCCTCATCCACAACGTGTTTCAAGTAACCATACCCACCACTCGTTTCTGTCCATTTCTTCGCATTATTGGTTCTGGTGTTCAGTTTGCGCAATAGAACGTCTTCAAGAACGGGCTAATCTTTGCGAGAGCACTGCGACCCGACTTCCACCTCACTTCTTCTACTTCAGTCCGCCGCTGCAAATCAAACGACACACCGCAACCACCCACCTTTCCAGTTCCAGGATAATTGACCTATTGATCGCATCGGGTACGTCTGGTGCAGAATTCCATCTACAAACCAATCAGTATCAATTAACTAGATATATAGCTCGTTTCAAGCCCGACCATCATGGACCCGTCGAAGCTACAGAAACCTTCCACGCAGAACTTCTCGGCCAAAAAGGAGCGTGCTCAGGTCGCTATTTCCCAGACCACCAATTACCAGGGCAGTGCCCAAGAAAACGAGAGCCGTGATGTCCTCACAAATTTCGATATATTCGATTTTACGGGCATGGAAAGGCTTAGCGGTGCCGAAGTAGCCGCCTTCTCCGAAATACTTTTCTGTTTCCATAAGGGCAGGAAACTCACTTCCCGCATCGTCCTCGGCAGCCTTCGCGATATCTTGACTAAGGCGAGAAAAGAATGGAGCGATTTCGAGCTCGAAACCGGGAACGCCCCCGAACCCGAGGACGAGCTTCTGTTTTGGTTCATGTTCTGGGACAAGTACCAACCTGGAGAGCAACTTAAGATTGCAAACCCTACGACATTGATAAGGATGGTCTCGTACTACGGATCGGGGTTCAAGAGCATGCTGAACAACGCGTCCATATACGTGGATCTGGACGGCCTCGAATTATCTTGCGCAGTGCGCGTAGCCGTGTGGCTTCAGACGACCCAGGACCTCAAGATATCGTGCTCGTTCAATACACCACTTGGCACAGATTTCCGAAAACGTCGACGCGTTAGTGGAGGAGCGGATGAGCAACACCGCGGAGACCAGGCACAACTTCAATATGTGCAACAGGAGCTCGGGCAGATGACTTCAGAGCGCGATGAGGCAAAGAAACAGTGCGCAGAGCTAAGAGGCCTACTGGAGGAAGAAATAAGCAAGAGGGAGGCAATTAGCTTGGCGCTGAAGCACGCAAATAAGCAGCACAGAGAGAGTTTAGAGCACCAGATGCAGTTTTTAGAATCTTGCATTCGCCGCGAACTTCCCCACGCAGAGACGGCCTATAATGCGACGAACCTATTCGAGTGTATCTTGGAGGTGCAATACATCGGAGCTCACGTCGATGACGGCGTTATTGAGAGAACCAATATCAAGAGTACCCTCGAAGACGTCATGCACACGACTTCCGATTCCTGGGCAGGGGAGATTTCGTGCGTATGTTCCGAAATCTTATCCGACTGGAGCAATCGAGAAGGAGAGAAGCTGGCGGATTGATAGATGGATGGGTTTGGCGGAAGGGTATTGCGGACGTTGACCGAAATCGTTGCGAAAGGAACCCCTGCGGAAGATGGCTGGTCAGATGACGGATCACGTACGAGAGGAGAGGTACATGACTTGGTAAAATTTGCTACCTACACTTGCGACGGTTAGAGATGAGAGGCGTCATCGACACAAAAGGTTTTCACTTGATCTGGAGTCCCGGAATTTCCCAGTCTGGGCACCTATATGCGTTGCATCATTGAGTTTTATAGGTCGAGAATAGCTTAACCTAGTACGTTCGACAGAGTGCAAATCACAACTCTCTCGGGTTTCTAATACTACTACTTCGAGTATCTTTATAGTGTGTCTTTTCTTTTCTTCATGAAAATATGATAACCGTAGAATCGCAAATAAGACGTCATGGTACCAGGAGCCTAGGTACCCGGGTACATATGAATAGAACATATTTCCCGTATCATCCACGACGGTTTTATTTATCTTCGCTCTGTATATACAAACTAAATTTCTCACCTTCACGGCGGCACTCCTGGTGAGGAAAAACATAACTGTAGTCATATTAAACCCTATACCTATCCACCGTGAGCGCGGATATATACTGCTATGATAAAGGTGGCTTGTCTGTCACCTCATGTATCTTGTAGACACTTCACTTTCTATTCCATGTACATAAATGGTACATATACGTGCATCCCATATAGTTTAAATCTGATGTTCCTCCAGAGTGGGAGTACATGTCATGATGTCGCTCCGAGTAGATGGGTACAAACGATGTGGTCGGGCAGAGAAATATGCCTAATGGTACCTTATAAGGAGCCTTCTTACACACAAAACAGCAGTCCTTTCGTTCTCGGCTGGGTCTGTTACCTTAGCTCTCCTTCTCCCTTCCAACCTTAGCCATAATATTTAGATACTAGCGAGGATTACTTGAGAGTAGAGAAGAGATTAGAAGGGATTATGTTACTTGTTTCATTATTGGAGTTCTGTATTCGGTCATTTGTTTGTATATACACGTTGTCCCGTGAGCCATTATCCACTCTGTTGAAGAGTACATTCCTTCTGCTCTTATGAATCGAAGCACACACACAAACCGCCGACCACGGAACCGCCTCATGTGTATCTCTACAGGGCATATCTCAACATCTCTCACCAACTTTGGAGTTTACTCGTTCAAAGCCGTATCCGTTCAACGCCTGCCACAGAAGGCCTATGCCATCGCTTATAGTGGGTTGCTTGCATCCATAATAGCCTTCCGACATGTATCCGAGGACCCCTCCATACCTAGCTTCTAGTTTTGAGGTAGTCCGATGACTGACCCTCGATTTCTAATCCGCACTGATCGTCTAGTGGGCAATAGTCGTCGAGCCGGCGCGGGACCCTTGGAATCTATAATGATCCTATTAGTCTGCCGAACCATAATCTGACTTCTGCTTGGGCTTGTATTTACCGTCCTTCTTGTCCGCCTGCGTATCTGCCTCTTCCGGCTCCGACTCGGTCTCCTGGTCGAGCTTGGCCTGGAGGGCGTCACGCTGAGCGCGAGCCTCATCCCGCTCTCGAGTGATTGCTTCCTTCTCGGCCTTGACTCGCGCGAGCTCGTCTCTTAGGGCCTCCAGTTCTACAGATCCCTCCTCGGCTTGACCTTCGTGTTCTTGCCCGCGTCTCTTTCGACCATCTCTGATGTCGTTGACTTGGCCTTCCTGGTTAGCTTGGTTTGCTGGGACGATGTGGACGACGTGGTTCGGCCGCATGGCTTGGTTGGCTCGACCGTTCACAGAATAAGGGACAGTATGGATAGCAACATCTCGATTGCCCCGTTGAAACTTGGCCGGGAGGTCAACCAGGGCCCCTTGGATACCGATAATGTAGTTGGCACCCTCTGTGAACCAGATCCACTGTAGTATGGCATCGTAGAGATCGACCTGAACCATCCTGTCCGGCCACAACATATTGGCTCGGCGCATTCCGTTCTTGAAACCGTTGATAATGAAGGTGACGACTTCTTTGACGTGCAGGTAATTGCCGCCGGAATGAATGAACTTGACCTGGGAGACTTCCTGGTAAACCAGAATCCAGAACCAATCACTGTCGTAAGGCTCCACAGTCGGGTAGTTGATGTAGGTCTTGATTGCACATTGAACGAGCAAGGCGAGGCCCTTGCTGAGGTGAAAGAAAAAGGGATGCTCGTCAGCCCATGTCAAGGATGCGATCACACCCATCCAGCCCCGGTACGATCCTACGGGAGGCGGCCGAACCCCCGCCAAGTCAAAGATAGGCATGCGTAGCAGGCACTCGGTCAACAGATCGCGGTATCGTGCTACTCGTGCGTCCTCCGCTTGCCGCGCGACGAGCTGGAGGTTATCCATTCTCGAATCTTGAGCAAGAGCGCTATTGCTTTGTGTTAGTAATAGTAGTGTTAATAAAAGTCCATGCAAAGGGTATCTATTTCGGAGCGATTTTTGCTAAGGCTGTAGAAAAAGATGTCAAGATATGAAGAGGTCACTTACCAGCAGGAAATGGTGACTTGCACAATATTGGCGGCTGGTGAATTCAACTGTATTTGACTCGCACTATATACATCCGACGGTGGAGGAACATGTACAGGTGTGCCAATGAGATACTGCTGGGGTGGTAAGGCTGTGGTGAGTAGAGCGATGGTGCTATTACCGGAGGGAGAAGCGTAGGTGTAGTGAGGGGAGAGAGCAATTTCATCAATCTCGCCGCGTTGTTTCCTTCCCTTTCTTCAAGGTGCTGCACCATAGTGAATGTACATTCGCCCTGGCAACGAGAGCCCACGCACCAGTTGCCGCGGTTTCACGTAGGTGTTTATCTGTGGGAGTTGTTAAGCGCAGATGAGGTACCGTGCCAACAGGCAGCTTTCTGTAAGGCTGGATATTGTAGTCTCAAGGCTACGAACTTATGTTAACCATAAATGCTTATTGCTGCTTTATGCTTGTGCATCACGCGAAGTAGCTGTATTAGTACCTATCTAACTGCAATACATACAAACTTGTCGTTACAAAATACATTTTAAAATAGGTACCTTGTATGGAAAAAGATACGACTGTCTGAAAACGAGCTAGAACTAGAGATACATCGCCGAAGGAACTTTCACGTCCATTTGGCCTTTTTTTCATCTTTCTCGATGATGAATAAATACCAAAATGAAATTAGAAGAAAAAAAAAAGTATTTGGTCCCTTGCTTCTTTCACTTTTATGAGCCTCTAACAGCAAAACTGTGATAACGGGTCGGTAGGGAGATATCAAAAAGGGAAAGGGGGAATTTCTGTTGCGGGGCGACATATCAAACCTATTAGTCCTGCCGTACTATAGGATGTGGATGCATTTGTGTCTTGTAGCATCTTAAAACAAATATTGTACGTCCTTATAAGACGAAGTTCATCAATTTAAATGGAACCGCATTATCATGTATTGCTATAAATCATCAATGGCCTTTCAGTGCTCACCCAACGAAGACCAGATACTCAAACATCTCATTCTCTCCATAGTATCCCCTTCCCTGTAATCTTCCTTGCTGGCAGCAGTGGTAGTATTGTCATTCCAGCATATCTCCATGGCATAAGCATGTTGGAAGATGGGCAATAAAATGTTGAGAGTGTTCTGCTCTTACACTAGGGCTCCTTGTCGGTTGCTGGTGTGTTGTGGTTAGGGTCTTCAGACGCCTTGTCGGGATCTATAACGTATTAGCAGTCTAGTTCATTGGTTCAATTGGAGGAGCCTTGCTTACTACTAGCATCTTTGGCACCCTTGACATCTCCTAGGGAAATTGGACTTTCTGCAAGCTGGGTGCGTAGACGATCCAGCACGCTTTGGGCGTGATCACGTTGTGCAACGAGATCTGCGTTCTGCGCCTGTAGCTCGGTAATCCTCTTTCTGGCTGCCTCAAGGTCGCCGATTTCCTCTTGGCCAGGAGCTTCCAGGCGAAGCCTTTTCCTCTCATTCTCTTGACTAGGGGGTCGGACTAGGACTTTAGCGTTCTGGAAGATCACTGTGTACAGCTTGCGCTCTGATCGTAAAACCCATTCGGCAAGGAGGGTGAAGAGAGCCCCTCCACCAGCCATGTATACAGGAGAGCTGTTCCCTTTATCGACGCCCCTCTTGAATGCCATGGTATAGAACGCAACGACATTTTTCACCATGATGTGGTCGATATCTTGTGTTGTAGGTCTAACTTTCCGCGCCGAGTTGCCTTGACCCTTCATTGACATCTTGACCAGATACCAAAACCAATTCACGTTATAGACGTTTTCCACGGGGTAGTCTCCATACATGTACAGTGAATGTCTAATAACGTGACAGATGCCTTGGCTTATAGCGGATTGGTCAGCATACTGCAACAAATCGCTGTCCATGACTACCTGATGGAAAGACTTCAGCTTCTCCCCCTGGTATCTAGGGGAATTTGTAAAGTCGAACAGGGGCAATCCAGTGAAACGGGACATGCAATTCGCTTCCAGGCGACGGGTCTGAGCAGCCAGGGCAGCGAGATGATCAGGATGAACCAGTGGGTAGGCCATTGCGGGTTGAGAGGGATCTTCTGGAAATATATATAATGGTTAGTTAATGATATTATAGTTAAGAGTAATATGTAAAAGAAAAAAGTATTATATCCGAGACGGAAAGAGCAATACACAATAGTAAGAGACCGGCTCCGATGTAGCAAAAGCATGACTCCGCATAATACAAGGGCAGGACTTACAGATTGAAGACTGTAATACTAGAGCAGTGATCTTCGTAGCACAATGAGAAGGATGTGTTCTTCAAGCACCGCAGTGCCTAAGGTGAACTAAGGAGGTGTCAGTCAACCTATGACAGAGTACGAGCATCAACAGTAAGGCTATATATGTAGGATAATTGATGAAAAATGTGTTGTAGGTGTAGGTACCACAACCACATGTGAAGCCGGAATGGATATTGGACAGGGTCCATGGCTAACAGGGCCAATGGGGAAGGAAGGGTGGTTTCTGGTAGAAATTCAAAGAACTAGAAGGTACTAACAAGAAGCCGAAGAAGCAAGATCGCGACGAGGAACACAGGGTGGTGAGGCAGCAGCAAAACCTGAAGGCTCTTGACAACAAGAAGTGAAAATGATGAGATACGTACCACTCGAATATTATTGAGAATGTAAAAGATGCCGTGTCTTGACTCCCTAGTACTCAGGTGCTGGGGTGGGCCAGCAAGTGATCTGGCAGTTGTGTGCACTAGGGAGAAGAGAAGCAGGATGGAGGTGTGCAGATTGGAAAGAGTTTTTTGTACCAACGGAATTAGAAAATTCGCGTAATCCAGGCAAAACCAGATTCATATTTTTTTCCTCGGCAACAACCGACTACGTGTCTGTTTGTGTGGCAGGGGCGTGGTGGATGTTGAGGCGAGGTTGCTAAGGAGGAATAGCTCTGTCATGATACATTGAATGCAGTAAATTGCATATATCGTGGTAGATTGTGAGATGGCCTTCCCTAAACGGATCTCCAGCCCGTTGGATAATGTACCGAAAAGGTAGATATACCTTTATCCCATTAGAGCAAGAGCAGGAATCTTGTCGAGTAGCTGCCCAGGGCCTGTTACAGATGTAAGCAATACGATCTGTACCTACATGTATTTCTTTAACCCTGTTCAAGTAGGATGTTGCAATATATCTACAGGTATATTTGTATGGCTTTCGTCGATGTGAAATTCGTGGTATTGGTTGCCGAAATAGGTTGCCGAGTTGTAAAAAATACTCAAAGGGGGCTGGGCTGAGAACATCTGGAGTCCTATATTTCAGGGCTTCCATCCATACTGGACCAGCATACGTCGTTTCATTATTATGATTTTCTTTTATACCAACAGTATTAATAAGTACTAGCGTTACATCTACCATGACGACTCCTGTTAATAGAGGAACATGGCAGCTCGGGCCTGTTCAGTGGTAGTGCCTCATAATTGTGACAAGTGGGTTACTATGCAAATTTGGGGTGTACTCTTATGTTAAAGCATTAGTACTGGAACCTCATTTGTTTGCTTTATTCTGTGTGTTCTACATGAATCTAAAGGATTATAGCTACCTAAGGTGTGATGTGCTTTTTATGCCGAGACTGCTTCACACGCGGCAAAGGAGTGGGAGGCAACACAGCAGTCTAAAACAAGGTGAAAGTACAGTGTCATTATTGGACAAAGCAACAATCGTTAGGGACTCCTTCGAGTTCCTCAGAGCGTCTAGGACTGTGACGAACCTCCCTGTGTGTTCCTAGTCAGCTGACTTCACAGGTGAGTACGTACTAGGTTTTCTTGATTTGAAGGTAACAGTAGATTAAGATTGGTTCAAGAGATTCACTATGCTTTGTTCGTCAGAGAGATTTCAAGGTACTCTCACTATAGTATCAAAGAGTGACTGTAGTCTTAGATTGATAGCTGAAGAACTAGAATGAATGACTAGACACATAGGAAATCTTATCCTTCTTATACTTGTTATTCTGTCCTTCATTCCCCACAATTGGTATGTTGGATACCTTTGGATGAGTCTCATCCACACTCATCCATATCACGTGACAATAGGTCGCCTTCCCCTTCAGGATCCATGTCCGAGCCGGACGCAAGAAGAGTGGGAACAGTACCCCTGTCACTTGATTGCTTACCCTGGTTGGTTCGTGACAAGGACCTATCAAGTTGTACTAATAATGTTGAAATATAAGTCTTACTAGTTAAGCTAAGGCTTATAACACATTTTGTGATAATAACTAGTAAGTTTAAAATTAAGATTTAGTTTTAATTAATAATTCCTTTTAATTTTATAAAACTTAAAAATCTTTTTAATATATATATTTGATGGTTGGTTGATAAACCAGGGGGCTATGTCCCCGCACAGAAACAAGTACATTCTTTAGATATAAATAGGCTGTCTTCAGCAGCACCACTCAGGTAGACTTTTTCCCTCCTTAGACATCAATATTAAACCAGTCTCACCCCTATCTTTCTTAATATTCGTTATTTGCTTTTCATAATACGTACGTACCTACCAACAATATTATTATAAAAACGACGTTATTAATTATAAGTTTATAATTAAAGTTAATAATTATTATTTAAATAAATTAATTTAAATAAAGCTTTTCTCTTTTTTTTAATATAAATAACTGTCACGGCAGCGCAGGGGGATCCAAGGCAATACTTGATTTCCTGGTTTATTTAACGAAAATACTAAAGGTGAAGAAGAAAGAAAATCTAGAATGGTCGCTAGGGCCATTCTAACAGCTAAATACATTCCAGGCTTTGTGCAGGCCTTATTGTTCTGTAGTGAATACAATGGTGGGGTGTTTACTTTATTGTCCTGCTATCAGGCTGGCGCTGCCAGGCCGTGACAATAACAAGAGGAACAAGAAAGTAAATAACTAGTAAAGTTTTTTTTAAATATTAAAAGAGTAATAAATAAAGGCATAATAAAGCCGAGTGTGAATATAAGTAATATAAGGTCGCTTAAGAATAATCGCTTAAGAACTTCTTTGAGGTTCACGGGTTGTACATACACAACCATTTTATACCTAATTTGCAGTGGATCCATCATGCTCTTCTGGGTCCCCCTTGTCCTACCGTTAGGCCCCTTTCAGGGCCCCGAATAGCCAGTATCCTCGCGTTCAAAGTCTCTACGAGCAGGGCTTCGAGTAACAACGCTCGATCTCGATATTCCGAAGGGGGAAGGGGAGGGGGGTTCTGTTGATTTTAGGGAAAATGTGTTATGCGCCTTAGCTTAGTGAGGCTTATATTTCAACAAGTTCCTGGAACTTGTTAAATATTTAACATAGAATTATAAAATACTCAGTTAAAACATGTGTGAGGTTCTTAGTACACTCCTCCGCCAGTTAAAGTTTATTCTGCTTGTGGGCTATAAATGCCGGGATATACATAGGTATATATATTAATTATAGCATAAAGTTACTTACAAGCGTAGTCTAGTTTTTATATTAAATCCTCTAATAGTACCTAGTTAGTATCTATTCAACGATTACGTTTTTCCCATGCCTTTCCCACCTCGGGGCATCAACGAAAAAGCACGGCGGCTTAATAATAAATAATAACTCCTCGGTACCCCGTCGCAACAGCCAACACAGGCTTTCTTTCTGTATATACCTAAGATCACACTATAAGTTGTCACCAAGTGTACGTTCATTCAAGCGTCAGGTCATGTTTGTCCCGAATAGAGAGTTAGCTTGGCTGCAGACGCCCTGTTACGATAGAGAAAAACGATAAAGGGGGGGGGAGGTTGGGTTTGCAGAGCTTACAATTCAGCCAGTCTCGAGGCCTCTTACACGCGTGGAGAAGGATGAGGTCACAATATGCCCTCTCAGAGCCTCCGCCTACCAATCCGTCCTACCGCCGCCCTTTCCCACATCTACATCCAGCAGGCCATATATCCTCAAAACCACATTCTAACGCGCACGCACACAAGCAAAGCAGTCCTAATAAATAAAACCACACATATCCCCCCTTCTCCCCTATTTTAATTTAAATTTCTAGAACTTTTAAAATTTTAAACATTTTTATTATTGTTGTTATTGTAATTGTTGTTTGTCTTCATCAAGGTTCATGCAATGTTTGGTTATATGCAAATGGGGGTGGGTGGTATCATGTCTTCGCAAGTAATAGGTTTTGGACAAGCAAGAGAAGGAAAGACGTGGAAAAAAGAAAAAGCCCCAAGACCAAACAAGCAAGTAGCAGTAGCAGTAGCAGTAGCAGTAGCAGCGAAAAATAATAAAGACAACGACGACAAAGGAGAAAGCGGAAGGGGAAAAAAAGAGAGGGGAGGACGAGGGACGGGGGAATATACGCCCATGCTTTAATGCTTCAATAAGTGAAATATCACAACCCCCAGCCCAACCCCTATTCACAACCCCCTCCCTCCTAAAATCCGTCCCTCCTCCTCCTCCGCCCCTGACTTTTAACAAAAATTTGGCTACTTCTCCGTAAGTTCAAACCCGGGAGGCATATAACCCCTCCCTTCCCCTCTCACCCCTGGCTGTAGCGCAACTGCCACCCGCTGGTTCTATAATCTCTGCCTTAGCATATGGTTTATTGTCCAAATTTCTGGCTTGATCCTTGATGTTGGCCCCATTCTATGATTCATTAGGTTCTACCCTTGAGTAATTTTTTTTTCACCCCCCTCTTTCCCAGATATTAACTCGGTGTAGTCCAGCAAACTGGGACTATCTCTTTGGAAAGAAAGAAAAACACAATCGCCCTCGATGCCCCAGCGCCAAACTTAAAAATAGCAAGCAAAGGTCCTGTCGTGAACATGGTAGGGCCGTTTATTGGGGAACTGGCGGTAAGGCCTTGTCTCGACTCTCTCGGTTGAGGCTTTCACGGCTGAGTCGGTGCCGCAGCATTCGTCCAAAATTCGCGATACTCCCACCACTACCACCACTCCCTTTTCTTTTTATATCAGAGCTATAACTATCCGGTTCTAGGTAACTTGATTTCGGAGGTGTCGGCGGTCCCCTGCCTCCAATCCCATGAGGTCCCAATTCAGTAAAACCGTCTTGTCTCTCGTTGAGAGAAGGTGTAAAAGGTCTGGTCTCGCTGGCACTGTCTTCGCGACCTCGTCCTTCAGATGATGCTTCTGCTGTCTCCTCAACCACTGGGAGAACAGCATGCGAGTTGTTTCTCCCGTTAGCAGGCGCTACGGCCGTGGTGATTATACGGCCGGGCACTTGGTCCTCCTTGGAAACATCCTTCTCCTTCCTGGTCGCCTTTTTGAGGGCCTTTTCTACCGTTGGACTGGGTTCCGGCGAGCCAGAGCTTCTCATATCTGGGGGCGCGGGTGGGAGGTAGGATGGCGCAGATGGTCCATCATGCGACTGCAACATTGGTTCCGACTCCGCTGCCGCCGCCGCCGCGGCCGCTTCTCGATCAAGTGCATCTCTTTCAGCCTCCTCTGGCGACATAGTGATCCCTGACATGAATTTGATAAAGCGCTCGCCATATTCGTCGGGAGGGAGGGCAGAGATTTGGGAGCGATCATTGGACAGGCCTTTCCAGAAGTGCTCTATTTTTTTAATCATGCCGTACTAGAGTAGTTCAGTATAGAAATTCGATATAATGTAGCATGGCAAAGAAACCAAACTTACGTGTGTCAGACAGTCAATAACGCCCAGGTAGTACACTTCCTCGCCGGGCCCGTTGTCGTCGTGGGTCGCCCGTAGACCACCGTCATCGTTGTAGAACACCCCGCCTCGAGCTTGTCCCTCGGCCAATTCGTCCGGCATCCTGTCGCTGCTTTGTCCCATAGGTATTGGCCGCTCAGATTTGATCATCTGCCTCAACTCTCTTGCCTTACGAGCGCTTTCGAGCTTGGACGGCGTCCTCATGAGTACCGAGCTAGGATCGAATCCCTCGTCCGACGGTCCGGCGCCTCCGGGATTAAATACCTGCAGTGTTTTGTCTCGAAGATTCTCCTCGTTTCCTTTACGCAGATCGTGGATGCCAATCAGAAGGGAGTAATCCATAATCTTCAACTTCTGCAACAGCCGGACATCACTCTGAAGCTGCTGAAGGAACAATTGCTTCTTTTGAAGACCAAGCTCGAGATGCCTCTTCCGGCGAAGCCAATTCAGATCCTTCAACGTCGCGCGGGGATTCTTCTCGAGGTTTTCTTCTTGGTAGTTCCGGCCGACAGTAGAGCCCTTCAGGTCGAAGGTGGTGTGGATATCGCGATGGGGCGGGAAAAGATTGTTCATGACGACGAAGTGAATCTTCTTGCCGTAAGGCATCTTTACACGATGGAGGCCATAGAACTGGGAGAGAAGAGTATTTGGGTTATCTGTAACGTGGTTGTAGTAATCTTTCAAGATCTTCCGGAGAAACTTATGCTCGGCATGATGGATCGTTTTAATAATGTACTTGTAGTCTCGGGAGAAATAGAAGAAGCTACCACTCTTCCCCGGAGATCCAAGCTCGGATAGAATATACTTCCCGGTGAGCGACATCAGATAGTCGGCCGGGTCTAACCTAAAGAGGGCGCGAAGATGTCGGAAGACCCAGGGCGCATAATCCTTGAACTTGAAGTCATACTTGGCCGAAGGCACCAGCTCGTTCCCAGCGCTACCTCCTGTTAGTGGAAACTTGTTGACAGAGGTGGGTCAACATACATATCAAACGTCGATTTCTGCTTAGCGTCGAAGTCTGCGTCGGTCAAGGGGCGGTCGAGTTTGGCATTCGTGCGGGATACGGAAACACGAATACCCGTCAACATGTTGTATGCCGTCGTCCAGTTGGCGTGGTTCTCGTCGACCTTAGTCCCGACCAGAACCCGGTCGTCATCTTCCTCTTCCCGCTTCTTCTTCTTAGCCCGCTTTTGCCGGTACGCCTCTGCCCACCTAAGCGCATCGTCATCGGGAAGCACCTCGTCGCGAGGCATGTCAGTATGTAGCGATCGCGTGTTTCTTCGACCAAGGCTTAGAGACCCTCGGCGCCCGCCCTGTCCAGGTGCAGTAGGAGAAAAGCGACCGCTTGCATATGCCGTGTCATTACCATCCTTGGAACCACGGCCAGGTTGTGATCTGGGAACTTCCAAGGTATGTCGATGCTTCAACCCGGTCGCCGGGGGCTGGATGGCAGGGTTCGATGCTGAGGCGGTGCTAGGCAAGTTCGCAGGAGAGGAAAACCTCTGGGGCGAGGATGTGTTCTGCTCCACGATATCAGGCACTGGCGGCATCGGTTTCGAAGCATAGTTGGGCTGTTGACCGCCTGCAGGCGCCGCATCGGATGATGTGTCGCCATTAGGTAGTTTTCGGTGGGATTCGCTGTGAGGCTGCTGCAGCGAGGCCCTCGATGATTCGGTAGAAGTGTGTCTCGGATAGGAATCCGGGGTGCTCTGCTGGTGAGAGGAGTCACTTGGCGAAGACATGCCGTTGACAGCAGGATGTTTCGCAGGCGGGCCGTATCTCGAATCCGTCTCCCCCGCGGTCACACCATTCATCGCTCTGCTCGACCGGCCATTCGGCAGGGGGGTCATACTCGAGGGGTGTGGCTCGTCCCCATTCAAACGCAATCTTGGGTCGGAACTATTGGAGGAATGCGAGGACGAGTTGTCGTCGAAGGTCTCATTCGTAGGGGCAACGGCGGCGTGCAGACGGTCCTTGCCCTTGGACAGCTTGCCAAATGCGGGATCGTGTTGGCTGTGGTCGAGGTGGACAACACCAGCATTCGGGGGGTAGATGGGGGAGTTCTCGTTGTTTACGAAGGAGGGCATTATTTTCGCTATTCGGGGTTCATTCGTGGCCAATTCCCGACGCTCTCCTCTGCAGCTCTCGAGAATACTCGTTCCCAGTATTCACGTATTCTCTCGGTCGGGAATGGATGCAGATTGTCGAGAAGCAAATAACGCCCGAGGAGAAGGAGAGGCAGGGAGGAAATGAAAATACGAAGATAGGAGATTGAGATTGAGATTTGAAGAAGAGAAAGTTGGTAACGGGGGGGAATGAAATGCGTGGATACGCTAAAAAAGATACACGCAACAGTTCTCGACTTGTTATTTGCATAAAACAAGGCACAAGGATGCGTACAGCAATACGGATGGATTTAGGACGACTATTATTTCTGTCCGTCTTGGCATTGGCGACCACGACGAATCAGGTATTATAAGCAGGAATGAATGAATGAATGCATGTGATTGGACAGGAAGCTACAGTATATCTTGAAAAGGAAAAGAAAAGGAAAAAAGGAAAAAGGAAAAAGAAAAAAGAGATAGAAGATCTGTTTCGACCTTGCTAGATAGGGGAGGGAGAGAATTGAAAGATTGAGGGGAGGGGGTTTAAAAGAATTGTTGTGATTGTTATCGTTGGGCTGCTTCAAGATTTCAAATTGAAAAAAGGTCCAGTTCCAAGTAATAGGTACGTACTATGCACTGTGTACCGGGTACACTTACATAAGGCGAAAGAGCACGGCAATGCGGCAGCGCTGCAGGTAGCCTCACATTTATGCGCACCGTACACGAATTACGGAATTACTGTATACCGGCATAACAGAAACTTGAACTTATACGTTTATCGAGGTGAAGGGGAATATCAGGTGAGAGAGAGAAAAAGAGACAATGCCTCAGTGTATGCATGGCTAAGCAACAAAAACATTGGTATAAAAAGTTGATTGTCCTGGGTGAGGCTAAACACTTTGTTAGTTATAAGTGGTGTTACTCTCTCTCTCTCTCTCTCTCTCCTCTGGATGCTACACACCCCGAACTCACGACCTTTGGATAGCCCAATCTAGAATTGAGTCATTTATATGAGACCAACGCTCTAGCCAACTGAGCCACCAAGACACATTCGGATGCGTCAACACGTCGCTGTCCAGATTATAAAGTCAAGACTTTACCTGCTATGCCTTCGCATCTCCATGATCCCATCTGGCAGCAGGCCAAATACCTACCTACCTACCTACATACCTATACTATCCTATCACATGATATGGGGAGTTTTTTTTGGACCCCTTACGAATACATCCGTATCTAGAACCGTTTTGTTCCGTAGTGTCCCGTCTCTCTCTTTTTCTCTCTCCTCTGCATAAGCGTTCATAAAAATGAATGCTCAACCCGACAGGCCGTGCGCTACGGAATACACCTATCTCTTGGCTTCAAAGGTCCTGGACATCTCCGAATAGATGGAACCACGAAGTCCAGTACCACTCTACTAAGCCACAATCTGATATTTGATTCATTAACTTCTCATTCTACGAATACATACCATCATCCGTTGATGGCCCAGCGATCCGTTCTTTGTAAACAGCTCGACAGATCAAAAACACAACCTCTAACCTATACTAATCTCGGACATGTTCGACAATTCTTCATGCATCCGGTCTTACGCAGTCTAACCAGCCGTCCGTCCTTGGCTCCGTTACAGGTCGTAATACTCGTATATGCCGTCTTTGCCGTCACCAGCCACAAGCCAACCGAAGCCCCCATTAGCAACGATCCCTTGGCAAAAGCAGGCAAATCTTGGTCCCCTAAATTTTATTTTCAGCTTATCAAGGGGGGGGCACCAAAGATGCGGCCTAAAGTGATCGTCCCTAACCAGCTCACTGGCCTCCTTTAAAAAAATATTATGAGGTCACAGTAGGTACCATACCCGTCTCCCAGCAGCCCGGATCGTCAACCATAAAAGTATTGCTTTCCACATGGTTGTGATCTGCGCCAGCAGCACTGCAAATTGGCATCTTTTATTTTCAACCCGCCCCATCCAACGGTACCGGAATCTTCGATGAACAACCCCCCCAATACTAAGGAGCACTGACGTGTCGCGTTCAACTAGAAAAGTCAGGTAAATCCTCCCACCACCTCTTAATTGCCTATCCACCAGAGACCCAAATGCTGCGAAGAGAGGAGAGGAGAAAAATAGAGTATTAGTAATAATTGGTAATTAGGTAGTGGACGTTATAATTTGCTTGAGTGGCTGTGCCAACAACACTAGGTAAACTAGGCACATATGAACGCAAGTGTGCTTTATTACCCAGTGCAACGAAGAAGAAAATAATTCCCCGAGATTGCTATGGATCCCCAGCTGCATCATCCTGTCAATGCAGCCGGGGACGACGGGCGCGCTCGGGGAAATCGATATTCCTTAACACAACGACATCCATTTCACTTGCTCCCTACCAGGTAGGTTCTCGTCGTGATGTTGGTTGGTAAGCTTAAACTGTGTGGAAGAGGGTCCGGATCTATCCGCTCTCGACGGTAAGATACTACCTAATATATGTATGTGCTCATCTAATATAAGATACAAGAAACACACATTTGCCTTGTTGGGGTGGACCAGCGGCTACCTAGCTTTGCTACTATCCAACTCAACAATTCACACTTATAGATGAGATCCGTCTAGGTTAGCTAATTACTTGCCCCCGATACCCCTCTTCTTCTTTTTCCATTAGCATTATACAAAAAGCATTTCAGACAGGTTATTGCAGTTCGTACAGTTTTTAAGACAACGAGTAAACCTAAAAATCTTATATACTGCCTTACTGTAGTTCTAGCACGAGGATACGATCACCGTTTATTTAATAAAGCGGGTTAGGGTTTGGTTTAATAACAGATAGATACCCCGTGATTATTAGGAGTTGGTATACAGGAACCGAGCAAATTGTTCGTTTGTCTGGTTTAAAATAAAAACCCGCTGCTCAATAGCGTTCATGTATCGCGCTGCAAACATTTTTCTCAGATAGATAAACGCTGGCATGCTAACACATACTATTGACAAGTCCGCGTCTGATTCTGAATACATGGTTTATTTATCGGTGGCCAAGCTTAATCAACGTCTCCTATATAGAGGCTACTGTAGAGCCAGCTTGAGGTTATACGTAATGAGATATGTGCCAAAGAAAACTAGATACTGGGTAGGAGTACTTTGTAGCATAGGGTACAGAAAACGGTATCATCCGACCAGATATAGGCTATTAGTTCGTCATTGCCACGGGAGCAACCATATAGACGGTGTTGTCGAATGTATGATATTTGCCTATATAATTTGGTAACTCAACCGTCGGCCGCGAGATACGCAACGGACAAATTGTTCTCCTTTATGGTCCATTCTTGAAGCTGTCGGAGCGCCCTCTTGCTTCTTTCCCCATCCATTCTTTTTCTCTATAACGAGTCTCTGCGATGAAGTGAGGTTCCTGGGTTACAGGAAGACGGTAAGAAACCTAACAGGCACAGAAAACTAAAAGCACCCTAGACTTTCCAATCAAACTACTAGCTGGACCTTGCGATTTGGCTACACCTTAGGAGCCTTCCAGTGTATCAACCACACGTGTGTTGGGCATAGTCCTATGTAGGACATTGCAAAGCCTTCATCGGACTTGATTGGCCATGGGCTAAGATGCCATGTTATACTGCAATGCAACCAAAAAAAAAGTCCATGTCTTTCAGCTTTGGCCGCCATCGTCGAATATGCAGCTTACTCACTTTCTTGTCCCCGAGCTATTGGCCAGGTAGAGGCCATCCACTTATCCCAGCCAGCCGCGTTGCCGTTAACCTGGACAATCTCACCCAACGAGTCCTATCACCACCCTGCAGTCGGAAGATCTTACTAAGCATGAAAACGACTTGAGCGGGCGAATAGCTAAGAAGTAGGTTACCGGTGTTATAATCCCATTCAGCTATTAGACTGAATGAAAACTTCAATCCGATCAGCTATGCGAGGAAGCACTCTTTCCCAAACAGCGATGGTAACGATAAAAGTTCCTACAACGCTCCGCGTGTAATTTGGAGTCGTGGGATACCAATACACCGCGCCTCGGGGGAGAGCTCCAGCAGGGGAGAGTGCTGACATACATACATGCATAGCTGACGACAGCTGTCCTCGGACCAACAACAGAGGCTAGATTACGATGCATATAATTGCATAATGCGTTCTCTGTGGACCTTCTGGTCTGTTTTCGTAATAAGGAACTACGAAAGTGATGGTCCCCGTTCTATGCCGTGGCTATACTGGTTAGCAGTTTAAGGGATGCTGCGTCCCAGACTGTTACGTCGCTTTTGTTTGTTATGTATTATTGGCAAGTCGTAGTTGTCGGGGAAGAATATGGAGAGATGGCAAGAGGTATCCTATTAGGTGATATTAGCTCTTATTATTTCGTGGCCTCAGTTTGCCTATTGCGCCTCTGTTGCGTATTCCCATTGCGTTATATAGGCTACTAACACGTTTTATCTCCCACCCAGCCCCTTGCTTACATGGTAGTAGGAGCTGGGGTAGCGGAAGACTAAAATCGCACTATGCACTCGTGGATGCCAACCACGCCGTAGTCTATCCTCAAACATAGCCTTTCTCTCATATACAATCGGTACATGGAGATGGTCAAGATCCCACTGGACATCTGTATACGCAGTTAAGCATCTAAGCCGCATCTAAGAAGTTCCCCTTCAAAAGAGCAGAGTTCCACGCATCCCTTTTTTGTTTTCCCCCATCAAGAACTCCGTCCAAATGCATGTAATATTGTACAGTTTTTAATACAGAACTTGGACCCCAATTCCTTTCTGTCGTTTCACATATACATTTATACTGTCGTACCATCTCATCGCACAGGACAAGACAGCAGAGTCACCTCCCCACAGCCCCGGGCGCGTCGCCGGGCCCCGGGACGGCCACCCTATTCGCGCCCTCCTTCTCTAGTCGCTCGAACGTCTTCTTCTTCTGGTACTCGGCGACGCGGTACTTCTTGAAGTACGTGACCTGCCACGCGCACGAAAGGAGTTAGAGTACATTAGCTATTTCTTTTCTCTTTCTTCATGTCATATCTTTCAGTTCTCCCGGGTGAACCCCAACATAAGGTGAAGATGGCGCGGGTGCTTCTTACCCAAGCGGCGGCGCAGTCGTGCTCGAAGGCGTGGTTCTCCTGGGCGCAGTGCTTGTCGGCCTTCTTCTTGCCCTCGCCGTTCAGCGAGTCGATGACGTCGTGGCGGTCGAGGCAGCGGTAGAAGTTGTCGCGCGCGTCCCAGCACTGCTTGCGCTCGGTGCGGTCGGGCGCGCGGGCTCCCGTGCGCACCTCCTCCTTGCGCTTCTCGTCGGCGGAGGCGAAGAAGCCGAAGAAGCCCATGTCAAGTCGTCGGCGGAGGGGGGAGGGGGGAGGGGTCGTTCTGCGGTTTTAAGATGTGCGGAAGAAGAAGTCTCGCTCTTTTTCTTCCTCTTGTTCTGGTAGTAGTGGGGTTGTAAAATGTGTAGATGCATATCTTTAGCTCCACTAGCGCCCCTCGAGCTCGACCCCTTGATTACATAATTCAATTAACTGCTTGATGCAGGCACGTGGGCGGGGGGTGCAAGGCACGCTTAGAGAAACCAAGCTAATCCTAATTGCCACTAGAGCGACCCAAGATTAGCCTCTGCCGGGGTCCACCTCCCTTTAAACGCCCGTCCCGCTGGTTCTGAAAGAAGGCCGCCACGTCGCGACGACATCGCTTAATAAACCCAACTTCTTTTTGGCGAACCCTCGCACGCGACGACATAATCAATTTATATTCTCGAACAACCCGTTTTCTACTTCTTTAATGACGCTTCTTATGATCCTTGCCTTTACAACTGCTTCCTGCAACCAATAGCTGCTAGAAGCCTGTCCAGATGGTTTAGGTAGTCTCCATATCGAACATATCTACCTACTTGTCTTAGGACATGGTCACATCATAGCGCCGCTCGAAAAGAGAACACCGAACTTGTTTACTTATTCTTCGATACGCTCCTTCATACCCGTTCTACGATATCGAATTCTTTTAATCGTCATACCTAATGGCCCGACGGAGGAGACCCCCACGGCCCGGCGCCATCGCCGAGCTCCCACCTCTCCGCATACTCGGTCAGATCGCTGCCCTGCAGGGTATATACTATACCGTCGCGCTGGTCTTGATGGCGTTCACGTCGCTTGTCGCCGGTTTGCACTTCAAGTTGGACCTCGTCTTTGGCTGGGCGAGTTTGCGCGGCGACACCACCCAGGGTTGGCTGATCGGCTTCGTCTGGCTGTGTTGCGCCGCAGCAGCGTTCGTCTCCCCTTTTATTCTCCTATCTTCGTTATGCGCTTCCGAATATCCCGACGAGCGCGAGCAAGTTTCGACGACGTGAGACTTGGATCTCTTTTGCTAACGGAAGAATAGCGTTGTGGCCATAGTTGCTTTAATTTCCCGATCGAAACTAGTCCTCGACTTCGCGTTAACCCTGCACTTCATCCACCTCGTCGTCGTCTTCCTCTACACAGGCTTCCTGCCACGGCACGTCGCCTGGTGGGCTACGATGATCGCTTCGAGCGCCATCACCATCATAGGTGGCACCTATGGTTGTCGGTGGAGAGAACTACAGCCCATCAGTTTCGGGGGCAACGGGAGGAATACAGACAATGAAGAGGCTCACCCGGATGGCGCGACACAACACGGGGATGCCGGTGGAGACCAGGGCGACGAAGAGATGGGCTTTGGCCGGGGTCGCGGTAGAGGTAGAGGAAGAGATGGTGCCGGCGAGTACGAAATGGTAGGCATGAAAAGTGACGGAAACAGGTGATTCCTACTCCTCTTTTTTGCGCTGTGTAAATCTTGTGGCATTAGAGATATGGGACAGCATCGCATGGCGTTTTGGGTTGTATGAATATTTTCAAGGCGATGACCAAGGTATACTCCGTAATAGTGAGAGGCTATGCGCTCAACTCGTTGGAAGCTCTTATACTATGGGTTTCGCCGATGCCATAGGCATAGTGGGGGATTTTAAGGTCGACGCATAATCCTGTGGTAGAGATATTACTGCCATATCTAGGTATTGAGAGGGTAAGTAGTGTAATCATAAGCGGTATGGTGGGCTCATCCCCATATGAAGTCTGAGCAGGTGTCCGGGGGTAACAACATTCGAGATATGTAGATATCATGTACATATATCCCAAAATTGCTAGAAACGAGATCTTCTACAGCCAACTAGATAATTAGCGGACAAGGGTGTTCGTTAGGACAAAGATAGAAAATTACCGTATCTCCGTCCCAAAGAAGTACAACGTAACTAAAGGGTTGCCTCGCCTAAGCTCATATTACACTGAAACCGAACCCGTAGGGTACTGAAGAGCAATCATTTGACGCTTGGGCTATTCCCAGTCGCATGAGCCTATTTTTCAGCCTCCCATTCCGGCAAGTCCGAAAGAGGGGAGGGAAGGGATAAAAGGGGGAAAGTAAGAATTCGTGGATTCAACTTTACCTACATAATCACACGACATGCTTTACATTATGCTATAGAGTTATTTTTCAGTAGGTAACTTCAGATCGAATTTTCTTTTACGTCTATGTACCTCATATTAGTCATTTTATCGCATTTTTATAAAATGGAAATTGATTTAAATATAGTTTGTCGGAATAGCTTGTTTACACCTATAATATATATATATATATTTATGTGACTATACTGTAGCTCCGTACGCTATGTGGAGTTTAAAATATTCGAATTCGACATGAAATGCTCTTATAAATCTATGCGTTGTCATATCGAGGTTATACATTGTTATGCTAGTTGGCTAAGTAGATATTAAGACGAGAAAGCATTGGTTGGCTCTCTAGGAACTTCTTTAAGGGAAGTTTCACTGTAATAAATGTATCGAACCCGTCAAGGCTTTTGTCGACAAAAACTCCCTCAATTATATTGAGGTTGAGAAGGAGGCTTTTGAAAAGACCGGTCCTCGGTCTACATGTAGCAACATAGTGAAAGTACGAGTCTTGCCCAAAAGAAAGGATTGAACTTGAAAATGTTCATTACATTCTCTTTAGTATAGGTAAATAATTACGTTAACTTAGATTTCTAGCTTGATAATAGCGTGGTGGTTTCGCATTACAACCCCTAGGCTGCGGGTGATTGACAAGGTAGATAGATGGTAGATAGATGATTCTATCCACCTACCAACGAGCTCGAGTTCGCCGCGTAAAAAAATCAGATGTATAAATGATTTACACTATGCATATAACACCAAATGATCTATATAGATCATTTCATAGAATGGGAGAAACTTTTACATACAGTGGCATGAAAAACGATAATGGTCTGCCTGGCTTTCACTCCCCTCTCAAAGAAACTGAACTGAAGGAAGACAGTGATGTTTATTCGCAAGTTGAATGAACTACGTCTATTAGGTTGGGAGGCTTTCCTTGGGGTGACATTCGATAAGCTTGCAGATTTTGTAAGTCCATACGGGCAAGAGACTATAGTAGGGAAATACAGACGCACACAGGGAGACAAGGAGAATTTCCTTTTTCTTTAGTGCATCATGCTAATAAATGTAGTTGAAGTATATACATGTCAACCTAGGAAACCCGACAAATTTTGTTTCAATAAAGATAATGTAAAGAAAGGTCTTCGAGGACGAGAAAACTTAGTCAATACCTACAGAATATGAGGAGAGGATGGCTTAAGGAAGGGAGGGTAAGAGGGGGGGAGTATAGACCGACAAGAAAAAAGGGAGCAAAAATAGGGAGTTTATCAAAGAATTGTACCATCAGCCTCTGGGTTGTCGACGCCAACGTGCAAATTATTATTGCAAGCTTCGCCGCTACACCATCCTGCTAGGGACCGCCAACCACCATCTCTATGTAACTCGACGGCAACGAAATCACGAAGGAATAAAAAAATTGACAAAAAAAGCTAGTAGAGGCGCCTTCTACTTGCGAAAAACCTCTTTGGGGTATCCTGACCTCAAGTCATGATTAAGTCAGTCGATCGTAAGATGGTCCCTCATTGTGTTTTCTCTGGCCACATGTCATCCTCAAGGGAGTAGGTTGGAAATTTTTGACTTAATTTAGATACTTAAGTGGCTCTACTCGGGGAATTGTGTCGGTTGTCGTCGTAGGCAACCGGAGGAAACTGAAGAATTAAGGGGGGAGAACAATTCTCCCGCAAGCGGGTCTAATATACCCCTTTTTACCATCGAGCTATTGTCAACATACAATTAACGCGTATTATCTACCTGTTGCCTATCAGTCAGATAGAAACTTGTCGCGAAATATTCAGGTCAGTCAAGATGCCAGTGCATACAAACGCGTGGACTGCAAGTTATACAAGAAACAATAACGAGACGCGCAGGTGAATAGCCTCAAAGTTACTATTGTTCATCACATGTATTGTTATTCGCATAGTAAGTTTCATATATATATATATGTAAGAGGATAGTTCACTTCTTCTTCCACCCACATCCTACATCCTACCTACAGAAGAGTAGTCTCGCAGCATCTAGTGCTCCTATCATACTCACCTCCAACTTCTACCTCCCACATTTGGCCGAATAACTATCCAGGCCAACCAATACACGCGAAAACTCCGTTATGGCGGCTCATTTCTTCCTCTGGGCCTCTGTTGCCCTCATCACGGGCCTAGAGGCGACATATCTCCCCCAACTCCACGAGGACGGCATCCACTCTATCGCGAAGCGCGATCCTTGCAACGGCTTCGGCGCTTCCCCGGAGCTCGGCGTGACCTACAGACAAGCGGATTGCCCTGCGCTCCAGGAGTTTCTGCCCGACGGTGCCTGCGACTACACCAAGCGTCAGGTACACGATACCCAGTGCGCTTTCTTCTGCCAAGTCGGTAAGTATAGAGAACCAATTACTACCTCCGTAGAACCCAATCAATACCTTCATATAGTATATACTCTGTCATTTTTCCTTTTTCTTCTTATCTCTCCTCTGTTTCTTTCCTTCCAGGTCCTCGCTTACACGTAAATGCCAGGAACTACATTTGAGTACATGACCGAGAAGCCTCTCGAGAACACCTACTGCCGCGGGCCGCGTACATGCATGATCAACCAGGACAAGCTGGTATACACGGGTTACGAGTGGGGCGGGTCCGGCTCGTGGGCGTGGGCCTTTGACCACGGCATCTCGGGCGGGTTCAACGGGGCCGCCAATCCGATCATGGCGGGACCCGGAGAGATCCCCATCGCCGATAACGAATGCGGCTACTTTACCTACGTCGGCATTCAGAAGACTGTGTGGTAAGTTGAAAAGATTAAGCCCTTCATAAAAGAAAAAGAAACCAGAGAGAAGACAGGGGGGGGGAGGAGAAAGGGGAAAAGAGTATCGTACTCTAACAAGAAGTCCCATCCCCTCCACCCCGGATTCCTCTTTTCCTCCTTCTCTCTCCTTTCTCTATTCTTTAGCTCCCTCCCAGTACTCCCTCCATAACCACCCCAGCTAACCAAACAAAACCCCAAAAACCCAGCGGCACCCTAACCGAAGCCCAAAAACACACCGACGAGAACGGGACCTACTGCGTCGACCCGCAGACGACCACGGGCAACGTCTGCGTCAGCGACATCGCCACGTCCTCGGGGAACCCGCACTCGCCGCCGCAGGGGCACACGGTCTTCGTGCGGACCGACTGCGCGACGCGGGAGCCCCTCGACGCCGCGCGGCAGGATCCCGTGTACCGGCGCGGGAGCGCGCGCATGGAGGCCGGGGCGCTCGACGCGGCGCTGCAGGCCTGGGTCCGGACGTCGTGCAACGTGTACTACAAGTTCCTCTTCAACGCGTTCGACGTGCGCGGGCGCGGGTTCAAGGACGCGCTCGTCGGCCCCGCGCTCGACGGCGGCGACCTCAAGCGCCACATCCAGCACTGCGGCGAGGTCACCAGCTGGGGCTTCGAGTACACGCCCAACGACCCCGACTACGACTGGCACGCCTGGGGCCGAACCCCCATCGGCACCAAGAGTTGTATCGGGAGCGCCGTCGAGGCCGTGGGAGGCACGGCTGATAATTGCGTCGGGTCTGGTTGAAGGGTACGATATAGTGGTATCCTACGTCGCCGGCTAAATCTCGCGAGTGCTTTATTCTCTTGTTTAGGTTTGGGTTAGTTAAGTAGTTGCCATCTTAGCTTCCACAAAACAGGGGGTTCTATAGCCAATAAATCTGGAGTTTTTTTGTTTGCGCCGAACTTAAGTCCAATAATGCTATAAATGATATCGTCAAGTGAGCATCGTCTATGCAGTTCCGTGGTAAAACGAGCACAGAGATTCCTGAGATCCGAGACATAGCAACTTATTTTAGTTATAGGATTAAGTATATATAAGTTCTAGGGCTACATTTGTAGGTCTGCGTCTCGAAGTGTTATATCATTCTGCTCAAGCCTCCGCCATACCTCTTCCTCTCGCTCTTTCTACCTTACACAAATCTCACTTCTTTGAGCCTACCAGCACAGCACCACTAGTAGCTTAATTTATACCTCCTTTAGAGAAGACAGGGGATCACGGGTGGCCCTCTTCGTTGCTGCGTCTCGTCTCTAGACAATCTGAAGGGCAGAAAGGCTCCGCGTCCCCGGGCTCGCCTTGCGATTCAGTCCAAGTATCTGGGTGACACGACCGAGATGGATTATCGCCTGATATTGTATCACCGGTCTTCTCGTCAACATGCTGGCCAATGATCCCCAAGGGAGAAGAGCGGGCGGAAGATCTAGAAATAGGCTTTAGACCAATGCTAGTAGTCGACTGTAATGACTTGTCAACATTTTCTAAACCATCTAGTCCGTCCCCACCATACATCGAATCGCCCGTCTTGCCTGTTGACGATGTCCGTGTAGGTGGAGAAATACGATCTGCGCCGAAAGTAGATCCTCTCAGAGTTGGCCTGCTATCCTCAATTGGTGATTGCACTCTCGCTGAACTCCCTCGACTGGTGGACAAAGGTTTTGGGTACAAACTCTCATGACTCCCACTACCAGAACTCGTTGAGTATTCTTGTAGGGTCTCAATGCTGAACGGCGAGAAAGTGGGCTGATAATACGGGTTATCATCGACAGGCTCCACCGGTAATGTAAGCTCTTCTGGCGTAGTAACCTCTGACAAATGGCTGCGTTGAGCTCTGCGCCTTTGTCCTGGCCTCTGTGGTGGTCTAGTAGCCGGACTAGCTACCCCAGACTGGGGCCCAGATGAGGATAATGTATTAAATGGGATCGTAGGAGGTACATTGGCAGGCGTGGATCTAGAAGTAGAAGTACTAGTTCTTGGGCTCGGGCTTGCGGCACTACTTGAAAGAGGTGTAGATACTCTTGATCTCTGGTCTTGACTTGCTGGGGTAGATAGCCGATCGAGCCCAGCCGTGGCTATCATCATTCCAGCCATGGCCAAAGGATCGATGTGACTCCCGCGGGTGTTGATAGGGGTATCGTCCGACTCAGGGGTATTGAAAACAGGAGATTCGTCACCAGATGATGGCCAGATATCCGTAGAGTTGCGGGCAAGAAAACGGCGCTCTTTTCCGTCCGGTGGAGCTGGAAATTCGGAACGAACCGAGTATGAGGAAGAGCTCGAGCCCCGAAGTCGTCGGCCCAATCTCCTGAATCGCCGTGAAATGGTGTGCGGTAAGTGCAAATGATAGCGATGGCGATATTTGTCGAACTCTGAATAGCCAGATAGGGCCGCTGAGGGGTCGCCATCGATCTAAGCAAGTTGTGTCAGTACAAGAACAAAACATGTGACATTTCCCACACATACAGCTGTCCATGATGGGACAAATCCGTCTAGTTGAGTATGAAGGTTAGGACATGACTTAAGGCCATACTGATGGATCGTATGAAATCGATAGTCATGTGCCGCGGCGTCAGGATAATTCGAGTCTTCAAGATCGCTGTCATCGCTGCCTTCTGATTGCGTGATCATTGAGAAAGGATCTACCGCATGAATATGATGAGCAGGGTCGGAATTTGAAGTTTCGGATACATGGTGGACTCGATGGGGTTTTCTTTTCGGCCAGCTCTTTTCCCAGTCGATAGACCCCGATACATCAGAATTGAATTTCCGGGAACTGCCTGGCAGACGGGAGACACGCATTGACGAACATTTTGGGCTGTCCAATGCATCCGATGGCGAAAGCGGCGGCATGTCGTCAACAGAGCTAAGAGGGCCATCGAACCCAGTCCCTGAGCGCGTTGATCTATGTCGCTTGATGGTCGCTAGTCTATCTCGAGTATTTCTACAATCTAGTACATCTTGAGACCCACAAAGTGTTCCAAACATAGATCCTGAACAAGGGGGCTGTTTTGGTTGTGAGGCGGAAATTTTGTTGGATCCAGCATCTGCGTTAACCGCCACGCCGTATAGCCAAGTTGAGATCATGTCATGGTTGAATCCTTGTTTCTAACAGGTCTCAGAACTCTCGAAGTTGGATCGCGATGGACTACCGCTCGCCGCGATGGGCCTATCTGACGAAGCCTGGGAGGTCCTACGCGAGTTGCAATAGGTAGACGTCCCATGGGTGTCTGAGCATAAGAAATCATCGGGTGGTCTGGCAAAGGAACTGTAGAGCTCGTCCTTGAATTCTCGACTGTTCTCTTCCCGCTGTGATCTCGGGCGGTTGGATCTGATCTCAAGAGGGTGCCATCTATGAGAATGAGTTTGGGCGGGCTTGCCATGTTCTTGGGGCTCGACGCATGGGTTGGAGTCCTCGAGGACGGCAGCTGGGCCTCCATGATATGAGAAAGGCATAAGGATGGGCTCATTAGTCAGACTTCCTGAGGCAGGAGGCGCAATACCCGAAGAAAGATAGGCGGGAATAGTGGAAACTGTAGTGAATGGCTTCGAAGATGAACTTCACCCTTGCCAATATGGAGGACATCTCTTGAGGCGGGCGGAGGAATGAGGAACAAATACAAGGTAGGGAGAGGATGTCTACTTAGAAGATCGCGGAGTTGCAGTCTTGTGCTTAGAATTATATGAATAGGTTGAAATTAATCGAGGTTCTGGGCGCTTTCCGGGAGCGTGAGTTTCGGATGTAGTTGACACCACGTAATTCTCTTAGAAAAGAAGGGGCTACATACATAGCATCTAACCTTACCCGATCAAATGTAGAGATGAGGTAGAAGGTACAGTATGCGTGATGTACTATATAAATATTTATGCATAATAACAGCTCTGTACTTATTGTCGGCCAAGATACCAATGATTTTATCGGAGTCTACCTATGTAGACATTAGGATTATAGGGGCTTTGAACCATCAGCATTAACATGTCCCAACGGTGTCAGACTTCCATCGACTTCAACGTCAAATAGGGATAGCTGCTGAATACTCTTCATAATGTTGTGTGGCAGTTACAGTTACAGTCAAATATGGGACCCAACTTGAATCAATACGTACCTAGTTGACGATTATGTATGTCCTTTGCGACGACAACTTTTATCCTTTGAGTAAAAATATGTAGAGCTCTCGTATAATAATATTCAATCCAGCATAATTATAAGAGCCCGTATTTTATCAGTGCGAGGGTGTATGTTCAGAGTAGCCGGAGCGAACATAGTGAGTGTAGAGACGACGACTATAGTAAAAGACAGTTCAAATAGAGAGAGAAAATGAACAAATTTCTATAATTGTACCTAGCACGCTTTTCGTGATTCGCTATTCAAAATTACAAGGTTCCATTATTCGTATCTCGTTTCTAGATAGTGTACCGATACCTTGGACTCTCGTCACCAAGTTCGGCGAGCTGCTCCTCCGTCAGATGTTGATGCGCGGGGTTTATCAAACCCGCGTCGCGCCTCTTGTTCTCCCTATCGTACCAGTACCACAAGAAGCCGAATATGCAGGTTGCGGCTCCCACGACGGACAATGAGACCGCGTTGCCCTTGATGTATCGTGGGCCATCGGTATTTGCGCTAGTAGGATGTCAGATCTAGCTCGTGACCATGGATTCGTCCCAACGCGCTTGTCCACTTACTATATGAAGGGGGTCATAATGCCACTACAGTTGCCAAATGTGAGTTGCATGCCATTGGCTGTAGTGCGCTTGCCGTAGCGCGGACTGTTATTCGGGAGCTTCAACCGGATTAGCAATGATCGTTGCGGAGAATAAGACAAATCGTATACCCAGGCCAAAGGCAATCCGACCGTGACATAAAGCCCCATAGCTACGAAAAAGCACCTTGGAACAAGTGAGTTAGTTTAGGTTCTAGATGAGTTGAGCAGCCTGCCGTACCCTAGATAATGTACACCGGCGGAAGTATCGGAGACGAGTAAGCCGTATCCAACGACACTTATAGCACCAAAGATCACAGTAAATATTCCGCGCATCTGCTTCTGATCAGATAGGAAAGCGATACCCATGTAGGTTACCGCTCCAAGGAAGTAACATGGGATCGTAAGGAGCTGAATTTCTGCCGCGGACCACTGTCCCAAGCCCCTGATGATGGTCGGCAAAAACGTCGAGTAGCCTATACATATCGATTCCGGTCAGTAATTTGAGCATGATACTTTGATTCCAACAGGGCATTACCATAGAGCATCGTATCGACGCCGAACTGTGCGAGGCAGAACATCCAAATCTTCCAGTCCCTGAATGCAGCAAGCATGTCCTCCGTGCTAAATTTCTGAGCGCTCTCCGTGTCGCCATAATGCTGTCGGTGTCGCATGACCAGGACTTCCTTCTCCTTGGGTGACAGGAAGTAGGCATGTTCTATGTCGTTCGGTAGAAGGAAGAATGTGACTACCCCGAGCAAGATACTCGGAATGCCCTCAATAATCATTATCCATCTCCATCCGCTCATTCCCTGAAGCCCATCCATCTGGCCGATACCATACGCGAGGAGACCGCCTAGCGCGCCCGCAATAGCGGCGCTGACGAAAAGGTAACCGACGCGTAACGCGAGCTCACGTTTGGTATAAAAGAATGTTAAGTATACGTTAAGACCCGGGAACAATCCCGCCTCTACCACGCCGAGGATGAGACGGACAGCGATGAGCCCGCCATAATTCTGGACGAAACCGGTACAGAGAGCTACAATGCCCCATGAGAAACTGATAAACGCGATATAGCGCGATGGCGTCAAAGGCTTCAGTACCAGATTCGAAGGTACTTCGAATAGGAGGTCTACGTAGTCTTAGTCAAAATGGCTCGCACGTTTAGGAGTATTTGACGGCAGGGGCCTCACAGAAAGAAAGAAGAAAAAGGGAAGAAAAAGGAAGGCAGTGAGCCAAGCTAAGGGGTGTTGACTAACATGTAACAAATAGGATGGAGACTGCGACTTGGAATTGGTTGCCAACCAACCCCAAGTCCTCTTCCAGACGATAGAGGCGTGCATTGCCGATATTCACTCTAAGAGATGATTAACAATTACAATCATCGGGGCGTAATGTATGTAGCAGTATTAATGCTTACCTATCCAAGAAACTAAACGTGTCTGTAGATACCTGAGGTAAGTAAATGAATGCAGGCGGATCTCAAGGGAGAATGACAGAAGTCAAACTATCCCTTGAGTAATAGCGTGTTACCAAGCTAACAGAGATGGAATAAGAAACATGGTGAAGGCTAAAGAAGAGCAGACTGACAAAGCAGCATAATCAATGGCACAAGGTGCCAGTCGAGCTTGCGCAGAAGCTTCTTTTCGTCTACTCCGAAATCCACACATGATTCGACGCCGCCAACGTTGTCATCGGGCTGTGCCACAAACTTCGATTTCGAAATTTCCAGCGTGCCGGTCGCCATAGTGCCAGCAATGTCAAGGCCGCGTATAAGATCTCTCGAAAGGGTACTATGATATGAATGAAAAGGGTCCTCACGGCGCAGTCGTAGGAACCTGGCAGATATTCCAGGACGAACTCCCCGAAAATAAATAAAAATCTCGAAGGGCTGTCGCACAACTATTTGAGACTAAAAAAAATCTCCGGTGGCTAATAATGACTCTAACTAGTTAGGATTGGATGCTAGTAACCGTTGTGATGGTATGAGGTAGGAAAGACAGCCGATGCGGCATTATTAAGCTCAAGAAGAGTCTGGAGACCCGTAGTTGTGGAACATTTCAACTTAGGTAACTTACTAGACTAAGATCGCAACCGTTCTCGATTCTCGGGTCTCGACTCAAGTACTTATAAATAAATCATCGGGGTCACTATACTAGCTAACACTAGACCCAATGGCTTATTTATATATTCCCCGAGATTTCAACGAGTATAGATACTACGCTGTTCAAGTACGGAGACGTCATCAGTATGCAGCAGTTATCTATGTGACCGGGCTGACAAGGCAGTCGTCATAATCAACCTGTAATAGTACTATTCCCTGGCGGTACATACTGTACAAACATAGTATCTCGTCTATCTTGCTTAACCTTGGTAGTCGAGCTTGTCTCATACGGACCGCTGGGCATAAAGCCATAGCAGATATACCTTTGCAGACAGGAGGGATACTTGCATCCACAGTGATAGAGGCGTACGCCCATTCTTCAAAGGGGCTATCTTTGCCAAGGAAGACTTAACATGGGCGAAAGGGACAGGGGGGTTGGTTGATAAGGGTCTCAAAAGTGGGGGTCGAGAAAAAGGGAGACAGTAGGTCGTTTACTTATTAATACTCTATGTACATCACGAAGGTACTATTCTATACATACGTTCTCATACCATCCGTCAACATTATCTCAAGGTCTGGCTAGCTAGACTTATAAATATCTTTTAGTAAACCCTAGATCATGGCGTGAATGTATTAATACTTATAAGTAGCCAGAAGTAGTTCTCGTAGAAATAAATTGAGACTACTTGTGAGATACGAGCTTGTGGTGTGAGCATGGGGAGACTGTGACGAGGAGTCACTTAAACCGCTATCAAAATTTAATAATTGATTCCCTGGAATGCTGTACATGTGCTTGTTCAACCCCAAGAAATACATGCTGGCATGCTCGATTAATACACAATTTCAGCTTTTCTTTTACGGTTCCTTTCTTCATCACGCTCGATCTATTACTCGGGTGGTTTTTTTTATTACTTTTTATTATTATTCAAACCTTCATAGGCCAGCACCGAATAAGCAGTCTCCCCCGCTACATAGGTAGAGATCCCATTGGTTTTGCCTCTGTGAATACCAAGAATACCACCGTTACGCAAGGGCGCCATGGCGCTCAGCTCATATTGCTTACTTGCTTTTGCTTATCGCCCAGCCTGAGCGAGGCGTTCCTGCGGGGTAGTAGTTGTCACAGACTGCGATAAGATCCAGGGCGCGAGGGCTCGGGCAATCTCTATATTACAATAAAAAAAGAATTGCTTGAGGAAAGAAAGGTTCCTCACACTGCTAGCAAGCTACATACCTATTCTTTAAGTACTGAAACTAAGCCATGATAACTTGAGCCATAGTAACGCCTTCATCCGAATAGCTTATGCCACAGCAACCGCAATGGCTGTTACAGTGGTTAAAAGTAACATAGAATCCCCAACAGCAAATTTGACTAGCCAAGTACAAGATCACTACGGAGACTCTCATGATCTGGTTGAAGTAGGGAGAATGGTTTCTATTTTCTCAGCTTTCTCATATGTAATGTCTGAAACTGAATCATAATGAATGAATGAATAAATGAAGAATTCTAAAATACAAAAAGAACGCTCGGTTTAAGCACGTAACCCCCCAAAGTTTCTCGCGTAAGAAGAAGAAATCAACGCGGTCTATCCTGCAATTCCCGAGTACATAAGCATCGCCCTCGGTCTACGTTAAAAGAAACGAGGACCTTCCAAGAAACAGAATTTCCGATCCAAATCTAAAAATTTTCCTTTTTTTTTCTTATCCCGTTATTGAACAGCCGTGCAAGTAAATCCAGTGTCGAAAGAAAGAAAAATGGGCCAGGACCAATGCTCGTAATGTCGATGTGGTCAGGAACATCCAGTTACAATTATCGTCATAGGGACGCCGTCGTTCGCTCGTTCAAAGGAGGCAACAAGTGCCCCGAATTCCACAGCGCAAAGTAAATCACTGAAACGTGGGGCTGCTCGCCTGCGACATGGTGCTGCTTCTCTGGTCCTCGGCATCGCTCTCGGCACCGCTCCCCCCCGCGACCTCCCTCTCCAGGTCGTCGAGGGCGCGGAACTCGCGGTGCGGGCCGGCGGGGCTCAGCAGGCCCTGGGGGTCGCTGATCTTGGCGAGGTCGACGTGGACGCGGCGGCCGCGGCCGTCGAGCCGGACGAGGCGCGCGGGCGCGACGTCGGGCTCGAAGTCGGGCGCGATCCCGCGCGCCTGCTCGATCTTGTTGACGCTGCTCATGCCGGCGAAGAGGCCGCCGACCGCGCCGGCGCCGTAGCCCGACTCGTCGAGGTCGAAGAACGGCAGCCCCGCGTCCGCGTACACGCGCGCGCCGATCGGGCACGGCGGCGGCGGCCGCCCCGTCACGGCCCGGAACCCCGCGCTGTTGAGGATCTGCACCGGCACCGTCAGCGTCGCGTCCCGGACCCAGCGCGCGGGGTCGACCGTGTCCGCGACGATGCACTGCCTGATGCGGCCGCCCGGCGCGATGCCCATGGGTGCTACCTGGGCGGAGGACGACCAGCCGCGGTCGTCGAGGGTAGGGGCGCGACGCCAGCTGCGCTTCGAGGAGAGAGAGCAGGCGCCGGAGGGAGGGGGAGGCGGGGGGGGCGCGATCTCGGGCTTCACGGGCGTGATCTCGAACTGCAGGCCGCCGACCGTCTCCTCGCCCGCGAGCTGGGCCTCGGCGCTGTAGCCCTGGCCGACGGGCATGGCGACGAACTGGCGGACGACGCCGGGCGCGACGGCGAAGCCGTCGACCCAGAGCTGGCCGCACGCCACGACGTAGTCCTGGATGCTCTCGCCGGCGGCGAGGCGGTCGGCGCGGCGCTTGCGGGCCGCGTCGCCCTCGGCCCTGTGCTCGCCCGAGACGGCGTTGACGCCGCCGGCGTAGATCTTGATCATGAAGGGCACGGTGGCGCGCAGGCGGATCCACAGGGCCTCCTTCTGGTACATGGGCAGGAAGACGCCGCCGCGCGCGACCATGTCGGCGGGCAGCCGGCTGGCGTAGTCTTTCACCTGGTAGAGCGGGAAGTCGCCGAGGCCCGGGGGGAGCTGCGACGTGCCCAGGTTGTCCGGCACGCGGATCGTCCGCTGGAAGTATATCTGCAGGTTCTGCGGCTTGTACAGGTGTACGTTGTTTCCGACGTGGTTGACCGTGATGGCGTTGCCCTGGACGGCGAGTTGGAAGGAGCTGCTGCTGTTCGTCATTTTTGCTTGGTTGATCTGGCGTGTTGGCTAGGGTCAGCATATGTGTGAACCGAGAAAAGCACTTTTTGTAGTCAGGAAACCTACGTAGAAATCCACACAAAGTTGAAGTCGTAAGTGTTGAAGGTTGCGCCGTTGTTATTTGGTATCGTGTAATGTCCAATATGTTACAGTACTGTTATGGTCGAGTTGGTGATGGTAATAATCAAGTAGTCAGAGATTGGCGAAGGAAATAACCTATTTATATTCATCTGTCTTTGTTAATGATAGAGCACCATGTAATTCTGTAGTATTCTTGATTCAGACATTACGTACGGAGTATGCAGGTTTAACTCAGATATTCATGTTTTAGCACGCTCTCATAAGTTTTCTTTGAGCCCTGGTTGTATCAACGAGGTTCTTAGGAAATGAATTATTATCTCGTAAACCGTATCAAGTCTTGTTTTTATTCTGGATATTAGTTGTGTCAAATACCAACGTCGCCGAAGGCAGCTTTGGGCCTGTCTTGAACTACCCCAAGGCTGTGGTCTGTCGGTGAAGTCAATACCTGAGTTTTAGACACTAAGTATTTTTGTTCTAGATTCTTCGCATGCACTATGACAGCGCTTTGAAGATGATACATAGTACGCAGCCCCTTACTCCTTCCGGAATGACTATTCCTACGCTGAAGGGGGTATGAATACAATTTTGACCCTGTCATATAAAACAGCGAACAGATACTACTCGGCTTCGCCGGAAGTATTGCTTAATGATTACAAGATACAAAGTCCACCCGAGCGAAGGTGTCTCTATGGTTACTGTCTACCTAAAGTAAGAATTCCAATTCTACCTACGGACCGTGGGGAGCACCGCCATATCAGTACAAGTAACAGTTGTTAACTAATTAGCTTTTGTCTTTTCCTCACAAAAAAACCTATTCTTCTTGACAGCTCTTCCTAATCGACGTTATCATAGATCTCAGGAGTCTGCTAGAATTAAGTTTCATATGCAATGCTTTGAACACGGGTGGCTATAGAGTATTCAATATTTCTAGAAGTCTCGGCAGTTTGGCCTATATTTTCGTTGTTATATGATCTCTAATAGCTTAATCCTACGGGTTTAATGTTCAAGCATGCTGTTGAAACCATTGGAGGAAATATATCTATCCAGATTTCCTAGAGCAAAGACTTTCGAGCCAAGTTGCAGTATCCTTATATGAAAGTATACAAATTTTTTGTCTTCCTACGCTGCTACGGTGCAATTATACCTCTGGCATATTTTCGAAGCTAAGTCGTGTATTCTAGTAGTCCTATAATGCTCGGGGTTTTATGAAATATAGCAATATGCTCATCAGGGTCTCTTCTGCGTTGCTACAAGTGCTGGGTGCGGTAAAACATACAGTCAACACAGCCAATAATAGGCAAGATAACAGGAGCAAAAACACCGTAACCTGAGGAGCTCAACCGTCTACCCATCGCCTACATGCACCCGAAACAAAAACACCTTGCAGGTCAGAAACTCATCGATGTGAGAAGATATCGCGCGGGCCGTAGAGGTTACTCCTATATTCTCCGAACTCTTCTCCGTGCAGTACAACAGTAAACCTCCAGCCCGAAAGGCACGTCCACGTCACCAGTCGTGAGCACCTAGCCTACATAACCCACAATACGTATGTATGAAAGTAATTCTACTGTTATTACATGTCTCAAGTCCCACAAGTTGCATCATCAACTTCCGCAGTCCATAAATGGGCTCCAAAAAGTAGGTACCCTAAGTTACTACCCCAACCAGAAACAGTCCCATGTCTTATTCAAAAATTTTATTATTATTATTAATCTATTACTAAATTTTCTTTCCTTTGGCTGTACTCCAACCACAGTGTAATGCACAATCAGGTGCATAGGCAGAATAATATGTCTAGGCCCTCCGCTCCGCCACCGCCGACCGACCTCGTTGTGCGTTTCGGCCCGATGTTTACTTGAGCAGGGGGGGGCTGATACGGTTCTGACGGGGGCCACTACTCTAGTCCACACCGCCGCTAGGTAAAATGGTGGACGCGAAACCGTCAAGAATCGCGATCCCGGGTATAGTCTAATCGCGGGGGAACCAGGGGACCAGAGCAGTTCGATGATCGTTCGGAGTTTTGATCATAGTGTCGATCATAGCCGTCATGATGAGTGAGTAATTATGTAATTAACGCATTCCTAGAGTACCTATCTAGTATGTAAGATAGGGAATGGGAGGACATAATATGATAAGATTGGATTGATTGATTTTATTGTATGTCAATCGGTGTAATTAATGTAGGCGGAGGACAACTGCCGGGGCAAGAATTCTGAGGTGGGAAAAGGTGCATTGCATTGCAGGGCCGCGACGGCATACTGCACCTGAATGGCCATTGAAGATTTGGGCACATGGAATCAGCTCAAGCAGCAACACGGCACAAAAAAAGAACCTAAATCGAGCGATTAAATATGTTTATTTCTATTTCATATCAAAATGAACAGAGAGTCTTCAAAATCCTTTGGTTCCATTTCCCAACCATAACTCCATTCGACGATGCTTTCCTGACGAAATGGTCTCAGTAAGACAAAAGGAGGAGATCTCTACTCTCTACCCTCTAGATAACCTAGCGCTTATCGGCAGGTGTAGCCACCGTCGATGAGCAGATCTGTGCCAGTAGTGTATGTGCTGAGGTCGCTGATGAAGTAGACGTAGGCGCCCTTCAGCTCCTTGGCGTCACCGTTGCGGCCCATGGGGATCATGCTGCGCCAAAGCTCTTGGGTCGGGGGGTCGATAAAGTCCGACAGGCCCGTGTCTATGTAGCCGGGAGAGATGCTGTTGACGCGGGCAAAGTCACGCCACTCGTTGGCAAGCGACTTGGCCATGTGGATGCAGCCGGCCTTGGCCACGTTGTAGGAGGTCTGCTCCTGGGGGAAGTTGGCGATGTGGCCGGACATGGAGGAGGTAATGACGAACGAGCCGTGGCCCTGCTTCTTGAAGACAGGGCCGACGGCCTTAGCGCAGTAGGCGGTTCCACTCAGGTCCGTCTGGATGATCCTGTCCCAGTCTTCCTTGGACCCGTCGATAATTCCAGCATCAGCAGTGGCACCAGCGTTGGCGACGAAGCCATCGATGTGGCCGAAGTCCTTGAGGACGTCCTTGACAAGTTGCTCACACTGGGCGAAGTCGCCGACGTTGCACTTGTAGGCCTTGGCCTTGACGCCGTACTCCTTGGTCAGCTCGGCAACGTTCTTCTCGGCGCCCTCCTTCCGAGACGAGTAGGTGATGGCGACGTCGGCGCCAACCTCGGCACAGCCACGGGCAGCCTCGATACCCATTCCGCGGGGACCAGAGGCGCCGGTGACAATGACGACCTTGCCCTTGAGGCTGAGGAGGTCAAGGAGCCTGTTGGCAGTAGGAACGCTCTGAGGCATGTTGATGGTGGTGGTGGTGGTGGTGGTAATCTCTAGACGGAGGAGGGGTCTTGTTTGGTTAGGAGTACTTTCTCAGGCGTGAGAGCAGAGACGAAGCGATAAGGAGCAGGAGAAGCGGAGAAGAGAAGCTTGAGTAATCTGGAAGAGAAGGAAGCAGCAGGAGACAATGGGAAGGGAGAAAGGAGAAAGGAGAGACTCGAGTATTTAAGCAAGCGAAGGCGACAGGAGAGAAAGTTTCCGTGTCGGAAAGGCTAAATGTGGTTTGAGTAGGCGAACGCTCTAGACAATCCAGCAGTGATGTCATTTCCGGGCGGGCGTGACAGCTTGACAAAGCAGGAACCCAAGGTACATACCTAGTGTAGAGAAGGAGATATCGACCGTTCTTGCATGTTGCTTGCATGGCAGCTACGACTAGATCTCGTTAGCAACCCTCAGCTGTAGCCAATTACGGCATGATACATAAGTGGGCCAGGTACTTACTGATACCTACATACCTGAGATGGAGAACCTTGAAGGCCGCACCGCCGTGACCCCTCCATGCCCCTCCTTCGGAAGCAGCGAACAAAGGGGGGAAACGGGAGAGGCGGACGGAGAGGTAGCCGGGTGGCCTAGTCACGCAGAAGATAGAGTTGTTGACGGGTAGGTAGGGCGGTAGGGGTAGGTAAAGTGCTAACTGATGTCGATCCAGGAGCGCGGAATTGACTCCTCAGCCGCTCGCTGCTCGCCATTCGACGAATCTTTTTAATATTGTTTTATTGGTCAACATTTCTCCTCACCAAACTATACAAGTTAACATTAATGTCAACTAGAAATAAAATTTCCTGTGAAACTCTACAGCTCTTGCATTAACACAGAGAGACTAAACAGAACTCTGATTAGAAGAAAATCGGGGAATACTGATTATAAGTACGTATTATGTCCTAATAAAAGGTAGAGAGCGATAATAAATAAGGATAAAGGAGGGGATTCATCCGTATCGAGATTGTATTTAACCATATCCGGACCAGATATTAACTACATGGACCTAAGTACCTGATTTATCCCAGGTCACGTGACTCATCCCCGCAATGTACAGATGTATAGGTATTACTTCTTACGGTATTCCGTATAAGTCAAGCTTTATTACTCTGGACTCTGGACTCTGAACTCTGAACTCTGAACTCTAGACACATCCGGTAAGTAGCATTCTCAACTGAACTCAAACATCTGCCTCTCAGCAATTCCGCCAAGCCAACAAAAACCTCTGTGTTTCTACCCCGACCGTTAACATTCGATTCTGGGAGTTACAGCAGGTGATCGGTGTGGAATTCCTAGCATCTAGCGCTCGTTGCCGCCCGTTAAACTGCTCTTCCCGGAATATGCCATCGCGTCGCATAGGTAGCATCGGAGGCTTGCCAAGTTCGCAGGGCGAGGCGGCTGACTAACTCAACCTGGTGATTCCGCACATCCCCCGTTGACCGCTCGTCAATCCCGCAACCCCACTCCCTCCTCAGCCGCCGCCACGTTGCCGCGCTAGGAACCGGCCCCTAGACGCATCGTTCGAAGGTGAGACGGCCGCTGTGGACGGAACACCACGGTTAGGCATGGAATCTCTCGACTACCATCTTTCGACTTTCGACCTTCGACCTAATTGTTGTTCCTGGTCCCATCCGCGACGGTTCCGCCGGATCGGACTACGCGGCCGGTGGAGCCACTGGACAACAACCCGGGCGGAGTCCTGGAACGTACAGAGCGCGGACGCGTCCAGTTTGGTAGCCTCCGCGAGAAGAAAGAAAGGACGCTCCGACGACACGGTACAGCTTCATGATGTATCTTAAAGTGCCCATGTAAACCCCGACTGCCTGACAATAGCGCAAGGCACCTGACCTTCCTAGCCTGCGAAAAGCCCCGGACCCCAGAATAAGGGAGGCGGGAAGACTAATGTAAGTGGCTAAGATAGGGAGGTAAGTTGGTAATCAGGGGTAAGTAGCTAAATTAGGGATTTATATGCATGAAGGGACAGCTCAAAAGCTAGGCAGGGCTGCGAGACGTGCCTGTACCGCACGCACGCTACTGCGCTATTTCATGCTTGAATACCTTGGGTACTCAGATACCCACCAAGTAGGTAGGTGTAGATATAGCATTGCCGGATAGACACGCTTTACCGCGACCCTTCCAGTATTCGGGCTTTGAAATTGTCGGGAATCGACGACTTGAGATTTAACTTGACAGGGTTAACAGAACGAAGACTTGTTTGGTTTACAATCCCGCGAGTGGCTTTGCGGTCTGTGGGAGCAACCGTCGGATGTACACAAGATTGAATCTGGACTCTTAATTGACGACAGGTCCATACCAGACAAGCAACTTCGAGTTATGTTGCAGCAACTCAACCAGGCAAGCGCGCGAAAGCTACAAAAGGAAGCTGACGGCGACCAAAATGGAAAACGCACGTAAGGCTCGAGATCAAAACAGGCTCAAGAAATCAGCGGAGAATCATGACTCCGCAGATGGCGAAGAGGAAACCCATCGTACGGAACGACAAGGGGGCGGTCAGGCACCCCAAGCGCGAACGCAACATGCACCTCAGGGTCAAGATAGTCAGAGTATTTCCCAGCCGGCCCTGAGCTAACTCTTAGTAGTTTAGGTATATTGCATGTCATTTAGATAAGTATCTCTCGATCTCATTTCCAACAAGAAATATAAGATAATAGCAGAATTGTCACGATCCAGGTCGCTTTGAGGATCGGTGGATAACATTGACGTGGAGCAAAAGAGCTAGAAGCAAAGGTACCTACATAGATAGATAGCCCCTTTACAACGAAATAACCACGCTCGGTCTCCCGAGAACCCTTATACCTAGCGGTCTTGACCACTACAAGCCACAATAGCGGTTCGATGATGTTCAAAGTGTCGCGAAACTCCTGACAGGAACGTCCCTAGGAGAGTATTCAAAGGGGAGGGCAAAAAAAAAGAGCAGGCGGTCTCCTTTCAACTTAGGAGTCGAGATGGTATAATACATCGATAGCCCTGCAAGAAGAAAACTATTTAAAGAGCCAACGCGCTGTTTCATCATCGACCCTTTCATTTCTCTCCGTCTCTCTATATCGTTCAAGACAAGGCAAGTCTAGGTAAATAACCCAAACCAAACCGAACCGAATCCAATCTAATAAAGGTTTTATAGGCGGGCAACGCTGCTCCAATTAAATAATAATTTCATCCAAATCTCGTCCCCGAGTTAAAAAAAAAAAAAAAAAGCCCGACTTATGCGAAATGAGTGAAACAGCGATAAAACAGACTTGCTCGCTCGCTCCAAGAATCTTCCCCGCTTACTAATCAGTACCATATCAACAAGATCCCCTACAACAAATATACCTACCTACCTACCTAGGTAGGTATACGTAATTAGGTGTGCGGTATATATAAAAAAAAAAAAAAAAAGGAGCGAGTAGCCGCTAGAGATCAAAGTTTGTGGTCTGGGCCCTGATCTGGTCTGATCTCAAGACAAGACCGCCCCGTGTTTCAAAGCCAGGGTAGTATTCTCGGAGATAGGAGAGAACTACGGCACCGAGTATTAGAGCGAGAGGGACGGAGGAACGGACGGACGGACGGACGGACTGGCCGAGAGATAATAGAGCGAGATACAAAGGCGTTTGGCATCCCCCTCTCCCTTATAATACACTACATCGATCGTCATGAGGGGAAGTCTTATCCTTCTCGATATTGTATATAAAAACCTAAAACTAATTTATAAAACTAGTGAACCACGTTGTAATAAAAATAGAAATACAAATACAGTAAGAGGCATTAAACGGGCTCTGCCGGGGTTACTTTATAAACGACTAGATGCAGTAGTAAGAAGGTAAGTATTGTTTTCTGGTATGAAAGGGGGGATATGCCTAATATATATAAACAGTCAAAAATACAAACGTACACAGAATCCGCAGTTGCCGTTTCTTCCTCCCACCTCTCCCACTCCCATCTTCTCTTCGCATATTCTCCCCTTGCACAACGTTTACCCAGGGGAGGAAGTCTCATTTTACTGAAGATATGATAAAAAAGGAAGGGGGCAGGTGTTAGAGAAGGGAGCGTAACTAAAGTTATTCCTCGAGATTGCTGGTCTGGTTTAGTCTCTTCTCTCTCTATATATTAACCCAATTTCCGTCTCTTCCTCCGCTTTACTCTATATCTTCATAAGAAAAGAAAAACGTGACCACCTCAAAACTCAACAACATACATACAAAACTTAGCAGACTCGTTTATACAGGAATAAAAAAAAGAAGCCTTTTGCACACACATACACACACTACACTAGGTTGATTAAAAAAAGCAAGTTTTCATTTCGAGTATTTGATCTGCGTCCGGCGCCACTCATGTGGTATATGTATATATAAATCTTTTCGGTGGTATTCGCCGCCAAGTCGCTTGATAGAACACGACGTAAAAATCTCTCTAGAAGTTTTCTTTGCCCCAGACGAATGAGAATCTAGAATTTTATCTGTTAGCATTGTGTCTTCAGGGAAGAAGTATGAAAAGAACAAGAACATGAACTTACCCGGGCTCGCTGTACTTGTTACAGAAGACATGTAGCTGGCTGCCAAGACCCTTGGGACCGCAGAAGAACACGCCGGCCTCGGCAGGAGAGTGAAGCTTCCTGATGCCTCTGAATATCATATCCCAGTTGGGCCGGCCGAAATTTGTCGGGCTTCGCAGGCCGGTAATCGTATCTTTGTCGGCATTGGCGTCGTTAATCATGATATTTGTCGCGTCGTCGGCCTTGATCTTAGCGGTGAGGTAAGTGTGAATCTCGATACGGTTATCCACATCCTGGGCCTCGATGGCCAGAAGCAACGACCTAAACCACTCGAAGGATCCAAAATCTCTGCAGATCCAGAAGAAATACACCTTGGACAGCCTCGTCTTCTTCTGCGGGTAGTTCATCCGGTACCAGATAGACTTCAGGATGGATGCGAACGGCGTTACACCGATACCGGCGCCACAGAGTACGGCGATCTCATATTTGAAAACGTCTTCGGAAGCTGATCCGAATGGGCCGTCGACGTAGACACGAGGCAGCACTCTTCGAAGGGCGGGGTCGACATCGCCGCTCTGATCGTCCACTCCTACAACCTTAGAGGAGTCCTTGCCCTCCTTCTTCCCAAATTCACATCCGAGGGCCGTGGCGACGGATCTCGTGAAGTCGCCGACTACTCTCATATGGATTGAGATGTAATCCTCTTCGGGTGCGCTAGTCAGGGTGAACGGGTGGTACTGCCACAAGGAAACCTCTGGGCAGCAGAAGAAAATGTACTGGCCGGCCCTTGTCTTCGTGTTTTCCTTCTTAATCTGAATCTCGCACACATTGCTGGGATGCTGAATGACCTTCGAGATATATGTCTTGTGACGACCGCGCACTTCACGAGCTATCCGTTCGGCCAGATAGATAAATCCTCCATACATCCAATATTGCCAGAAGACTCCAACGGCAGAGGTGCCGACCGAGACGCAGAACGGCGCGATGTCGGGTTGAATCATGCAAAAGGCACCATGGATAGACCAGAAGAAAAAGAATATGATGAACATGTGGTGCGTATACCAGAATCGCTCGTAGTTTGCTCGTCGCGGTTTCTCATACGATGTTACCACCATTCCTGTCAGTGCCACCAACATTATATATCCCGTCCATCCAGGGCCGGATACGAGATTTGCGACCAGCCACCCGTAGATACCAAGATTATTCTTTGCGGCAATCTGCGCAAAGTTGTTCCAATGAGCAATGGTATGGACCCAGGAGAAGAAGAAGATGGACCACGCCGTCGTGATATGGAACGTGATGTTCTTGTCAAATTGGATGATGCCGTTGAGGGGCGTCTGCCTCGCCATTGAGATGAATGTTCTGCAGACAGGGAGAAGAATGAGAGCAACATCCAGATGAAGCACAAGAGCGGCCGATCTAGCTATCATGTACGTCGGCCCAAATGTATCTCTCGCTACCTGTAAGTTGTCCTTGACTGCATAGTTGACAAAGCCGAAAGCGAAGACCAACGCATGTAGGAACATGAAAACGAAGACGAAACTGAACCCATTACGTTAGCGGCATTCTTCTGACGAGCCAACTTACGGAGTTACTAACACTCTCCGGTAACCTTCGTTGATCATCCATTTGTCGTACTTCTCCCGCATCGTAAGCTCCCTTTGTCGTTCCTGCGTCATCTCCCCGGAAAGCAACATCCTCGTCAAGGGCGTCCATCTTGACCGCTCCGACGGCTTTTCGCTATACTGGCCATCCCCGTAGTACGACATCCTAGCGGTTGATTTTTCGGGTTCCCTCGTAGACCGCGGTTCTCGGGTGCCTTCCAGGCCGTCTTATCCAAAAAAGCGTGTCGAACGCGCCCGCGATCGTCTCGTCCAAATCTACCACGCCGAATATCGCGTATTCCACCCTTTGATTAAATACCCTTGTACCAATTATGATTCGAAATATGTCTCCCGGACGGGTCGTAAAGTAAATTGATTCAGAGCCTGCTGAATGGGCATAAAGCCATTGAAAGATAGTTGCAGAAACGAACAGGAAACACCCACTTCTCCCCCCGAAAGTCGATGAAGGTTGAAAGAACGAAAAAGTTGAACTGAAGCGTACGAACGCAACAAAGCAACTGCGGCCGGTCAGCCAACGCACAAATCGGACAGCGCACTAACGACGAAGATAGAGGGGGAGGGAGAGAATGAGAGGACCTGCACAGTAGAGAAGAGGGAAGACAGAGGGTATGGGTACCGAAGATCTCATGCAAGAAGCGGGAAGAGGATAGATGATATTGATGAACGCCAAGATCGAGAAACATCAGGCCATTTTCTGTAGATCATACCTGGGTGTATAGCGCCAGTGCGGGTGGCTAGATCAAAAAGCACATCAATTGTCCAGGGGGTTACATTCACTACTCATAGAAGCCCTCGGGAATGACTGACTGGGTAGGATAGGGACAGGAGGAAGACAGGAAGAGCAATAGACAGATATGGCCTACGAACACTCATAGGGAACTACCTATGAAGCAAGTCCAGGTTGCGGGACCGAGAAAAGCGCTGCTTGGTATCAGTGACCTGCAACGGAGGGTGAGTGCGCCGGCAGATTATACCAGTGGGATCTTTTCGGTTGGGTATCAGGGACATTAGACAAGGGACATGTCGCGAGGGGCCCAGGGGGTTCAAGGGGGATTGCGACGTCAGAGCATTGCATGCCCAGGAACATGGTACATCGACTTTGATGCTACAGGGGGTTGTAGCTCGTAGGCTGGAGTTCTGCGCGAGAGCGGCAGTAAGGATTCGGCCTGTCGCGAAACAAATGAGATGCTCGATCTGGTCCGAAGGCAGCAATAGCCTCGCATGGAGCGCAGGCTCATTGGAGGCTCAACGGATGGCCAAGACACTTGTCCTGGGATGCTGGTCAGGGGGCCGGGTGAACGATAAGATGCGCTTGGCTTACACCGCAGGTATGTGTGCATACCAGGTAGTATGTTGGTAAGTACCTAACTATTAAGTAGGTAGGTAAAGTATGTAATTGAATGTGCTGAGCAGAGCCTATAGCAACGTATGACCTCACGGGTATTTCGAATAGCCGCTTGACCATCGTGATGGTAGAAAGGACGTCGTGCAAGACGTCAAGAACTGACGGAAGGATTGTGGAATTCGGTAACAGTTCTGGGGCTATTCCTGTCTGAGGCTCAGATCGATGCAGGGATCAAAAGGTGGGTTATGGCACCACTGCCTTCTTAACGTCATGGTGCTAAACCGTGTTGTATATTAAAGATCGTACGGCCCGCAGTCCTGGGGGTTTCAATCAGTCCAGTACTACACTGCAGAAAAGTCCGACGTGCACGCGCGTACGGGTTGTTGTCGTTGTAAGGCAGATGGAGAGGTGAAGTGGGAGTGGAAAAAAGGATGAATGGGTTTCTTCTGGTTCAGGCGTGTTTGAAAAGCCCGGGTGGGGCGAAAAGAAGGGACCGAGCTTCTAGCGGGCATTCTCATTGGCTCTGTGCATTCTAGGCCTATCCGATCCCTAGCGCTTGTTGTTACAGCCTGTTTCGCCCGGGGGGTTTGACACAAGTCGAAGTTGTAGTCCTGTTCGCTGGACGATAAGCGCCCTTCAATTATACGTAGGTAGTATGGAATAAAGATTATGTACCTGTGCATTTCTTTATTTTATTTCATGTTCGCTTCTTTTTTTAATACTTTATCCGCCGTTTCCCCCTCTTTTTTTTATGGTACCTACACCACATGTTTATCGTAAGGTTTCTATAATACCTACCTGAGATCGTGCCTCGTGGTAGTATTTGTGATTCTTCAACGTTCGATTCGTCGGGCATTGCAGGTTACCAGGCATGACCTCAAAACGACTTCAAATACCATCTTTAATCAAATTGGATTCGTAATCGTATACGAAACTTCAGGTATTTCCTACTCGTCTCAAGTTGCCAGTGATGACAAAACAATGTCGGATGTTATACCGATCTCATACTTGATCTAAGGTATCTGTCTACCTGGTACATACACATGCCGTAACAACCGGGCGGCCCTCCCCCCGCGGAGATCCAACCAAATATAAATATACGAGGAAGCGATTATCTCTCTTCCACGGGGACTCCCTTTCTCTTTCTCTCTTTTATTTCGTATATCTTCGTTGATTCCGGTCAGGTATATATCTGTTTCTGAATGGAAGCTACTCGGTGATCATTCACTATCGTATATGCCTCAACATGAAAGTCACTTATTATTTTATAGTGGCTCTCTCCCACGAGATCTAGGTTTACACCCGTTTATATTTAATAATTTATCGTAAATGAGAGTTTGAGAGTAGGTATGTGTAATCATATATCATGGTAATACGAGAGGCGTGGAGCACATCAGGAATTACCTACGCATGTCCGTCGTAGACAGGGCGTCTACAATGGCAGAAACACGGTAATATGAGCACAGAGGTAGTTAAGTAAGGGAAACGGTGTATTAAATAGATCCAGGACGAAGCTGTAGGAGCATAACTCGAGTCCATGTCGGCAACGGGTTCAATGCAAAACCCCTAAACCGTTTCCAGATCATCCAGCGTCAAACCCCCACATGCGTGTTTCTCTCGTAATCTCGCTCTTGCTGTCCTCTGGTCATTCTTACTTAGCCCAGCCCTAACTATCGTACTCACGAGGTTCTTTTGCGGGAGAACGAGCCCCAAACCGTAATGATGGTGAACTGACGACGCCCAGAAAATTCAGGTCATATTGTCTACATGGGGAAGAAAACGTGCATCACCCTTCCCGAGCACTACTACTGTCTAGTCACCCGTGCGAACCTCACCTATCCTCCACTCGGACCTTATCCCGGACCAGCAGAGATATCAGTCCGCTTCTCATCCTAAATGGCGTACTTGCGGGTCCATTCCCGGGCCGTAGCCTCGTATCTTGCACGATCAGTCTTGTACACGTGTGCAATCTCGGGAACTAAGGGGTCATCGGGGTTGGGATCGGTAAGCATCGAGCAGATCGACAGCAGGACTACCATGCAAGTTAGTGGACATTGCTCGCGCGAGTGTTTGTCGGGGCGGACTGCTCACCCTTAGAGATGGTCAAGGCAGGGCTCCATTGGTCTCTGAGGATGTCTAAGCAGATGCTGCCATTGGAGTTGATGTTGGGGTGGTAAATGCGTGTTGTGAAGTTGACCTTGGGTGGCTTGAAGGGGTAGTCTGTGGGGAAGTGAATGGCGAGGAAGAAGACACCACCCGAGTACGGTGAATCACCCTGCGGACCACGAATTAGCACCATAGATCATTTATCACCATGTGGCATTTTTTGAGTCGTTGCGTTGTTGCGTAGTTTGGCATAGTTGGCAAGGCGGGTTCAGCCGACTCGACAAGGCTACATGTGCAATCGGAGACGGAAACTATGACAAAGGGGGCCACTGTCTCGGAGGAGGCAAAACTTACGGGTCCCATGATCGTAGCTTGCCAGTGGAACTGCAAGAGGAAACTCGTTAGCGAAAAAGCTCGCAACAGCTGCGTACTGACAAATGATCGCCTAGTGAACAGGTGCCCAGCTAAGTCATGAGGCACGGGATCACGAGGCGCTTATCGGTCAGCGCTGGGAGAGATAAGGATATGCTGCCTACCAGATCTTCTCCAACTGGGCCGGCAGAGCAGGAGGACGGCGGGTCACTGTAGTATTCCAGGTTAGCAATACAGTCCTGCTAGACGGGCGACTCGCATGCGTGATGCCACTGCAGCGGCTGGAATACCAGAGCATAGAGGGCATCCAAAGACCCCGCTCTACATTCTCGCTTCCGCCCCACCTTGGGCGTTCACCACGGAGAGGCGATGACGGGTGTTTTGACATACCGGCCCAGGTCCGTCAGTTCCTTGTTGATTCTCTTCAAAGCCATGGTGCGATGTGTAAGTGGTGTTGATGAGGTTGTCTTGGTGCGAGGCTGCGTGTCTCTCGTATCGAACAGGAGGACGCGGCTATTTATATCAGCGGTCAGCGATGGAATGCTGGAGAAAACGATGGCGGCCAGATCTGCAGACAAAGAAAACTCGTCTGCGAGAGGAAGGATGGGTCAGACGTACCAGAGGAGGCGTGGTGATTGATTGTGTAGGTAGGTAGTAGTCGGCGGCGAGAGTGTACGACTATGGTTGTCGGGCGAGCGTGTTGTGGACGGTTGCTGGTGATGGTGGAATAAAATGCGTAGTGGGGAGAAGGAGAGTCAGGCAGAGAATGAGAGTGTTGGTTTGGGTGACGGAATGGATGGAATAGGTAGAACCAGGGGGAAGGGGAAGTGAAATGCACGGACCAGATGGAAGAGACGGGTAATAGGTACTGCCACCGCCACAGGGAGCACGTGTGGCTGAATCTCACGTTTAGGTGTATCAGGTACCTGGTACCTAGGTAAGCAGTGACTCTTCCGTAGTGTACCTATATACCTCCTTAGCACTTACTTTGGCAGCTGCGAGCCAAACTAGGTAGGTACAGAAGATACAGGTACCTAATTATACCTACCTACCTATGACTATTAAGGTGTGGCTGTACGACTTCGTGATACCTGGAAAACTTGGCATACATGATAGCCTCATCCAATAGCGCTGGAAATACATTGAAGCGCCCGAATCACGAGCTGCCCGAGTTTGAGTGTCCAATAAGAAGCTACTACTACACTACCAACCACTCTGTTCCAACCAATACATGCATGTGCAACATAAATACATTTACTCATTCACCCACGAATTTTCAAGTTTGTCCTGTAGCCACTTATAACGCTTTTTTTATACATTACCTAAACGTATCACGGCTGGGTTGGGCAGCTGCAGGCGGCTTGCAAGTCACTCCGCCACCCGTAAAAATCATTTCTTACCTACTGGCGAGTCATTCAATTGATAAGTGATGCACTTTTTCTACGTAGGTAGTATCAAAGTGAATCACGTATTACTGATTACTCAGGAACTCAATCTATTTGCCATAGCAAGATTAAAACCCTTCACCAACAGGTACATAAGTTTCCAACAGAATCGTCACTTTTCCATGGTCCTCGGACTTGTCCAGGTATTCTCTGCTGATCCTTTATGCCGTTGACGGACCTAGAGACAGGTCCGTAATGTAGCTTGATTTTGGCTCGCCGCCTTTTCTTATGCCAAGACTACAATTATAAATACGATAACGGCTCGTTGATCTACTAAGCAACTAACCACCTAACCACCTATATGTATTTATTATTATTGTTATTCTTATCATCATCATAATTTTAAATCTGCAATAAGAGACTCTTTATAACGCTTGACTAGCTCGGACGAATACATAGTTGTTATTCCTTTCAAACGATTTAAGGTCTGGCAGACCGTATCCTAAGAAGCCAGTTTCTCTTACACTACCCACTGATCAACCCCCTGGCTGACATCTTGGTTTACGGGGCCACCGCAGATGACGATCGCCAAGTAGGGAGGGAGGGCATTGCGCCAAACAGTAATTACCAGGTATATATATATATGTAAACTGCAAGGACAAGTTATTCTGCGGAGCGGCTGACCCCATCCCACCGGCAGCATCGCGGATGTTCCCCCGTCCTCCCCTTTCCCATATGATCCACGTGAAAAAAAAAACCCAAGCTTCACCTGCTACACTACACATCTTGTTTTCCCGGGCGGAATAAAGATTTATGTGTTCTCCCCTTGGCGATCAGCCGCCATCGTCAACCTCGCTCTTTACAATCTAACACGAATAGGTACCTAATCTTCTTTTAGCACACTTGATACTGGAAATTCCCAGGAAAGGGAGAGAAAGTACAGCTGTATTTTATAACTCCATAGGTGCCTATCCTTCCCGGCTTTCACATACAATCTACATGCCTCCCCCCGTACTTGCTTATACAACTTCATTATTAAGTAAAAGCCGCCTACGCTAACTAGTAGATCGTCTTGGCTGCATACTCCCGCCGTCCCCCCGGTTGGGCTGAGCGAACCCTAGGGACCTGAGACTGCGGATAAAGAAAGTAAGCACCTTCGATCAGACTAGGTATATGTTGCAACCAACACCAAATACCTATATGAACTACCAGCGGCCCTTGCTGCGAGGAGATGATTCATATTCAAACCCCGGATATTATCGTGTTGCTTTCTACGTTGACCGGAATGTTGAACCTGTCTATCTAGTTTACACTAGCATGTATGCCCCGGAAGTTCAGCCCCTTGCGGATGTACCCTTCTCGCACAGACCAGAAAACCCACTTCCGCAAGGGGTGGGCTGAACTTCGAGGCATGTTAGTGAGTTGTTAGAAGATCCAGGTACTTGCGGCACAGTTGCGGCACGGCGTCTGGAAAGAGTAAAGTTGGACAACTTTTGGGTTCCTGGGATTCGGGATCTCTCATTCCAATTTCCTTCTTTGTCGTGTGTAATTATGACTATGCATATGTATATAGCGCGGGAGATGCTCAGGCACATTGTCTAAGCGGTTGTTTTTGTTGTTTTCTTCCTTTCCTATTCCTGCTTCTCTCGCCTCCCGCCCTCTCCCTTCCGCGGTTAGATCTTACGCGGGTCGATCTTCGAGATGATCGATCACGCGAATTCTCGTATATTATGTTTATTTATAAGTTCTTCTTTGTTGGCCGTTGCCAGCGCGGCCAAGGACTGCTATAAGAATAATGGCCAGCTCTGGGAAATAGACGAGTCGAACCCCGTGGCCCCCTGGGTTCCGTGCAATGAGAATGCCGAAGTTTCGGCCTGCTGTAGCCAGGACGACTACTGCTTGTCGAACGGGCTCTGCCTAATACAGAACGCCGGCTCAGGCAATCGATATGTGATCAGCCAGGAAGGATGTACGGATCCAGATTGGCCGGAGCCCTGTGGTAATTTTTGCGACGGAAAATCAGGTACCTAGAAGCTGAAATTTAGACAAGTTCGCAGCGTAGGAAACGACGATGTTAACCTAGACTCTTAGACGACCCTAACGGCTATATGTTTCCCTGGCAGTGTCCCGACGAGTCATGGTGCTGTGGGACAAAGGACGAGACTTGCTGCGATACTGCAGACCATTTCTTCCCAATCGCTGAAATAACCGGAATCCAACCCCCTGTAGCACGTCTGGCAACCGCGATAAGTTCGACAAGTGCAACAAGTATAACAAGTATAACGAGTGCATCAACTCCAACTGGTACGGCCTTGAGCTCTACATCCACAGACCGCGCGAGCGCGAGCGCGAGCGAAACTGCGGTGGCTTGTCCGGCCACTTCATCAGACAACAGCACGCGAGACCTCGCCATTGGTCTGGGAGTTGGGCTACCCCTGGGCTTGGCGATCATAGCAGCCATGAGTTTTCTCGGATTCCAGGTCCGAAAGAAGACGGCAGTGGAAACGGCATTGGCATCGGCGGCAAAGGAAGCAGCAGCAGCAGCAGCGCCACAGCCGCCGTCAGACGGAAGCAATTATGCCTCATCCTCGACAAATTGCGCGAACCAAGCACCAGACCCGTACCAAGCCCAAAGCTGGTACAATCAAGACGGGTCACAACAGAATATATACCGGGATGATGTCCTCCATCGGCCACCTATCAATAAGGGCAACCCTCGAGAACTTTATACTGAGCCGATAATGCGTGAACTAGAGAGCTAGATAAGACCTGGATATTATATATATATATATATATATATAACCTATCATAGCATATCGCATAATTCAGTACTATAAAAACAATGCATACCTATACCGATCCAGGGTATGAGTGTATAAGTCCCCGTGACGTATTCTATTTACAAAAAATCGGCTCTGGCCGGGATATGTGGACAGTTATACAAAAGCCTGGATTCCGGTTATGGCCCTCCCGAGAATGAGGCCTATCGCATTACCGTTAGTAGCAAGAACAAATTCACAAAGGGAAATCATGCAAAGCAACCCTTTATATGTACGCAAGAGCAAGTGGTAGCAGGAGCCGACTTACTATGGATATCGCTCTGCCCCTCGTATGTCTGCGTCACAAAAAGGTTCGCCACGTGCCGCCCGATGCCGTATTCGTCGCTCACGGCGTTACCCCCGAAAATCTCCTGCAGGGTCCGCGCATTTGCGAGCGCGCGGTCACAGTTCTGCCGCTTGATCATGCTGATCATCTCGGGCGTTGCGAGCCCGGCGTCCTTGAGCCGGCCGACCTGGATCGTGGCCAGTACCCCGTACGCGGCATCGGTCACAGCGTCGGCGAGCTTCTTCTGCACGAGCTGGTACCGAGCGAGGGGGTTGTCACGGAATTGGCGGCGCTCAAGTGCGTACGCACGGGCACGCGCGATGCAGTCCTCGAGGGCGCCCATCGTACCCAGCGCAATGCCGTACCGCGCGCTATTAAGACACGAAAATGGGCCCCGCAGACCCTCGACTTCGGGAAACATGTTTGCCTCAGGTACAGGGCAGTCATCCAACTGGATCATGCCGGTGATACTCGCGCGCAGTCCGTTTTTGTCTTTGATTGGGGGCGTGGCGAGGGCCCCCGGCGGGCACGCAGAACGTTCAACTAAAAACCCGCGGATCTTGCCTGTCTCTTTCAGGCGCGCCCACACAAGCAGTACGTCGGCGATGGGCGAGTTGGTGATCCAGGTCTTGGCGCCGCTGAGCAGGAGGTAACCCTCCTTGTGCGGATGGGGCCGCGCGCTCGTCTCGAGCGAGCCAGGGTCGCTGCCGTGGTTCGGCTCAGTGAGCCCGAAGGCGCCAAGGAGCTCGCCCTTCGCCATGGCCGGCAGGAACTTGTCCTTTTGCTCGGCAGAGCCGAATTCGTGGATCCCGCCCATCACGAGCGACGACTGCACCGACATTCCCGACCGGTAGCCGCTGTCAACGCGCTCGACGGCGCGCGTGATTAGACCCGCAGCAACGGTTGAGGCGCCCGCACAACCATACCCGGTGAGGTTCGCGCCGAGGAGACCGAGCTCTCCCATCTCACGGAGAATAGCGGGGTCATAGTGCTCGTCGCGGTAGGCCTCTGTTTGGGGGTTTGTTTTTTTGTCAACGCACGCCTAGATTAGCGGAACATGTATTCTGCGTGTGGTTACCCGGACAGGGGCTCACAAAGGGAATGACAAGGAAATCAAGATCGAACTCGGGTGAGAGAGAGTCGGCAACTTACGTAGGACCCGCGGCAATAGCCGTTCTTGACAGTACCTCTCTGCCGTCTCTGCGATGGCCTGCTCGTCATCCGTGAGCAGATTCGAACTCGCTAGGGGATCTTGCCAGTCGAACGCGGGGCCGGAAGCGGAAGCGGAAGCATAGCTCCTAGCACTAAGAGCCGAGGTCTGCTTCGAGTGGACCTTCAGCCGAGTGTTGGTCCGGCAAGCCGGCCGCGCACGCAGTGCTAGTCGTGAGATTACCGTTGTTGGACGCAGCATGACTGCCCTCACTGTCTCAAGTAAATGAAATCGGGGCAAGCAAGGGGGTGTGCAAAGGTGAATTGGAAAGTTTGGAGTTGGCATCGGAATCGGACTCCATCGTGATGTGGTTAGAGGCGGTTGAATGAAAGGTGGGACTTGAATGGCGGGGGGCTGAGTTGACTTTCCTTATTCCCGTCACCTTATATTACCTAACCTTAACCTTAACGACCACTTACATAATTACATAGGTATTACCTAACCTTTGGTTACATGTATGTACCTAGGTACCTAATGTATGTACCTACTCAGACATGTATCAAGTACTAGGTACCTTTGCATTACTCGACTTGCTGAAGACGATTGGTTTCCACGAGTCCCCTTCTCCGATAGCGCGATCGCCGTGTCGGAAATAGCAGCTTACAACAAGAAGTATACACTAGTCGTATAAGATGGATTTTGTTACGAGTCGTGACCATATATATATATTCGATTACACGCGGATACTTGCTAAGCCCTCGGGGCAGGATTCTTACAGGAGACACTGGTCGGCCTAAGATCTAGAATGAGACATCAGAAATTCGGGATATATAAGTCTCCCATTGCAAAGAAGACGGCAAGTATCTCGATGTACACAAATACCCACTTCACCTGTGTTTACGAACTGCCTAGCTACCGAACGTGAATCCCGGGATCTCAATCGTGCTCACCGTCCAAGTCTTACCGCCGTCGCTGGTGCTCATCTCGCCCGTGACGCCCTCACCCTTCGCATTAGTGTCGATGTAGTTGGGGTCTGCGACGTCTAGGATGATCTGCGTGTCAATCCACTCTAGAAAGGAGGTGTAAGTCAAATCTACCAGCACGCTGTATTGTGGTCTCTTCTCTCACTAAGAAGAATGAGAGAGAGGGAGGGAGAGAAAGGGAGAAGAAATTAAGGGAATAAACTTACTGTGAGCACCAACGGTACCGCAGTTCTCCTCAGCACACTCAACAGCACTACCCCATCCTTGGGCGTAGCCGTCGCTGGTTGAGAGTGTGGCGACGACGTCGCCGTTGAGGGAGACGGTCTGGGTATAGTTACCAGTCGAGTCGTCGTACTTGTCTAAACATCATCATGTGAGTCTACGTGCTCAGGTCCCAGGAGATGCGCCATTCTTTCTCTCTTACAGTGCATCGTAATCTGGTCCCCCTCCTCAGCGGGAACACCTTCCGTCTGAACGGGTCTTTGTGAGTTTTCTGGAAAGAAAATATTTATGTGTTAGTATTGTTATATTAACTACAATGGCCAACGTTATTTGGTTATAAATAGGTAAATAAAATACTAACCTCCAGTCTTCAATAGGGTATATGCGAAGACACTCCAACTGTCGGACGCCCAGTTATCGGCAATCGACTGGATCAGGTCGCCGTTTGATGTGCCCATGCCCACCCACAGGGAAGTATCTCCAGATGAACCGCTAGGGGCCTTGGGCAGCATGAGGGTCGAGGTCGCCTCGCGGATGAACGAGCCATCAGCGACTGGGCCAGTGCTGAAAGCCGGGCCCATCGCCGCATTCACAGAAGTGATGGCCACAGCAACGAAGGCAACGAGAACTTGGCGTGAGGACGGCATTGTAGTATCTTAGCTGTAAGTATGACAATTTGCGTTGCGATACACGATCTATGTGAGAGACACGATTGCCTATATTTAAGCTACCTGACGAAGGCCCCCGAGTTCATCCCTTGTAGTCTGGTGTCGATACTGCTAACTACTCGCTGTTGGGTGATTGGTGGAGCATCTAATATACCCCAGACAGAAGAATAGTTCCGTTGTGGGCGGACCCAACTGGCGCTTGACCCCGTTGAGCAAAAGTCTGAGCAAATCTCTTCCCTTTCCGTTTCAAAAGTTTCACTTATAAGGTAATAGTCGTATTATCTTTATTGGTGTATACTATCTAACGTCTTCCTGAAATACGAAGTAATACGACTTTCTAGGCGCTCCTTAATATACATTCGCAACGTCAGGGTTCATACGAGATGACTAAGATCTATGGTACATATTTAGATGATTGAAAGGTATGTAACAGACCGCATCAGTCATTACCTCACTTTGGTTCCGTCCATTCCGTGTAAGTTTCCTGGACATTGCGTTAAGATCAGGCTAGGTCCTTTTAGAAGTGGCATGTCCAGTGGGTAAAATAGCTGTCGGGCTGGAGTTAATATCCTTCCGGAAGAAGTTTTTTTTGGTTTAAATCGACGGCATATTGCTTGGAATAATAACTAGGATGCGGGAAAATGAAGTAGGCTGTGATATTCGAGAGTTGGATCACACACTAACCCACCGTGAGGCTGAATCTATTTTCACTGCGAGTCTTACTCCTGCATATACTTATAATGTATCTTATACCGTTCTACCCACTTCTACCGTTTAATGATAGGTGTGAATATTGTAGAGTTGCCAGAAATCGTCACAGCTGGTTCCACAATTTAGGAACATTTCCATCAATTCTAAGGAGTCTCCTACCGTAGAAATTGAGTCCGAACATCTGATGCCTTGTATATTACAGCACGACTTTCCTGATTATATCCACAACATCCTGCGTAGCCGTGAAGTGGGGACAATGACCCGTCGCCAACTCAAATGTTTGCACCTCCCTCCCGGTCTTCTCGATGCCCTCGACAAAGCTTTTTTGATAGTCTAACGGTAGCATCACGTCTGCAGTGGCGTAGATGTAGACGACGGGTATTTCGAGCCAAGCGCAGTGTTCAAGCGCCTGGTACATGCACTTTCCGTTCCAGTGACGGATGAGCGTGCTGAGGTACGCTTCGATCTCAGCTTCGTCAGGACCGGGGCCCACGAGAAGTGCCTTGGGATCACGGCACACTACCATCCTCGACGAAGCCAAAGACGATAGGCACGATGTCTGTATGGCCGAACTCCTTGACCTTATCCATCATGGCGCCCTGTGAGACCGCATAAGCCGCCATATAGATCAGGTGCGAGACACCCCCTTTGAGACCTTGGGCAGAACGAGTCTCAAGACCCAGTCCATATAGGGCGTTTGTTCCAACTTGCCCGCCATACGAATGCATGAGAGCCACGACGGTGCGGCCAGCCTGTACTAGGCCCTCGACATAGCTGCGGACGAGTACCGTGTCGCTCGAAAGGTCAGCATTGGGCGGGCGGGCTTCATTTACCGACGGGAGGCGCGGGACATGTACCTCGAAGCCTACTGACATGAGAGCGTTAGTGAGCTTCTCAAAGCTCTCGGGGACATGCCAGCCGCCATGGATTATGACAATCGTCGGTTTAGCGGTGGTAGTCATAATCGTTGGACGAGCATATGTTTGACAGGACAATTTACAAACGAGTGCCTTGGAATGAATGAACTCTATCAGTGTAAAAGACAGGAGCGTTGATCAAGTTTAAGGACTCCGTCTTGGCCTATCTTCTCCCATGCCCTAGTGAGGCACAGTAGAATATCGAAACTTACCACATTACAGTCAGCACTAAAATTGTTGATACCAATAGGTAGTGCCATGGTCAACATCCATCCCCACGCAAAATTCTTTGTTATAGCCTAAACATAGGTCTAGATATTGTCATACTTGCATGATATACTACCACACATGTTAGCAGACATTAGTTCACACCTCTGAGCCCTAGCGATTGTGAGATCAAACATTGGGTCATGCCCTCGGACGGAAGCGAATAACCGAAAATATTATAAGGCCATGTAAAACGTTCAGCATTAGAGATGACCTACACTAATATGTTGCACCAATAAACAATCATCACGTTAGTTTGAAGGCCAGCACTACGTTAGTATTCTCAGGCCGTTCAAGTATTACAACAGGTATTACTCCTCAGGAAGGTCTTATTCCTTGTACTATGTAATACTCGCAGCGACTTCCATGACACTGATTCATCCATTGAGATGGCGAATCTCTCGATATTCCTCAAGTATGTCACCTACGGCGCCAACGATCCCTCCTTTCAAATTCGTACTGATCCTTTGAGAAACTACTCCAATCCTTAATATTCCGCAACGGCCAAGGTGCGGTTTTATAACCGAATACCGACTGCTTTCCCAAATTTCGACCGAAGTCCAACAATCCCTGGAATTTGATGAACTTGGAACCAGTAAACACGATGAAGTCCTCGCGACCCCCGGTATAATCGATCATGTCTTCTCCACTCTCCCGGCTACGCCACTGGATGAACCACTTACGGGGCATGAGACATCGGGGTAGCTCATCCAGTGACATCCCCCCCAAGAATTTTGCAGGTTGGGGCCTCGAAGGGGGAGGCATCACGCCGTTCCTGACCCATGTCCGGGACATCTTTTCATCTTTCTCCAGCCATTTGCGGTAGACAGTCATCTCAGATTCATCCGAGCCAATGATCATTGTGCCGTAGTGCTCAGATAGGTTGAAGTGGCACTCGAAGATTCCCGGGGCAATGCAAGAAGGCTCAATATCCATCGTTAGATCCTCGGGATCAAGGTTTAGGTAGGGGCATTCAATGATGTATGACCCGGCGAGTGAGTGTTTAACATCTCCATAGACGTTGTCACTGAGACCTTCGAGATACTCCGCATGTAAAGGCAGGCGTTCTTCAATGGGTGCTTGTGCCTGGTGTTGTTGGCGCTGGTTCCGGCTCATCGTGTCTTGAACCAATACTATTAAATGACTGAAGTTATTTGGCAGAGCGGAAATATATTAGTATAGACAACGCGATGGAAAGGAATAATCACGTAATAATCGTGATTGAGGGTTCTTATTATCCTTTCATACTGATTATTCAGATTATCTAGAGTAACGGATGATGATTTTACATCCCCTGCGCGTTTTGTTTACCTTATAAAAGGTTTGCCTATCAATGTCTTGTCTTTCTTGACCTTGGGGCTCCGTTTAATGATAGCACTGTGTGGCTGAAGTTATCACGGTTGTTCTACTATACCTGGCTTAGACACTTAGACTAATACGACCATAATCCATGCCCATCCCGAATCAACCTCTATTTATCTGGGCACAGACGTCGCGGCGCCTTGCTTTGCCGAGGATCCGTCTAATATGATGGCCGTAAGCCGTTATAAGATGGTTAGTGGTCGCTAGCTCGATCGCAATTTATCAGTATCATCGCCCAGCTCGTAACTCTGCAGGCTTTGTCTCCCTTCATACTGATAAGAATGTCTCCTATTGTCCTCTTTTCAAGTGCGCAAGGCATTTTGTCCTCGAATAACGGCCACAGCAGTAAATTTTTATATCTACTATAAGGCAGCACGGAAAGCCATTTTAACCAAGGACGTGGAACTGTATTAGACCGTCTCGCGTGATAAAAGCTGCACTTACGGTACTATATAAACTCTAACTTTCGAGGCCTAGGTATCTAGATATAATGTTTGCTATTCCTAGGTAATCTGAGGTTTATGAAATAAGGAGTGTCGTCTAAAACATTCTTTTTAGTGACATTTAAATAGTTTATTAATAAACCCAGTATCGCTTAATTATAAGCAACTAGTATCGTTACGCTGAAAGATGGTATTTCTACGATTGCTCCAGCAACGGCCCTATATAACCATGTGTGCCTTGGAAATAGGCAATGATGTGACTTTTATATAAAGACCTAGGACTAAAGATATATAGGCAATACGCCCTTTATCACGTAACCTGGCTCCCACGACCAACCTTGTACAACTACCCTTTTGCCGCTACAAGTTACCATCCTAAGTGGGGGAGTATGCATGGGTAGAGGTTTGTCATTGAAAATGATCACTCCTTGTTTGATATGTTTTTCTACATATGCTGAACAGCAAGTCATCCAGGCCCAGTGAATTTAACAGGGTGTACTGCAGCTTCCAATCTCATAGTGGGCATGTAACCTTTCCCTACTATCCTGTTTCAAAATGGCCTTTAAATCACCAAGTCTTGAGACCAATTAATTGCAGGCTTTTATTGATTTCAAGGAAAATATGACCGTGTGGTGACGGATCACGAATATTGCCTGTGCCGAAACTACCTACCTACTAAGCCGATGTACCTGATTTTCAGCATGTCTTCTGAATGAGAGTCCCATTACCTAAATGAGTTCCAGTCACTGGATATTGTAATTATTTGCACTGAGTGTGATACACTGTACCGTCTAGATAGCTTTATACCCTTTGAATGAGAGAGGTATCCATGAAGAATTTAACTAGCTTGCATATTATTATCAACAAAAGATGCTGTTCACAGTGAAATAAACAAGGTAGACGTTCACACATAAAACATAGCATAATATCATCTATGATAGTAATATATCCTTTGCAGAACAACATCTTCTATCGTTATAATACCACCGCCCTAGCAGAGAGGTATGCCATGCGTTAAATCAACTAAGTGCTCTCTAAATACCCTTTTGAAATTTATTATAGTCAACCTACGTGTCCCCATGTCCTGTGATGCTTTCATTCTGGCAATCTGTAAGAATAAGATATCCCATTTGACTATGTGTAATCCTAGCCCCTTTCATCAGTTCCGCTACGAACCCATCTCGGCACTCCTTTCTTCTATCGGCCTCAGTCATGTATCTCTGTTTCCCCTTGGAGTCACCGTAATAGGCCCCTGATCGCCGGTCTATGGCCTCTAGCCCATCGTGTTACAATGACATAGATTTTGACAGAAAAGGTCATCGGCGATGGCACGAGAGGCCATTCACTCCACTGGTTGTCCATATACAATTCTTCCACCTAGAAACCAGAAAATTCTTTCCTGATCAATCAGGGTTTTTTTTCCTCCCACCTTTCTTTCACCACCCTCCAGTCCGGACAATACTTTTGTCCTTCAACACACCCATCCCATACCTGTAGTACCTGTAAACACCATGGCGACTCTCGAGTCACTCGCTGCCGAGCTCAAGATTGAGGTCTTTGCTTTCCTCGATCTTCGCTCGGCTCTATCCCTCGCCTGTACCAGCAAAAAGATGTACCATACCTTCCGCGGGTTTCAGAAAACGATCGCCCAGCGAAAGGCCGCCAATATGCTCTTCGACGTGTTCGGGTATACCTCAGGCGCCACTGTGAAGCTTGCTTTCATGGCTGCAGAGGCTAGACGCATCCAGAAGAAGTTCGACATCGATGCACTCCTCCACTTCCACGAGAGTTTTGAGGATGCCGAAAACGACAAGAAGGACTACATTGCGCTGATGGTCGACTTCCCCGTACTTTTCAAGGTCATCTACTGGAATGTGATGCCCGCAATCACGGCCCTCCCCATGGGAGAATACGGTCCGCGCCTGTCTCGCCAGGAGATGGGTCGAATGATTCGTGGGATCTTCGCGATTGAGGCTGTATATCATCTCATCTGCTGCGGCCAAAGAAACCAACTGCACGTTTGGGACAGTACCTTCCGTCTTGGGGCAGAGTTTTGGTTGAAGTTCTCTCGCCACGAGGCCAAACAGATGAGAGGGATCTTGGATGGGATATTTGCAGGTAAAATCTTTGACTGTATTTCTTTATTTTTTCTTTCTCTATTTATGGGCCCTAACTACCTTCTTAGTCAGATTCATTCCTGGACTAGCAAGCCAGCATCCTCGATCGCTTGGCTGTATCCGGCCTGACGCTCCGATCGATCTCTTGAAGGTACTGCGTAAGACGCTGAAGACAGCCCACAACGAGGCGGTACAAGCTGAACCCCATCGAGAATTCCCTTCATTCGCCCACAACGTCGCCAGAGCTGCCCATGCGGGTCAATCCATGGAGTCCTTCATACGATCGGTTCAAGACCGATTCTCGCCTTTCATCTGGATTAGATACGGCTCCCACGCTAACATGTACGTGATGGACGAGGAGCGTTATTCCCAGCTGCTGAAGAAGACGCCCGCTTGGAAGGCATCTGTGACGAAGCATGGAGGCCTGGTTATTCATTACCCTGACGCTAACCGCCCCCCGCCGGGAGGTATCACGGAGGCCTATATCGCTATGCTAAACAACGGGGACCGACTGAAGAAGGCTCTAGGGTTTGGAGAGCAGGATGGGAAATAAAACATTTTGCTGGTAGTTTCCTCTAGCGGCCGGTCCATATTATGGAATCGGAGGCTGAGCAAGCACATCACTTCTCCGGGCTCTACAACTTCGTTTCTGTATGCGAAATTTCGTAGCCTAGACTAGGTAATCCTGACGACACGAATAAACACATTGCCAGAAATATAGCTATAAGTATATATTAGGCGTTGCAGTGTGAAAGAACGACAGATATCATCGATGTAGGTGCGTGCTACCCGAGAGAACAAAGTATCGATCTACATGGGAAAAGCACACTAATTAGCTCTGCGTTATTGATCCGAGGAAGGTAAGTTCCATGTTCGACATCGATCTTCATGACTGGAGGTACAATATGACCGTCGCCGGGGGAGGTTAGCCATACCCGCTTCTCACACAACTGTGTAGTCGCTATTAATAGCAGTAGTAGTAGTAGCATTCTGATAAGACCACCAACAAGATCACGTCGTTCAAGACTACCGTTCCGTCCTAGTTGACGGGGCTAAGAGAGATCGCTTGGTTTGGGCGGGAGACACGTCGATATCCGGCACGTCCCTGTTTGTCGCGACTGGAAGCGCCATTGATTCTTTGCTTGACCTTCAAGCATCCGATGGCCAGATTCCGTACGCGGATATCCCTTTTTAGCAGCACAATGCGGGCATCTGGAGCTATACCTACCACCTCCACGCGCTGAACGGCGTCTTCGACTACTATCTCCTCACGAGAGGTGAGGGGTATATCGAACCGGTGTGTAATAGATATACGTTGGGCATGGAGTAGGCTATTGGGTTCATCGACTCGTCCGAGCTGGCCTACATCAACAGTACGAGCGATCGGCTGCGTGACGGCATGGTCGGTCATAACGTCGAGGTAAGTCTTAAGCCCGATCTCTACATGTCATCCCCCCGAAGTCTCTCCTCGTTCAAACTTTGCAACGGCAGGCAAACTCGATACTATATCCCATACTCAACAACGGTGCCATCTTCGCCCTCAGAATTGGCGACAACAGCTCACGCGACCGTCCCGACCCCAGATGCCGTGAACGCGAGGTTGTGGAGATCACGCGCGGTCCTGGTACCGAGACAACGGCGAGCCAGCGGGAGCCCATGGCACAGCGACGTCGATCCGCTCGCGTCCGGCTTCGAGCTCCGAGCCCACTATCTCGCGGGCCATCCCCGGGCGCGCGATCGAGCTGGAGTTCATGTATGACGCGTCACGTCCCAATCTCTCTAAATCTCCGCCTCTCCCCCCACCCCCCCCCCCTTTTTTTTTCTTCTTTTCTCCCCCATCAGGATGGGGTCTTTCCGCACCGAATCATCTTCCAGGACAAAACAACCTTGATTAAATATAACTATTAGGCACTCAATCAGTCGCTAACGCAGACACCATCAGGTGGGCTGATTTCATGCACCTTGGCCGGCGCACGATGCGCAGCACCTTCGTCGAGGGGTACTCGACGGACGGGCGCGGGCGGCTGGACGTAGGCCGTGGAGCCCCGTACCGGCCCCGTATGCAGGGCGGATGCCGACTACTCGACCCCGTGGGGCCGGTTCCCGAGTTCGTGGGCCACGAGGACGGGGAATTGCCATTAGACCGCGGGGCCAGCCGGGGATATCGAGACCCCGGAGGATACGAGCGGGCAGGCGATGCCGCCGGTGCCCGCAAATTCTACCTTGTTGCTTCGCAGCCGGTTGGACCGTTGATGTGCGCGACAAGGAGAGCGTTTCGCTTCCCCCGTCTGGAGGATCGAATAGCTTTAGGTTCAACGTGGTGACACATATTGCAGGGGAAATCAGTCAAAATGCTGTATACGGATCATCCTTAGTGATGATATCGCGCCGAAGGCTCGTGGATGCTCCATGATCGAAAAAAAAAGTCTAGGAAAGATCAGTCGCACCATGTAGCTGTCCGACGCAATGGGGTACGTCCAAAGCAATCCAGCTCGTCTAGATCAATAGGATTTAGGAGCAGATCCTTCTTTAATCCTACGTGATTTGAATGGTAAACAGCCTAGTGAGTCAACCCGGAATTTGATATACTTGGGACGAAACCAGGATCAATAGGTCTTCCAGGTCCGATGGGCCTGTCAGTCTGGAGACACTTCACCAGGGCAACATTAACAACTGATCTGGACGTGCTTTAGATATGTCTCGGGTTACCTGCTCCTTATTCGAATTGCTAAAGCACATGTCACCAACACAAACGACTACAAAGGCAAACATGTAACGCTTTCCCGTCCTCAGACTAAACAGGGTATCTAAGCGTGCAGTCAATATGTATAAGTACCACAGATGACACCGTATTCTCGATAATCGCTGGAGAAAGGGTTGACGGGATTTGAACCACATTCGAATCTTCGTTCATATACCCTGTCGTACAGACGACACTGGCCTCTGAGAGCATCTTAGAGCCGACGAAGTGAAGAAATCTCGCCGGGTTCATAATAGTGGACTTGGCTGGCGACAAGGAACGAACCACGCCCTTGGCGCTATAAGCCTATCTCGTCTAACTCAGTTAGCATGAATAGGTAAGTTGAGATACGAGAGCGAAAGCGTAAACTGGTCATATCATACCTTTGGAGTGACCCCAGTATACCCCCAATCATACCTCCTCATCACACCTCCTTATCATGTCCCGAATGGCCTAATGTACCTTCGGCAGCGACTGTGACTCTAACGCGGAGACATATAAAACAACAATCCACAGAATCCCACACCACCAAGTTCTAAATCCCCGACTAACCGGCACTCCCCCCGCCCTTCTCAAGCAAGTAGATCTCCACGACCTCGTCCCCCCCGCCCACGCCCGGCAGGGGTATGGCCCTCCACAGGCGACAGCGCCAGGCCTCCGCGTCCAGCAGCCCGAACAGGGCCCCCTCGGACTCGTGTCTAGGCTTCGTGGCCAGGAGCACGGTCGACCTGAAGCCGCCTTCTTTCCCGTCGTCGGTATCATCATCATCATCATCATCACGGACGCCGTGATGCTTCGCGGCGGCGGCGGCAGAACGAGAAGAGGCGCGATGCAAGGCGCTCAGCGTGCCCACGAGCGCGGGCAGCGAGTCCGCGTTATACGTGCAGTCGCTCATTACGACGAGGTCCCACGCCGCGTCCGCGGCGAGGGGGCCGAGGCGCCCGCGCCGGCCCTCGTCCCAGTCGAGGTTCTCGTAGCGGAGCGCCGTCGTCCGCCGTGTCCGCGCCAGCGCAGCGTCGGCGCGGGCGATGTTCGCCCTCGCGCGCTCCTCGGCCTCAGGCAGGTCCGTGAGCAGGACCGTCGTCCCGCCGACCCCCGGGGTAATCGCATCGGTGTCGGCGTCGGCGTTGGCGGTCCTCTCGAGGGCCGCGGCGACGCTGATGCCCAAGATGCCGACGCCGCAGCCCAGCTCGAGCACATTGTTGACGGCGTCGCGGCCCCTCGGCCGCAGCACTTCGTCGCGGATCTCGCCCGCCAGGAACGCCGACGCCGTCGCGACGCCCGCGTCCCACACGTGCCGCGCTATGCTCTCGCCCACGTCCTCCTCGAAGTGCAGGTCGACGTGATCCTCCTCCTCCTCCTCCTCCTCCTCCTCCTCCTCCTCCTCCTTCTCCTCCTCCTCCTTCTCCTCCTCCCCCCCACCGCCCTCTGACAGCCCATCATCGCGCTGGTGGTTGTGATTCCGGGGGCCATCGAACCGCAGCGTCAGCGTCCGCAGCGAGACCGGCGCGCCCGCGGGTCCCCGCATCTCCACCGCGACGGGCACGATCGACCCCGGCACGATCGACCCCGGCCCCGGCGCGGGACACACGCGCACGGTGAACCGGGGCGGGAGGAGGAGCTCCGGCCTCGCGAGGCGCGCGCGCAGCTCGAGCACCCGGAGGCCGGCGGGCCAGCGGGAGCGGCAGTCGAGCAGGAGGGGGGACGCGGACCCGTCAAGGTCATCGCGCGCCGCGACGACGACCAGGTCCACGGCGGAGCCGTCGGGCGGGCACAGGAAGGAGTCGCCTAGGTCGGTGGTGATGGTGACGAGGAGCGAGATGAAGGCGCCGCCCCCCGTTTTTCCTGCCCTGCGGTTGTTAGAAGAAGAAGAGGAGGAGGAGGAAGAAACACCCTCGATTCGGGCGGGACGCAGGAGTCGGATGTAATGCATGTCGGGCGGTAACCGTCGCTGTCGGATACCATCGGAAACTTTTCTTTCCGTTTTTTTTCTTCTCCTTGGGGTCCGATTCGGGGGAGGATTATATGATAAGTAGGTAATTTTGACGGGGCCAACGATAGCACAATAGGAGTGCAGACAGCGGTAGGTGCCTACGAGGTACTTAACTAATCAGGGTTGTCTATAGTTAAACTCTACTTTACATGCATTTAACTTGGGGACTCAACGTTGCTGCAATTACATCTGCAGCGCTGCGGCATATGTTGTTACTTTGGTTTATAGCAAACTCGCATATAAGCGGTTTTCCATGTAAGTGTTTAATAGTTTAATTTGTAATCTTTATATAGCGATAGCTTATTAACGACATAAAATAGTTATAAGTACCTAGGTACATGTAATTAACGGGATTATCTTATAAGCAACCTTCGAATTTCAATGTTTTTTCAAGGCGTGCCCCTTCGTAGGAACCTTAGTTAGTACCTACGTCAGTATCCATGTGTGTACCTTATGCATAGCTACATATGTAGCTATGAAAATGTACCTCTTCGCAAGGTTATGTACCTATGTACTTCGTACTTACACATCTCATCTCACCTCACTTCTGACCTGCATACCCGCCCGCCCGCCTCTAGGCAGAGCCCCCTAATCCCGACGGATCTGTTCATGTACATACATCGAGCCTAGACTACCTACTTGCCTACATGTATATACATACATACCTATTGTATTGCAGTCATACAAGGCAGTCATCATTATAGGTACCTACTGGCGCTGTAATGTCCATCCAAGCCCCCATCCTACCTACCTAGGTACATATCCAATCCCTCCGATAACGCAATTCCCACCTGGAATTTCGTGGGGTAAAGGAATGCGAAAGTCAGCATCCAGACCCTACCTAATCCGTACATTGTATCTAGCAACACAGCAGGGTATACCTACCTAGGTACCTATGCATACATGTACCTTAGGTATGTATGTACCTTACTGGGCGCTAGCGTACGATAATAACCCGCTACATGTGCCCTGTGTGCTCTTATCTAGATAAGCAAGCAGATGCGAAGGTGGGGTGTCTACCACCGCTTACTTGATTGATTATGCTTGATTTACACTAAAATGCTATCATACCGTGCGAGTAAGCAACCACCACTCAATTTGGTTTATTATTTTTATTTATAAAAAGCCACTACCCACTCTCGTCTCCTATGGTTTTATCCGCCTTCACAAGTTGCCACCATATCTGGACTAAACTAGGTGCCTATATACATCAATACTATGGTAAGTAAGGAGAGAAAAGGGGCGAAGAGTTGAAGAAAGAAAATTATAAAATATGGGTTTGTTGCCAACACATCTTGACTCATCTCGTTTCGATTTTTCCCTCTTTGCTTCTCCCCGATTGTCAATCTTTTCCGTGGCAAAATAAAAAGACGGTGTTGGGCGCGCAAAAAGTATGGGGATGTTGGGTTTCAATTCGGTTCCTGTTCGCTGTTTGTTGCGGCCAAGCGCGACTGATATCTCCGTCATAGATAAACGACATGAATTTCTACAATCCACATTCCAGCTGGGTGTCGACGGGTGGCTTGTACACGTGGTGTTGGTTTTTGCCTTGGTTGAGCTCTCCATGTGGCGTGTCTCGAGGAATGTCTTACCAGGATAGGGGCCATTCTCATCGCCACTAGTAAAACACCCCGACTCTTAGTCTGGGGACGGAAACTCACCTATGAGGTGGGGCCATGTTGTTGGATGCCTTCTCTGTCGGCTTCGTGTTGGATATTGATTGCCCTAATCGACGAGTGCATGAAGTAGTACGTACGCAGAATGAGCCGCCCGGGGAACGAGTTCATCTCCATCTCCATCTCGCAGCTGTGAGAAATCATAAGAATGTTGACTGGGTTCTCGATTACCTATGATCTGATGGGAGATGGGACAATGAACCCCTATGTAACAACTCTGAAACTCATCGCAGAGACAGGAATAATAAGATAAAATAAGAGAGAATGCCTGCTGCAATAAACTCCGCCGAGGTACCCTCGCTAATACATTCCCGGGGTAATACCAACGCCACCAATCCTGACCGATAAAGCTGGGGAGAGAAAAATGTAATGATATAGGGGGTACTTTCGTGATGCCACGAGAACTCCGGGATGCCTCTGTGCCGAGCCCTTCCCTCTGCAGCGTACCGATGATATCGATTCCATGAAGTCGTGCATTGCGTCAAATGTCTTAGAATGCCAGGTCCTCCTATCCACACCGTGCTGTAGGAAATATCGAGACCACTATCCACAGTCCCATAGTCCGAATCCAGACGCCGTAGTATTGCGAAAATGGTAAGTTATTCTTGCGAAGGCTTGAGCAGATCTATGAAGAAAAAGGTATGGCAGTGGGTCGGACCACTGCATCCGGGATCATGATGCCTGGCCCCCAAACCCAAGCCGGCCGACTGCTTCGGAGAGGGGTCGAGCGGGGGGGTGCAAGGCAGGGCCGTTACGGCAGCATCCTCTTGATCTCCTCGTCGCTGAGCCGGATCTCATGGACTGGCTCTCGTCGGTTCTCTAGTGGTACGTAATCGCAGTCGACGTAGGAAGGCAGGAAGATCTCGGGATTCCACGCAAAGCCTTGGCTGGAGGCGAGATATGAGATCTGCCCAGTCGCCACCGGTTAGCAGGATGACACGATTGGCGGTGGGGGGGGGCAACGTTGCTCACCAAACGAGGCGGGCCGTCAGGGTCCCCAATGTTGATGACGGTACACTCGTCTTTGCAGAAGGCCGAGCCTAAGGTCCCAGGTAAGTCTTATGAGTCAAAGCAAGGAGGTAGACACGCCGTCAGACAGCGACGACTGTGGCCTATGTACGCGAGTAGTACATACTTAGCAAGCTAGGTCGTCGCTGGTGTGCCGTCTTAGACTTGAGAGAGGAGCGGCTCGGCGATGTAGTGTTGGATGCTGGTGTCTGGGGAGAGCTCGAGTACGACGACGAAGAGCTGTTGGCATCCTTCGGGGATTGCTCATATGCAGTGGCCGCGGACCGGGATGCCGGAATGGCAATAGTCGACGACATGTTCGACGATAAGATGCGGCTCGACGAGGCTCGGGTTAAGATGGTACAAGGTGCAACAAATGCAGGAAAGAAGAAAGAAAAAGAGAGACAAATCACCGCGCCTAAGGCTGTAGAGAGGCGCCGACGCAGTAGAACAACGATACGATATGGTTTGTGGAGGTAAAACGCCAGAGATGAGACCGAATGGTCGACGACTAGAAGGAAATAGACAGGGCGGGAGGAGAGAAATAGAGGCTTCTCACCCGGCGTACGAACGTGGTAGGAAATTATGTTTTGTGAAGTGTTACACTTTTGATTTTGATTTTATTTGAGAGGTTGAAGAAAGAAACGAAGGCTCAGGTCAGGTGCAGGTTGCAGATGCAGGAGAGGGGACCACGGCTCAAGGTTGGAGTTATTAGTAGGTACTCCGTACAGTTGCAACCCACTGAGGCCGACGTTGACTGTAGTGGACACTGTGGGGTGGTGTGTATGTAGGCAGTACATGATGTAGGTAAGGGGTGTGCTTAACACGTATTAGTCAGGAGTACCGTACGTACCTAGTAGCCTCGAGGCGGGATCTGACTATGTACAGCGCTGAGTGGTGGGTACCTAGGTAAGACCTAACGATACTAAGTACCTACCTGTGGTGTAGATAGTTTACCTACCGTTGTTGTGAAGTATGCCTCGAATCTCTACCTAGGTACCTATCGAATAGCGAATGCCAGCCGGGCGATGCCGGAGGTGACATCCCCGGTGGATTGGACCCCAATTACATCTTTTGCTGCAGAAGAGGTTGGCGGGCTGGGTCTAGCGGGGGTGTCGCCTTGGGTTTCTAGGCGTCTAAGAGCCAATCATTATCGACAACGGCTTGCTACCTAACTAGGTAGGTACATTCTCCAATTTGAATTGGCCTGTGGTTCGTGCCGATGACCGACCGGAAAATTAGTTAAACCTAGTTTACTCATTAATCCCGAATTGGATTAGCCTGGCCAAGACAATCAAGGCTGCAAGGCTGGCGTCTGCACTTCGCAGCTGTACCCACCGCATCCAAGCTACAAACAACTCTAATCACCGTTAGTACCTCCATTCTCCAACCTTCCATCATCAATCAATCCATCATCCACCACTACGAAACGACGACTGAAGGTGCGTTCAGACGAGACGGCATTCTTCGGAATATACACGCATATTTCCTCCCATTCCCCAGAGCAAATAGCCGGCACAACAAACGAACATGGGCGACGTTCTCGTAGAAAACCCGGCCAACATCGTGGCGCCGCACAACAAGCCCATCCCATCCAACATCCCCAACGTTGAGACCATCGAGGGAATACCATCACAGGGAGGGGACGAGTATGCCACGTTGAAAAAGCTGCAACGGCATCTGGAGTACATCCAGCTGCAGGAGGAATACATCAAGGATGAGCAGAGGTAAGCACGCTCGTTACCCCCGACATAACATCGAGCATCCGCTCTAACAAGCTGCCGCAGGAGCTTAAAGCGCGAGCTTGTTCGCGCGCAGGAGGAAATCAAGCGGATTCAAAGTGTGCCCTTGGTCATCGGTCAGTTTATGGAAGCTATCGACCAGAAGTGAGTGTCGTGCTAGTTTTCCTCGCCTTCTGTCAAGCCCTAACAAGAGGTAGCACCGGAATAGTTCAGTCAAGCACAGGCTCTAACTACGTCGTGCGAATTCTATCTACTCTGGACCGCGAGCAGCTCAAACCGTCTTCCTCCGTCGCCTTGCACCGCCACTCCAACGCCCTCGTCGACATTCTACCGCCCGAGGCTGACTCTTCCATCGCCATGTTGGGCGCTGATGAGAAGCCCGACGTAACATATGCCGATGTTGGTGGGCTGGACATGCAGAAGCAAGAGATCCGCGAAGCCGTTGAGTTGCCATTGACCCACTTCGACCTATACAAACAAATCGGTATCGACCCCCCGAGAGGTGTGTTGCTGTACGGGCCTCCCGGAACCGGCAAGACCATGTTGGTCAAGGCCGTAGCCAACTCGACAACTGCCAACTTTATCCGCGTGGTGGGCTCCGAATTTGTGCAGAAGTATCTAGGTGAAGGTCCACGTATGGTCCGCGACGTATTCCGTATGGCGCGTGAGAACTCGCCGGCTATCATCTTTATCGACGAGATCGACGCTATTGCCACGAAGCGATTCGACGCGCAGACGGGTGCCGACCGCGAGGTGCAACGTATCCTGCTAGAGCTGCTCAACCAGATGGATGGGTTCGACCAGACCTCCAACGTCAAGGTGATCATGGCGACGAACCGAGCCGACACGCTGGACCCGGCCCTGCTGCGTCCCGGGCGGTTGGACCGGAAGATCGAGTTCCCCAGCCTGCGGGACCGGCGAGAGCGTCGTCTCATCTTCTCCACCATCGCGAGCAAGATGAGCCTGGCGCCCGAGGTCGACCTCGACAGCCTGATCGTGCGCAACGACCCCCTCAGCGGTGCCGTCATCGCCGCCATCATGCAAGAGGCCGGCCTGCGCGCCGTCCGCAAGAACCGGTATAACATCATCCAGGTCGACCTCGAGGACGCCTACTCGAGCCAGGTCAAGGGCACGAGCGACGAGAACAAGTTCGATTTCTACAAATAAGCCCGATGCCATTTTATCTGTATGGAGACGTGAGACAGGAGCAATGGGTGGGGAAGGGAATATTGCGAGGAGTTACTATTCCTTGTTGACGGGGATTACGGCATAGTTTCTCTGGCAATGATCATCTTGAGGCAGCATAATAGAGAGAGAAGACAAGCTCGATGTCCCGCTAGTCTAGTCTAGTCTATAGGGGGGGGGGCTTAAGGCTGGAATATAGCTAGGGGGCGAAAAGCAAGGGGAATGAGGTCTAGAAGCCTATGACGATCGCATACTGTACTACTATAGCCATACAATAAAAACCGCGGTGGAGACATCCTTTTATATTCTGGTCCCCTAATTTCCCCTTATTTAGTTGCCGATGATATTCATATATCTCTTGATCGACTTGGTCCCCGATTAGGTAAGTCGCCAGGGGGGTATATAGATTATCTAGATATTATGTTTCTTGTCTGTCTTGTAGCCAGTATAAGTCTCCTGGAAGGTTTTCTCGAGCCTTTCGATTGATATATAAGACGAAGTAGGGTAAAATGGAGAGAAAAAAAGTACGGGGGAAAGGAGTCAAAGGGTAAGGGAGTTGAGAGGGGGAGGGGGAGGTACAGAATATCTGTCTGTCTACGAGGGAGACAGAGAAAGAGAGAGAGAGAGAGAGAGAAGGGGAAATTAGGTGGGATTTATGTGTATCAGTGATATATTCTTCTCCAAGTTGAGTTGGTCGAGTAAAGAGGCAGACAGAGAAGTTACACGGTACGTCTGTAAGTAGGTACCTATTAGCCAGCCCTTTTCACTGTCCCTTGTGCCATGCCTTCTTTTCTACAATACACTTAATCTTCCGCTGAAGAAAAAATTTAAAAAATTTAAAAAAAATTTAAAAGGAAAAAAGCACCAGAGCCGTCCGTTCCCTTATCTTATTCTTAAACGCCACTTACTAGTTGCTATATCAATATCCCCCCCCCCCCCCCCCTTATTTCCTCTCCATCGACATATCTATCCCTTAACTACCTACCTACCTAGACAACAACAACAACAATAATAATAACTAGCAACAGTAACAGTAGAATGCACAAGCCAAGTTAGGCTAACAAGTCAGACCGGTAATAATATCTGATAAATAAAACACGTAGGTAAGATACAAGCTATTCTTACAATAAGTAGTACTCCATTTTTTTTTGGGGGGGGTCTTCCAAATCCCAAGCTTGACCAATACAGAAACACCAAAAAAAAAACACCGTACCAGAAGACACAAACCCCATGCCCGAACTACCTAGGATGCCTAGACATTTTAACAAGAAGTTACCAAGTAGGTAACAAGTAGTAAGCGTTGAAGCGTTGAAGCGTTGATAAAAGGCAAATTCATCATTACAGGGGGTGTGTGTTTTCGCCATGTGAATTTTTCTTTCTTCCAAACCCAGCTCACAAACTTGATCCACCATCTAAAGTCCCCCCTAACACCCCTTTTCTAAACAAGATGGTAAGATCAAACAAACTCCTTGTCGCTCGAAACCCGTTCGCCTTTCCTTCTATGACGCGTGAAAAAAACAGCAGCAGCAACCGACAAGTAACAATGATGATATGACATGAATTAACATGCCAGTTCATCCGTAGGGTATGGGCTCGACACTGACCAATTGACCCCCATCTGGCCTCCCGGTCCTGATCCGGCCAGCATCCACTCTCCTATCCCACAAGCCCATGGGTATGACATGCTGCGCCGACCATTTTGCCGCTCCCTTTGTCGCCGCCATTGCACCCAAGAACCCGATTGACAAGTAAGAAAACGACCTAAAAATAATAATACAGAGAGAATACATGGTATAGAACCAAACGCAGCAGCGGAATTATGAGACCAAGACTCATAAACATAGTCGCCTCCGAAAAAAGAGGGAACCGAGGAAGGAACAAAAACAGCATGGGATATCATGAGGGATATCATCAACGCAAATTAAAATGGGGGAGCGCAGCTGTGCCAAGCCAATCTGAACGAAGGGGCTAAAGGGCGGCGAGCTCGCCAGCACCAGGGGTATATCTCTTCTTCCATCCTCCACTCCAGGTGGGTATATCCGTCACTCTTTCTAATAGTTCCGTTTCCACAGCACACATACGCATACTCATTGCACCCCCTCTTGCTTGCGATCGGCGAAGCTAGGTACCGTAAGGTATGTGTATGTATGTATGTATGTATGTATATCTCGCGTCAGTAAGGCGATTTGGTAAGGTAGTTGCCATCAAGCGAAATCGACCAAGCTCTGGATTCTCGTTCACTTCAAGAACCCAAAACCACTCCCAGCTCGAGCAGCAGCTGGACGAAGCGAGAGTGCAACTCAATGAAGAAGTCGGGTAAACCAACGAGCTCAGCTAGTCCGCGGGATTTCGGCGCAAACCCACCGGGTCCCATAGACCCGCCCATGCGCTGCATGAAGCCGCCGCGCCCGCCGCCTGTTAGGAAGCTGGTAGTCTCACTTCCCCTGTCACGTTCACGCTCGCGCTCCTTGTCTCGGTCGAAGCTTCCGCCCCCGAGACCAACTCCGCCTCCCAGCCCAGCAAGGCCGATCCCACTGTCGTGAGGGCCGCCGCCGCCGCTGCCGAAGCCGCCGTTTCGGTATGCAGCATTCAATGCGGCAACAGGGTTGGACTCTTCCTCGCGCTCACGTTCCCGCTCTGCTTCTACTTCGGCCAGTTCCTGGATCCAAGCTGCGAGATCGCGGAATGCTGCTGAGATAAAGCTGAATGTCTTCATAGCTAGACGCTCGCGGTGTGTGCTGAGGGCTAGGAACGCGTAGACTCTCTTGCGGCCGCGCGCGTGCATGTCCGGTATTCGAAAGATGTATGCTGTCGTGTAGCCTGCCATTGGATCGCCGAAGAAGATGGGACCACCTCCTGCCGCGGATTGCGACGATGGCGTCGAGGTAATGTAGCCCGGGCCATGATTCAGGGGGGGCGAAGGATACGAGGGTGGGATACTAGATATGGGTGACGAAAGCGATGCCGTGGACTGCGCAGCTTCAGGTCGTCGCGGTAGGGTCTCGAAGGAAAGGGTCCGAAGGCATGAGGCGCGAACTATGGAATATGTTGACGGAACCGTCGGCTCGTGGCTTGATGTGTAATCTAGATAATGTGTATGCTGCGACACACTAGATCTTGAAGACACACTTGACTGAGAGGTCGAGGTTGTGGGCCGTCTGTTTGTGCTCGGCCGAGTCGCCGTGTCTTTAGGAGAGATTTCCTCCTCTGCATCCGAGGTACATGACGACTGTGGGTTTGATGCCGGTGGGCTAGCATCGCCGTTGCCGCCGTATACGCGAGCATAGGGCGCGCGAGTCCGCAAGACTGGACCCTGCTGATCTAATTTGGCATCGGTACCCGCATCTTTCGCCGTCTTGGTACCCTGTCTTTTCGGGAGCGTGAGGGCACAGTTCTGGCAGGGATTTGCGCGCTTCGTCACGTAGTCGTCGTACGTTCTGCGAAAACTCGAATCACGTCGGTGTCCGGCTCTACCATTTCCGTCAGGCAGGTTCTCGGGTAGCTTCCGAGGACTTTCTGGGGGTGTCTGGATGGCTGCGGCGCTGGAAGGAGAGGTAATCGTCGTCACGGACTGCGGCGTGGTGCCAGGCGTTAGCTTGGATGCTCGGAGCAAGGCAGCTCTATGTGTCTGGACGTCTTGGTCGGATGTAGGAATGGATGCGCTACGCGGAGTGCCCAGGGTCATCTTTCGCAAAGCATCGGTAACGGATGTCTGAGGACTGGTTGCCGCGGTGCTCGTACGGGGTCGTTCGGCCTCAGGCATGTCATCGTAGCATCGTCCGCACGGTACTGGCAAGCCCTCGGTGACCATAAGAGGTGTCGGGCCATGTAAATCGCAATAATGCGCCAGACATAGCTGGATATGAGATGTCAGCAAAGGCAATATCGTCGGCTTTTCAGCAACGACCATTTTCAGGAGCGTGAAGATCGGGCACGGATAGAGATGAGTTGGGCCGAATGTCAGAACACCATGTCGAAGCTCGGACAGCAGCACTCTGGCGCGTTGGAAGAGTTCAGGGCCATATAAGTCGCGCGTGGGTGGGGGTCAGGAGAAATGTGGCCAAGGTCGACCAAGGGCTCAGGGAGGGATGGGTTTATCGAAAACGAGTAAGAATAGGCTTTAGAGACAAACAGGAAGGGGGTGAGAATTCCAGGACGCGAAACTTCGACGAGGAACGTCACTGTCTCACAAGGGCGAACGAAATAAGGCCCAAGCCAAGTGTCATAGCTTGTAGGACAGCCATTTCATGAAAATCACAGCGCCGCACCAATCACGGGTCGAGCTGATCGGGACAGAAGACCGGGAGGGCGCATCGCTCCGTTCCGTCGACTCGGCCAGGATGAAGGGCCGTCCAACATAAGCAACAAAAGCTGATGATATAACGTGGGGGGCACCGGGCAGCTTTGGGAAAACGAGGCGGTGAAGGGATGGTTATCACTTGGTAGGTGGTGGTGGCAGCAAGCAGGAGGCAGATGGGAGTGGGCGGATTTATCAGCTAAAGGGGGAGGGGGGGGCGGGTGCGAGGGGAGCAGGGCGCGGCATGTGAGAAGCAAATCAAGGAGAGACAAGGGAGGGACAGGATATACAGGTCAGACTAGTAAGATGCGGAGGATGCACGAGGATGGAGAGGGAAAATACAAAGGCAGCTTCACTCCAGTGCGCGTATAATTGCGCGTGTGGAACGTGAGGACCGTGAGAAAAGGAGAGCCTCGCGAGGCACAAGCAGGTATACGTAGGTAGATAGTGGGAAAGACGCAGCGAAAAGAGACGATGTGTACTTACTATGGACGTCATGACGTCTGCAGGCAGGGATGAGGAGAGAACATACACACACGCCCCCCTTCTCCTCCGAACAGCCTCTCCCTCTTTTTTTTTACTCTATTTATGTACCTAATGTACCCGGGAGATGCTACGTAGTATCTGGCCTCGAAATTTCGTTTATCTTGATCGAATCGATAGCGGTTGGTGGCAGCAAGCAGCGTTGCGTGGGCTGCGCCGCTGCGGCTGCGGCTGTATTCCCAGTTCCAGCAGTGCGATGCGAATGCGCGGCGGATCTCGTTGGCTGTCGGGTTTTGGCTGATCGCTGATCGTTGGCTGCTCGAGCACCTGCGTCGGGTGCAATGTACCACAGCACAAAAAAGGCACCAATCGGCTCGAGATCCCGAGTCGAATCCTTGTGAACGGCCTGCTTCCTGCGACGATGATTATGTTTTTTTTATTGTCGCATTTCAAAGCGCGGAAAACACCGCAACCGACGGGGAGGCGAGAGGGAGAAAAAGAGAGCCACTGTCGCAACACAGTCGATAGTCGTCCAGCAGGAGGCAGAGGGAAGCTGGTGTTGAAGGTGCAGACGTAGGTGCAGAGGAAAAGTGAAAGGTGGAACGCGAAACGGGGACAAGCGTTGGAGAAGTGTCGCTAATACGTGTGTCGCCCGAAGTCGTAAAAGAAGAGGTTTCCCAATGGCTGAGACAAGTTACCTTAGTCAGTTACAGGTAGAGAACACAGCAAAGCTTACTTACCTTGGGGAAAAGTCCTGGTGGGTGAGGAGGGTAAAGTGAAGCCGGCAGCGGCGGAGAGAATGACGAAGAAGTAGGAAGAAGAAAGAGGGTAGAGGTAGAGGCAAAGAGGTAGCAGGAGTAAGAAGCCGAAGCCGAGAATATCGATCGATATGTAATACTAAATTCCCCTTCCTTCCGTATTAGTGACGTTTGCGACAGCTTATTCGTCGGTCCGTCCGTTCCTCGTTAACGATTGGCTTTCCTCGCTCTTATAGGTATTTCCACTGAGGTATCTGAGGTCCTTCCTCCCCGTCCTCACTTTTTTTTTCTTTTATTATTTTCTTCTTCTCTTTCTTGTTTTCCTAATGTTGGCAACTTGTATGAGGTATAAGTTTAGGAAAGGTAGAGTAATTTCTTATTTGCTCTCGGAGACGGGTCCGCCAGGCAGGGAGAGAGAGGGATAATCGTCTCACTTTCACACCCGCTAAGACCTCGAGACAGACTGGGGATATCCAAGCTGGGGGGATTCGTTGCTTTGATTCCCTCTTAACCGCCCCTCCAAGGTGGAGAGAGACCGGAATACACAAACCGACTTGTTGGTAAATGAGACGGCGTGAATGGTGGATGGGCGCTGTGGTGGGGTGATGCCGGGGTTTTGGTCTAGCCGGTAAACGAGCGGGACTGGGACTAGACTCGAAAGAGAGTTTCTAGAAGAGGCGCTAGAATCCTTAGTTCGTCGCAGTACCCACCTGTCGCGTGTCGCACTACAGGCGTACCTCGTCTAGTGCAGCTCGCTAGTGCGGTTCGCTAGTGCAGCTCACTAGCACGATACTACTAAAAAGTGCCCTAGCAGCCCTGGGAGGATTTTACCATTCTTCAGGCTGTCCCTTTCGACACCCTGGCCAAGCGGGCTCTGTAGGCCTTTTCGGGAAATTCTCAGCGCGATTGCGCCGACCACGCCGAACTATCGTTTAAAACAAGATGCGGATGCGCGGAGCTTCCTGGCTTACTGGATGGAGACAGCTCTGCTCGGTCGAATTCTGGAGTACCGAGTTGCTCAGCCCGAACTAATTAGGTACGAGAAATAACAAAAGCTGCCGCAAGCCTGGGAAATTGAGTTTCAGTTTTCGCTGCTGACTCGAAATAGGTGACGGGACAATAGAGGGAAGAATGACATGTGAAAGATGTATCTAAATATATCAGAGCAATAAAACTGGATTCTAGGTAGGTAACAGCGGAAGCCCCCCGAAGAAACGGAAGAATAGTAAGTATGGAGGGAACATGAAACTATTAAATAATCGAACTACAGTCATGATAGGTAAGCAGCATTGATGGAGGTAAGGTTGGGTGTGTGCCGTTAAGACGCGGAAAGTATATTCCGTGGGATTAATAACCCATAGCAACGAGCCCGTGTAAGCAACGCTTCATCCTGACATGCCCGCCAGTGGTTCCGGAGGAAAGGCGTTCTCGGACTGAATACAAAACTGATCCTGATCATCGTGAAACCTGGAGGGTAGAGGGTGGAGCCTAGGGAGGTTTTTCTTTTGGCCTGACTTCAAGGGTCCCGTCCCGGTCACGATGGCTTTTCCGTAGGTTAGGTTAGGCATTTTCAACTCAACACCAACGGGTATCTTCAGCAGGGGGGCGGGTTCGGAACCAAGGTTCAGACTTGGAAAGACCCTGATAGGGAGAGACAGTTGACGGTCGACTTTACTTTCCAATTGATTGATTATAAGCATGTAGTCTTTGTGCGAGGCCTACCTAGTGTACAGGGGTGTCGGACTCGGTTCGAATACCTACTTACATGTACATACATACATAACATACATCTGCAATGGCTCCCCAACTCGTGGAAAATGCAAGCTGCAATGACAAAACGCCCGGGTTCCAATCCCCGGCCTTCTCCCAGGGCGGATAGAGAGATCATGGGAAGAGATCTCGATGCGACGGCAGCTCGTGGATTGGATAGGTAGATGTTTGTCTGCATCTACAGGTACGTGGTGTTTGTCGCAAATGGGAATTTCATGCCCTGGCGATCGACAAACCAACTTTGATGAAACTGGAAAGTCAGATGTTTGTTCGGACCAATCTTCAGGCGAGGGAGTCGCGAAGACAAAATTACAGAATTACCCCGCCATTGATAGGACGAGTTTTTTTTTTTATAGTTTAGTTTTCTTTTACACTAGTTTAATTTGCTTTTAGGGGCGGGTCCCCATTTCATCATTTCCTCATTGCAGCGAGAAGTACCTGCATACCTACCTAGGTACCTTCATTTCTACGGGAGTAGGTACCTAGTCCAGTCGCTCCCAATCTCACAAGCTTTCCGATCTAGGCCGTTCCTCTTCACTTGCATAACACTTTTTGTCGTGTTGTTTTATACAAGTTTTATTTCGTTCATACATCCTGTAGCTAGGCATGCAGCTTTCCTAGCCTTCCAACTGCCGCTAGCCATTGCTACCATGCCGCTTTACCATGCGCCGCCGTCGTGCACCCTGACACATCTCAATTTTCATATGTACTGCACCCTTGTCGTGGCTCGAGACGGCGTCGACACCATCTCCCACGGCTTGGTTCCCTTGGCTCGATACCACTCTCTCATGTCTATCAACCTCAACCTCAACCCCATCCGACTGGCCACATGCACCCGGAAATACCGTCTCTATACCAAAGCCAGCTCGGTCCGGTCCGGTCTTACCAGAAAGAAACATTGTTCTCTCTCTCACTCTCTCTCTGTGTATTCTCGTCGCGTTCATTTTTACATGTGATTGATTCTACGTGTTTAATTATATGGGACGCAGAGGCCGAGCGAGTGTCGATCATACGGGTCCGAAATACTTACTGTAATGACTATACTAACCACCTACAGTGCTTCCGCCGAGAAAGAAAACAAGAAAGCAATAGTTCGTTGTCGGCAACACCTCTATCCTGTTATGATTACTCTTGCTATCTCTACTGTTATAGTTATGACTACCTACATATAGCTATCGGTGAGCAGAACTATGCTTAAATTCTCACATTCTTCAGGCTGACCGGCTGGTCGGAACGCTGCCCCGCGTTCTGGGCTTTTCTCGCGGCTCTTTCTCTTTCTGTCTCGCTTTCTCTCTCGCTCTCAAGATTTGAGGGCCCCTCCCGTTTGTCCTCGTGGCTTGCCAGGGATCTGATCCATCACCATGAGAAAAGCTGAGCCAGACAACCTCGATGATAGGACGGCCAAGCCTGTCAAGCGAATGTCAAGGCACCAAGGTCCGAACTCATCAATGCACGCACGCCAAAAATAAATAAATTAAACCCCCTGCAACATATCTGACGGCTCATCTTGTCGCCAAGCAGTGGGAACAGAACAAAATAAAAAGAAACAGCCCACACCCATTGCAGTTCTCCAACCGAATGGGGCCCAAAGGGGGTGTTTGTGTGTGGTCTTGATGAGACATCTGATACTCGGATCGCCTAAAGTGTTCGGCCTGTCGACCTCGAACCGATTCCTTTTTTCCCTATTTCGGCTCTGCTCTGGCCCCAGCCCACTCCCCGCCAAGTTGGCCAAGCGCTGATCCGGGGTACATTAAACAAGACAGAACCGTTTTGGTAAGGTCCGGGATTGTAAGGGTACATCGAATGGTAGACACGTGCGAGTCTCATCGGGAAGTGTGGGGGACGGACGACGAGAGCGCCCCCAATATACCTACGGCCGGAATGGAACACAATGACATATTCTTCTAGCCTACGATCATTGTTATGTCGTGCTTTTTTTTTTCTTCTCTCCTCTCATCCTGACCTCTTTGCCGAGATTCCCCGTATTGCTTATATCCTACTATGCTTACGCTTATTCCTAATTCGCAAACCTCGGCAGCTCGCAGGGATCAAATAGCCAGCATCATTGTTGTTAGCCCCCCCTTCAGACTTTCCCATCGGCAAACGATAGAGAACCAAGCCACGGCTGGACCGTTAAGCTTATTCAGACACACATACGTACGCGTGGCGGCGGCTGAATGCACAGCGGCTGGCTGCAGGATGACTACATCTCTTTTTCCTCGTTTCACACGCCCCCCCTCCCACCCCCCAACAGGTCTCTTTCCGATCTCTTCGTTATCGCATCGCACTATTATTGGATGCTGAACTTCATCTTCGGTATACTACATGTAAGAATATAGAGGAAACATCATGACCCGCCTACATCCTACATACCCGCACCGCTCTTGTCCTTTTTTTCTCTTGTCAACTCCAGCATCCTATGAAACACCGAGTCATCCGTGATGCTGCGGTCCGCCCCCAAGTTTTTTTTTTACGGACGAAAGAAAACCAGACCGGTTCGGTTCAACAGCGTCGTGTGCGACAGTGTCGTACGTAAAAGCTCAGCCTAGCCGGATTTCTGTTCCGCCTCTCCACGTGCTTGTACTTGTACTTGTGTATGTGTGTGTGTGTGTGTGTGTGTGTGTGTTTTGTCGTGTGTTCTGCTTACCCCAACACGCAACACACCCACGCACATATAGCTCCCAGTTGTTGTCTCAGAGCCCTTGTGCTTATTATAGCCTGCTTGTAACACCTACAGGAATCTTGGAGAAAATGGAAGCTTGTAATTTGCGGACGGGACCGGGGGGTGGAGGAAGGGGGGTGAGAGAGGGCGGAGGAAAGGCGTTCATCCCAACTTCTCTTTCCTTTTACTTCTCCCGCCTCTGTGTAGTGCTCAATGACGCATTCCCACCCCCCTTCCTCGGCTACGAGATGGAGGCTCGAGAAAGAGCAAAAAAAAAACACCCCCCTTGGAGTCCCGAATTTAGCCGATACATATGACATTCCTGCAATTCGCTTAACTGCGTACGTACATAGAAGGGGTTTGTTGCGCCGCGGGTTCTTTTCTGAGATCCTGTTCGGTCAGTTGCACACACTGCTATACCCCCCCCCCCCCCAGTAGTTAGTTAGTCCTTCATCGGGGGGTCTTGGACTTAAAGGCAAGGGCTCTTGGTATTAGGTATTATATATTACATAGGTGAGTCATTAATGTCATCCGGGGAGAGGAGGTAATGGCGGTGGTGGGAGGGGGAGAGGGAAACAAGGTGTTCGTCGGAACATGTCTATGTAGAGCAGGACGGAGCACTTGGCCGAAGAGAAGGCCTAATAAAGTGCATTGTGATATGTGATTGACATTCTAAAATTAGTTTCAGCCTCTCAAAGATTGATTTTTTTCTTTTCTCTCTAAAAACTAGTCGTTCCTAAGCTACCTACCTAAAGCTATATTACATATTCACATGTATGTATGCAGGTACATACACACCACTTAGCAGGCACCGTTATATGTATGATTACTAACGAATAAACTTCACTCACTCTTTCCACCATGTATTATTATACAGGGCTTGTTGAGATTTCGCTGTTGATTACCTACCTAATTTTCAGATAAAAATCATAACTTGAAATCCGAAAATCTTTTGACAATCTTCCCCTCGTTCATGAAACCCGAACCCCCCGTTTCGACCTAGTAGTGAACTCCCAGATCGCTTGACCGTTGGTATATAAACCATGGAAAGCCCTACTTACCTACTACTTTTCTTTCTTTCTTTGGGTGGGAAGGGCTTCGCGTCAGAGAGAGACTTAATAACGGCGGAAATCCGGCTCGGCTCGGCTCTGCTCTTCTTTCGAACACATACCTAGGTACGGATTAGTAATCGGGAAATGGAAAGCGGTCTTAGGTACTTTTCCTCTATACTACGTGTCGGGGTCTCGCTTATGCCCATAATCCCCCCCGGACTTTCCATTCTCCCTCTAACTATTTATTCCCTGGGAAAATCCCTCATCTTCCACTTATTGAATTGCTCGGCGTCTGGTAAACGTACCAGGGGGGTTATTAATAAATAGATCGAATAGAACTTAATCTTATCCTTTCACATATGCAGGTGAGACGGACATGTGTAGATAGATGGCTTGGGGAAGGGAAATAAAATATGAGGTGAGACATGTGTATGTATATGATATATGATATTGTAAGGTGTTATTGGGTGTGTAAGATACGAATATTAGGTGAGATGATTGATAGATTGATAGTAGTACCTTTGGCACTAAAAATCCTTCTCCTCGGGAAACAAACACGTGGGATGATGGGTCCGGGGAGAAAAAAAGAAAAGAAAAAAAGAAATGTTATATACCTGTATGGCGTCACTTGGGAGAAGGTCCTATCCAAAGTGGGGTAGATAGATATACCTATGCCCTCCCAGCAATCCGGGGCTCAGGGGGAGCGGGTACAACGTCAAGATGCAAATCCTAGCATGTGCGAAACAAAAATACCAATAATGAGGCCAACTCCTCTTGATTTTCTATATAAATCGAACAGCTAAAAAGCCAATACAATGTTCTGGAACAGGAACAGAAACAGAGAACAAAAGAAAAGGGACCGGGGGTATCTCGACTGAATCCGTTGCCTGCCTGTCATCATGCCCTCCTTACCCTTCTTTCTAACCGAAAGCATTATACCTAAATCCTTGTTTTTTTTTTGTCTATGGTGTTTTCCCTTCACCCTTCGGAGTTCGCAATGAAGTGTGCTCCCTTCTATTCCTCTCTCTGATACTTTCCTAGCAGCCTAACTCCTGTGAAAATGCTCGGAATCGTGAAAACAAACGCTCCCTCAAATATGTCACACACACCAAGGCAGCCTTCTATGTTCCTACATGCTGCCCGGTCCACCCACTTGCTTCCAATACAATACAACACAAATCAATTCACCCATCCACCTTGATTGTGCTCTTTTATTCCCGTGTCGTTGTTGGGAACGCGTTTTCATACCAAAGAAAGAAGATTGCCTCCAAAGTTCTAGAAACTGTTTCCCTAATTCGATTAGGGTGTCATCACGAGTGGTATAGCGTGGTCTGATGTCGACGTTGCGGACTCGTGGATATCTTCTAGCACGTCCATCGGGGTGTATTTTCCCCTCCCTCGTGCGTCGTATGGTAATTTTCTAGTCCTCGATAAAGGGGTCGCGGTCAAGCTCCAGCCTTTTGGCAGCCGGCTCGTCTCCCGAGCAGTCGTCTGGAATGCCGTATTTCTCCATCCACTGCTTGCGTAGAACCTGGTAAATAAAGAGATATTGGCTATCTGCCTGTACCATCTGCTTGCGCTGCTCCCGCAGGGCGTTAACCGTGGCGAACACAAGGTCCTCGTTGGTGCCGCTCGGGTTGAGTTGGTCATAGTGTTCCAGATCGCCCGAGTCGACCTCGCGCATTAGATGCTCAAGAGCGATGAATGTACCGCTGCGTCCCACTCCAGCAGAACAGTGAATGATGCGGGGGTTGTCCTCACTTGCGTTCTTCTCACGCGAGAGGCGCATCAACTCAAAAAAGCTGTCGATATCCTGGAGTGCAGGGACACCAAAGTCGGGCCACTTTCGGTACAACAGGTGCCAGACCGTCATGTCTTCCTCCCGACCTTCCACGTGAATGTTGATCTTGCGCATCTGAATAGCGCCCTCGGCCCTCTCTTCAACACTCTCGCATGTAACCTGTGCACGGAAACCATCACCGAATTTCTCTTCCTCGCCGATCTCTATGGGCCCATCATCAACATCGCGTGGGAAATAGGGGAAGCACTTCTCCGAGCCCCCCTCGTACACATCCGTCAGCATGACGATGACAGCAGGGCTCTTGAGCTGCTCCGTTATCATGCGCCATACATGCCCTGTGGTTATAGCCTTGGGACCTTGCATGGCGATGTATCGGAGAGGCGGTCGTTCGTCCGGTCTAAGGGGCGATCGCAGGATGATGGGCGAGGCATTGACATAATCCGATGTACCCGAGGGCACTTGTAGCTTGACACGGTTGTTGGCCCACGGGAAGATGTTCATGTATCGGTCGAGATGTTTAGTTTCGGACAGGGGTAGGCGGGCAAATTGGTGGTTTGGCGAGGCGTTCTCGGCGGCTCTCAGGACACGATCCTGCTCTTGCAAGGACACCTCCTCGAATTTGGACTCGATTTCTGTATATCACGTTAAGAAACAGGTCAGCAGAGAAAGGCTTATGGATCAGGTGGGCAACGCACCCCGCTCGGTCAGGGCTAGAAAGGAAGGCTTCTCAGGCTTCTCTCCAGGCTTCCCAATGGGCAGCATATTTCCATTGTTAGACTCCCCCATAGCTGGCGACATCATCTCGTGCTCGGCAGTGCCGTCATGGTTAACGACAGTAGACGCGATCGGTGCGGCAACCGAGGCGGGGGCTGGCGAGCGCGCACGTTTATGGGCGGAACGGAGGTGCTGTAGGGATCGAAATGGCGACTTGGGAGGGTGGAGGGAACTGGCACTGCTGGCGCTGTGGCTCGAGCTGGGCGGCGTGGTCGATATAGCCGTGGATATGGACAGGACGGGAGGTGCCTGGCGGCTTGGTGATGCTATCTGCCTGCCGAGGGATGTCTCCTGTATGCCAGCGGGGCCAGCAGGCGAGGCCTTCCTGGTGCGCCGAAAGCGCGAAAGGTGTTCCATGGCGATGCAGAAGAGAGGAGATCAAAAGGGGAATGAGTGGTCGTGTGGAATGCAGGGCTGCCGAAGTCGCGACTCAGCGTGGGCCTGCGAGAGAGCCTGCGTGAGCTGATATGGGATGATTGTACGGGAAAGGTGATGCGCGGTGGGGGGAAGACGGTGGAGAGATGGTGGTAAACACAAGTTGGTTGGTGTATTGGCACGTGGGATACTAATTGTAGGATGTGGTTGGTGGTTGCGGTGGTGGTGGTAGTAGTAGTAGTGGTGGTGGTGGTGGTGGTGATTTATGGCATGAGGAGAGAGGAGGATTGAAATAGTGGCAGATGGTTGAGTTGGTGTCATCCATCCACGCATACATAGGTTAGGTACCTACCTAGGTACCTACCTAGGCACCTATGTAATCAACACCTGAGACGCCCAGGGTCAAACATACAATGGGTGTTAGGTACCTAGGTATGTACCTAGGTATGTAGGTATGTCCAGTCCTAGTAACTGGTCGTTCTTAGTCTAGCCTAAGTACTTCCAAGTGTGTAATTAGAGAAGCAATGGCTGTGAGTAATTAGGCTAGGTACCTGTTCACTACTCGTATGTACTCAGTCCATTAACGAAATAGCGACAAGAGAGTGCAATGCGGGCCGCCGTTACAAGGATTCGCCGGGATACCTCGGTGGATCGTATGTACCAAATTGTCACCTGGTACATGTATGCTGCCAAAAGGGGGTTAACCGACTTGGGATGACAAATGATTGATGCCATCTTACACTATTACGCGGACGATTAGCCATTTCACGGCTCATGACTACATTACTCTAAGCACTTTTAACGCAAGGGAGACCAAAGAAAGAAAGAAAGAAAGAATTGAAGAAATGGATGATGTGGTATGGTTTCTCAAGATGCGTAAAAGAGATACCTGTAATCTAGGTATCTACTTACATACATGTACCTTGATCCTTGATGAATACCTACATATGCCCGAGTGAATGGATATTGGATGTTATCTAACTGTTAATGAATTCCACTATAGAGGTAGAACATGTGACAATTTGCCTTGTATGGTAATGGAAGGATGTAGACACAGTGGGGCCTGCCGACAGTCTGGTAAGTCCCACTTACATGTCGAGATAAAGGAGTTATTAGCACGTGCTAGATAGAGGTAGTTACTATTAATTAAAGATGTCTTGCTTTATAGGTATGTAACATGTTAAACACACATGTGAGATCTAAGTGCGTTATAATAAAATGCTTCAGATCTAAAGTAACTAACTCCCACCTGTAGTTATTTCAAACAAAATAACTGAAAACTTATTACTAGCTTTTTTTTTTAATACTTAATAGCCTTAATCACCTACCTGTTAGAGATGTGATAGTAATATGACTAATGACCCATGACACCACAAAACATGGTTTGTTCTCTGCCTTTCAGATACTACATGTACAATCAAGCTTTATATGCGAACGTAAGCCTTAGGTACCTAGTCAGCGCGTAGTAGCTGATTTTGCCACGCGGAATGGAATGCCTTGCAGCCTCTGTTTCATTAATCAGAACATCTGGTTCAAGGCAGCTGCAGCTGCATCCCGTAAGAAATAACACAGGCCTCCTTCTGACAGCCATGCCTAACACAAGGCTTGAGTTCTGTCAGCACCTCGCCAAGGTACGCCCAACTCTTCCTCTATAGAAATAGAGCTCGGCCTAAGCTCTCTATAGATCAGGGCCCTCTACGTATTGCTCGTCCAGGTCGACGATATACTTGCCCTAACTCAAGATCCCTCTTCGTTCAAGCTGCCTAAAGCTCCCGGTGCGGCCCTAGTGTTCAGCACAAGCTTATGAGGCCATACGGGTATAGACGAGTGATGCGATCGATTCATAAGCCTAAGCAAGGGGCTAGAACAACGCTGATGACATAGCATCCCTCGGACTCGATGAGCCTGAGAGCCGCGTGGGCTGCCTAAGCTTCGTAGCCCGGTCAAGCACCGTCAGGATTATCTTTCCATGCCCTTCGGGACTTTGGATGTCTCACAAGGGTGAGATCAATATCCTCGTGCCTGTTGTTCCATCTCTAAAGACCAATCCTAACAATAGTCTTGGGCACAAACATGCCATCCTAGGTATAGAACATCATCACTCGTTTGAGCAGCTAGTATCCAATCTTCCAACCCAAGTCTCCCGTATGCTTGCGCCAATATCAAACCATCCCCCGACGGGTCTGCAGTACACATTACTAGTTCGATGGAATTCACGGCGCGGCTTGGTTCAATATTATACATCAAGGTCCTAGAGCTTTCTCTGATACACTGGATTTGGTACCATAGTAAACATAGCCACCTAGCCCAAGTGCAGAAGTCGATAGCCTCAATTTCACTGGAAACTCAGCTCGCATTCCCCCAACGCACAGCTCAACCCCCTAGGCCCTTATCTTATCTGGTTATCAAGTCGCGGGTTATAGATAGAAATAGGAGACATTACATCACGAGTAAGCTCCAAGATCGAGTCTAGTTAGCTTGAGTACTTATGTGATTTTGATTTGGTAGTGCTAAGTCCACCGAAACCGTCTCTACGAACTTCTTAGCGAGTCCAGGCTTTTTATTTATACATCTAGCATTGAATATGATATTGTTAAAGCAGTTGGTACGGAATAATATAAGTATGAAATATTATACAAGTCGTAGCAGCAACTCGCGCGTATCAATGTGTATTAAGAGATATCCTTAGTATGTAGAATTGATAATGGCCCCTTGCTAGGTAATGTTGAATGTTATATGCAATTAAAGGAGTTAGCGGCATGGTGGGGATCCGATGATCCAGCGAACCAATCATAATTACGCTACTGACATCAGGTATGCAATAACCCGAGCGTACCCCTCCAAAAATGCTAACAACAACTAGTTCTTCCAACTTGTAAACACAACTCGAGCTCAGCATCGTTCATTCTATCATACCTACCTACATCAGACATTCCACCCGCTCCATCTCACAACGACGCACCCAAAAAACCAGGTTTCCAGACGTTTACTACACTACATTGCAGTGCAGCATAGTACCGCCAAAAAAAAGATTAGAAGTGGTTGTACTAGGCCACTACGGATCCCAAACCGGGTACGCCGTAGGAAAGGGGGAGCGAGGAAGGAAAGAAAAAAGTCAGAGGGGGGGGAAAAAGAAAAAAAGAAAAAAAAGGAAAGGAAATTTCAGACATCATGGAGGGCGGGGCGTCGCAGCACCGCAAGATCGAGCTCCAGGCGCCCGACGACCTCGCGTACCTGCTCGCCAACGTGCGGCGCGCGGCCGCGGCGCGCATCGACGAGGCCTTCCCGCCCGTCGACGGCGCGCACGGCGAGGACGAGCTGCGGACGCGCATCGAGGAGCTCGTCAACGAGGTATGTTTCATACGTATTTTATTTTATTTTTTATTTTTTTTCTTTGTTTACTTCCTTGCCTCCGTATCTCTTCTCATATCCCTCTCGAGCACGTATTACTTATTATTTATTTCATTTCTTCAATTCTGCATGATGAGTTTATTGGTTTCGTTTCACCCTGTTATCTTTTTTTTTTTTCCATTGTCAACCTTTGCTTGGCTTGGCAAGCGTGCATTCATATATATATACCCCATGCGTGGCGTGCAGAAAGTGATTGTTCATTGGGCAGGGAACGTCAAGGACAGGAAGACCCGGGTTATAAACCGCAAGAGAAGGGTGATCTGGCACATACGACCATAGGACCCAGAATACTCGGCATCCCGTCCGCTCTGCCCTAGATAAGCTGGGTACCGCCAGATTAGTAGTTGGGTCGGTGACGACCAGCGAATCCCTGGTGTTGTATGTTTATTTTTATTTTTTTATTTTTTTTCACTTTTTTTTTTTTCTGATATCATTTCTCTCGCTCATTATCTATTTGTTATTGCCCAGGAGGTCGATCTCTTTTATTCTTTAGTTTTCTTTATTTTATTATTTTCTAATTCGCGATCCGTATTGAACCCATCCATCCCTCCGTCCATCCACCCCAAGCTCCACCTCACTCACCTACCTACCTACCTACCTACCTAACCTACCCACCCACCGTAGCTAACTCTACCCCGCACAGTACATAACTCAGACCTTCACGCTCGCGGCCCCGAACCTCTCCATCAACGGGCTCTCGGTCGAGCCGTCGCAGTTCCTCTCCTCCTCCTCCTCCTCCGGGGCGGCCGCGGACCCGACGAGGCCGGAGGAGCTCTACGAGCCGTTCGACGCGCGCAAGCGTGCCCGCGTCGAGGACCTCACGCGCGAGGAGGAGGACCTGCTGCGCGACATCGCCGCCCTGAAGAAGAGCGTGCCCGGCGCCGCCGCCGCCGCCTGGGCCGAGGCCGCGCGGAAGAGCGTCAGGGAGGACGAGGACGCGCTCGCCAGGATGAACGACGGCCGCGCGTCTGCGGAGGAGGTCAACGGCGGCAGCAGTAATAGTAGTGGTGGTGGTGGTGGTGGTGGCAGTCTGGGGATCAAGGGGCTGGAGCGCCAGGCCGACGTCGAGAAGAGCTACGAGGGCGCCGTGCAGAGGCTCGGCAGGCTCAAGCGGGAGATGCCGTCGGTAGTGGCGAGGATGGAGAGGGCGAGGGCCGCGGGCGAGTATGTCGTTACGGAGCGGTGATCGATCATGGACGAGGAGGAGGATTGATTATGGATGAAAGTAAGGGTGGTGTATCGACTACTTACTCTGTCTGGGGTTACGGACGAAAAAAAAAAGGGGGGGGGGGAGGGTTAGGACGAGTAGAGGGAGGTTTGTTTCACGGAAGTAACGTGCGGTCCAACAGTAGGAGAGACGTTAAAAGTTCAGTATATATCGTGATACCCGCTCGGGGGGGGAGGGGGCCGGAGGTGGGAGGGTTATTCTCGTCTGGGATCGGGAATTCTTGTTCGGGACCTCTTCACCTCTTCATTGTATCGTATCGTCTGTACTAAATGGGCTCATTGTCAAGAGCGAGAGGATGTATGTATAAGAGAAGAAGAAAAGAAAAGAAAAAATAGAAACGAAAAAAAAGGTGGTGGCCATATCTAACTAGGACTAGAGTTCCATTAGGTTGATTTTACCATTATACCCACCGCGTTCCCATATCCATTCTGATGTTATCGTCGACCATGTGGCATGAGTATTTGCAACACATACTCTATTGGACTTTACGCAAAATACCTCAGATGAGATAATAATATCTAACGAAGTATAAAATATAACATTAGAAACACTCGTCTTCTACCTCTGATATCCCCCCCTTTCCTCCCAAGATACTGAAGAATATATTTTATATCTCTTAAATATACCTACCTTTTACCTATTCAAACGTTCATATTTACGTACGTATATCAGAAAGTCAATCCTCGCCCCCATCCTTTTTCTTTTCGTTTTTTTAATAATAATAAAATCACGACTTTCTTATTTCTTAAAGGAACAAAAGTTTTAAAACCTTCTGTTATTTATCTCTGCTGCATACACTCTTTCTCGCCATCTCTCTTCTTCTCTCCCTCCCTTGATATTTATGTTTCCCGGTAGAGCCATCACAACACGAAGATGGAGAAAAAATGAAGCAAAACTCGAAATTATCATCACTAGACCCCCTTATCTATTGCTTGGATTGGCTTTGGCTTATGATGGCCCGGTCCCAAATTTCGTCTATGGTTTCTTTCCTATGCAACACATGTCTGCTTGCGTGTGTGCGCCCCCGTTCCGATAGGATGGCTTCTTACTTCGTAGCTAGTACTACTGCTTTGAACATATCTCTCCGCCGCAACGTTGGTTTATGCAGCCGCAGCCTCGCCTCCGATCTCAGTTGGCTTGTTCTCGATCGTCGCGTCCTCGACCGGCTTCTCCCACCACGCGGGCTTAGACCACTCCGGCTCCCTCCATGGGCCTGCATCGCTGAACTCGCAGCCGCCCTCACACTTACAAGTACCACCATACTGCTCAGGCAGGTTCTCAGCAGGGATGTGCTCTAGCAGTAGTTTGGAGGGGTTGCCGCTGACGACATCGATCTTGGAGGCGGTGACGGGATCCAGAAAGCCCCTCACGGTCCTCCACACCCAGCTGAATAGCGACGGCGCGTTGATCAGGTACATGTGGCCCAGGCGCTCCGGGTAGTAGTTATTGCTCATGGCGGACGCCTGCTGGACGTAGCCGAATACCTGGCTAGCATTCGAGAGACCGACACCGGCGAGATCCATGATGGTGCAGGAGGTTTCGAGCAGGTGTCCAGCCTTGCGCGAGCAGGCGGGGAGCCTGGGGTCGGCCATCTTCTCGTACTCGACGGCCAGGTTGAGAAGCATCTTGCCGTCCGTGATGCCGGCCTTGTAGATCTCGGTAAGGTTGATGCGACCCAGCTGCTCGATGTAGACCGGCCGACCAACCTGGAGGATTGTAAGTTAGGTAAATGATTCGTACGTGGGATGATGAGGACAGGCGTACCTTGTCCGTCTTGTGGTAGAACTGCGTGTAGAACTTGGCGAGTTGCGCCTTGAAGGCTCCATCCTTGTCCCAGGTCCTGACCGCCTCGTCGAGTTTGATGGGCGTCGGGGGGTTCTTGGGGTCGACCTCCTCGAGAGCCAGAGTCTTGTTACCGCCGTTCTTGGTATCCTTCGTGGTCATGGCTTTCCGCCACTCCAAGTAGTCGGTAAACCTGTGACGGTGGTGTTTAGTTAAAATGCGACATGCTAGTCGGAAAGGGACCCAGTGCTAACATTTTCTTGGCGGCATTGACATCAAACTTGCGAGCTCGCAAGAATCGCAGCTGTACAACACACGCCCGTTAGCATGCTCGAATTCTACACCTGCACCTGTGGCCTCCCATGTTTTTGGTGTGTCAATGTAGACGTAGGGGATAGCCGTACCAGAGTCAGGGTGTCGAGGTGCTCCTTGTAACCCTCGGTCTCGAGCATCATACGGAGCTGGTGCACCTGGGCTTGCTGGCCCTCGGTCAAATGGCCGGGGAAGCCAGGCTTGGGTTCCGGGGTGGTAGTCGGATACTCATAGTGATCATACGTGGGATCCAGCTTCATGCCGAGCTGCTGTGCTTCCGCCATGTTCGCGTAGCGTAGGGGGGGTTTCAAGGTGACAGGGAATTTTGTAGGTGTAGGTGTTGGCGTTGGCGTTCGTATTCGACAAGGCGGGCTCGGAGGAGGAAGGGGAGGGGGGGGGGGAAGAGGAAGAGGGAGAAGGATGGAAGTGAGCAAGAGGGAGAGAGAGAGGTGCTCTAGGGATATCTCTCCTTTATTATTATTATTGTCAAAGTCGACACGTACTCGGTACTCAACAACTAAATTAGTACCGCAGCAGGCAATGAAGGGGGTTTGGCTAGACTCCAAATGTGGGTTGGGCGGGGAGAGTCGTCATTCGCCAAATCAAATAACTAGAAGGGAAAAAAATGACGGTGAGGGGGGTTTCGTTTTGGGTGACTTATGTAATCAGGGTCCTTTCCTCAAGAAGAAATACCTAGTGTACGAAGTACAGATGTACAGATGTACAGATGTGCAGACGTTAAAAATCTTAAAAAAAAAAACCCCTGTACTAGAGAGAATACAGTATATCTATAAATCTCACATACACTGTACACATTCGAGAACCGTTATTACATTCCATTGGCTCCTAACCCTCAACCAAGTCTATACGTGCAATTCACCAGACACAGTTGTTGGCACGCCTAGAAGATACGGTGAGAACATTGGACATGTTCATCCAGTTTACTTTCTTTTATACTGTCAGGTAATTCCTCAGTCTCGATCAGGGCTGGCGTCATCTCGTCTTCTCTCGTCTTCCTCCTCCTCCTCCTCCTCCGTACCTTTTTATCCGTTTGGCTGGTCATCACCATCCTGAGCACCCTTTTCTTTGCTCTCGTCCAACTTCTCTTTCCTCTTCTGGACCACATCCCAATTATATACGCGTGCGATAGCTACTTCCATCGTCTATATCACAATTGGGATGGCTGGTTAGACACGTCCAAGCGGCACTAGTCAGCATCAGGGGGTCTGTCCGACTCACCGTAATCTGCTCCCGTAAGAAATCTAGATCCTCCTCGCAGTTAGCATAGCTTTGCTTCGCAGCCGCCAGTTTCGATATGAGAAGCGTCTCTGCTTCGTCGATGGGATACGACAGCATCACGTTTGCCTGTAGCCCAAGTGTCAGCTCGACTTCTCCCACCCCGTCATGGCCATGCTCCTCGACGTACTCCTAACCATAAATACACCTCGTCGGTTGGCGGTACGGAGGCTTTGGCGTATAAAGTGTCATTGAGCTCGAAGGTTGTCTCGATCGGGTCCGATTCGTCCTGCCGTGCCATCTGAAGTCAGACTGTGACTTGTAGGTAGGTGGTATCTGTTAAGCGTACTGTTCTCGTCTTGAGGAACCGAACCGTGTCCAATGTCTTTTGTATATCGGGCATCTTGTCCTTCAACCCAGCAATTCTCCGTTGGAGGTTTAGCTCCATGAACTGGTATTTCCTGCGTGGAGACCCCCGTATCAGTTAACTTCTGTAATTCCGTCCTTTATCCCCCGCCTTTGTCTGTTGACCCGGCGTCGTCACAAAAGCGTGTATGCGACGTCTCGCGGTGGGCGGGGCAGAACGTGGTTGACATACGAGATCATCTCCTGGAAGCTGCGCAGCGTAGACTCGACCTCGTCCCTCGACGAAACATAGTCTTCGACTTTGTCGACGAAGGGCGCGAATGGTATGCCTCTGGGGTTCGTGGGCGCCTCCTCCTTCCTACACCAAGACAGCCACAGTATCAGTAGGATGGTACCACCGCAACGGTAGTGAATGATTCTCGAGCGTACCCGGCCGCGGCCTCTTTGCCTTTAGCGGACATGTTGCAAATGCTCTCCAGGCGCGGCTATCCCACACAGCATTGCAAGGACAAACGAGCGAGGTGTGAGCAAAGCGGAAAAGACTTGTCGTATGTCGTAGGGCGGAGTGCGGGCGGAGTGTGTCGGCGACACTCGAAAAAAAAAAAGCGACGAATCAATTCAGGAATCAAATTCGTAGAGCTACCGACTGAAATTCTAAACTTAGGCGGGGGAGCTCACGCAGAGCTGAATGTGGGGCACAATGTCAATCAACTTCACATTTACTATAACTTCTTTATATGCATATACCTTACTTCGCGTGATTCCACTTTTATTTGCATAGAGCATCTTTTCTGCTACTATATATTAGCCCCCTCCTCCCATCAAGCTTTAATCACCGAATATCAAGTACACAGACTCAAACAATAATAATGCCAACCCATTTCGTTATTAACTTGACTAGTGTATACGTATTTACATGAGTACTTAGTATGTTAAATAGAACCAATAATATATGCCTTAAGGTGATCCTAGCTCGCCTTCTATATGCATTAGAGAGTAGTAATCATATTAATCTCGACAGCCTTGGAACAATGTCCCTACAAACTTTTATACTGTTAATTGGTATAGATTCCGGATTCCTTCCTCGGTTGCAATTTTAGCTTCGCTGTGCTCAGTTATGCCACGACCACTGTTAACTAAACTCGTTCTACTAACAAGATTCTCGACCCTCCCTATGCGGCTCTAACATGCCTTTTTGTTATTTTTAACCGTCCGTGGAAAAAGACTTAGTTAGTTGATCCTAATTTTTTTTCTAGCCAGATGATATATTGATCAAAATGTATCTCTAGCTACTCTGGTTTATATTTTTGCTATAAACAAAAAGAAATACTAGGTAGCTACCTACCTGATATACGGAAAATGTGTAGCAGGTCTGGTGGTAACTAATTGAAGTTTGTAGATGAGCCTCATAGTCTCTATATCGAAACCATTTGGTAAATTCTCTTGTTTATGTTTTACACTACTGGATGATATTTGAGCTGGCAGCTTGCGAGCAATATACCTAGTGGTAGATGTAACACTCCCCCTTTTATATGTGTTCTCGAGAGGCAACTTATCTGTAGCTTTATGTTAGTCTAAGTGAGCTGTCATTTCTGTGCTAGATTATTGTTGTTGCCTAGAAAGACCTAAACTAGAGGTTTGTTAGGGACCTTTCATAGCCCCCTGTCAAGGAAATTTGATGTGGCTTCTTACATTCACCATAAACGTAAATGGCTCACGGGAAATTCATCTCCACCTAAGCGAGCGGCCCACGATCATAAGGGATGAATATTTTGATCGTAAGCTATTAGATGTTCCCTTGTTAAATTTATTAGGAACTTTTATAAACGGAAAACCACGGGCTTTAACTACCAGTATTAAGATTTATTAATTTATTATTAATATTATAAATTGTAGGATTTATTCATTCTTATTGTTACAGTCATTGCTGTGTTGAAGCTATTCGGATGAATGCGTTACCATGGCCCAAGTTGTCAAGTCTTAATTTGGGTACTTAAGAAATGTACGTAGCTCGCTAGAAATGCGAGGAACCTTTTTTTCCTCGCGCAATTCTTCTTCATTGTAATGCAGAGATTACTTGAGCCCTCAAACCCTGGGCCTTATTGCAGTCCGTGACACGTCGTCTATAGACTCCGGCCATAAGCTACTACGTCAAGAGTATCTAGGTTCGTCGACCTGCCCAGCGTTGGGGGGTTCGATGTTCTACTTGAAGTTATTTCTAACACAAACCTATATGTATAATTAAACATTGATATATTTTAAATTATGATGACCCAAGTACTCATCAGCACTTAGCTATGAGAACAAGGTACCGTGTTGTCAGCACAAATCCCACCTCATATGACATAGCCATTTACAAGCAACCCAAATTACGCAGTTTGATAAACAAGCCAATCACGTTCTTAGACATGGCCCTTGATGTAAGCCCCGTTCGGATTCTCTTCTTATCTACCAACTAACGATAAGTAGCAGTGGGTAGCAGATAGAATACCAGTACGGAAAGATGATATAGGAGAGAAGCTATTAATAGCACAGATGTAAATCACCATATATTTATTCTCGGGTTTGGGAGCTAATAAGTGGTGTGGAATACCCGGCAGGACTGTTTATTCGTAGGAGCTGGCTGGACTTAAACCTAGCCGTGGGCTAGATAGTTAGTCAGTCCTCAAAACGGGAACTCAAGTAAGCAAAGCTAGTAAGATATTGATAGCTGGTCTTAGCAGATGGCTAGATTATGAACCTCGAAATATTATCCAAACGGGTTCAGTGTGGGAAAGTTTTAAGTATTCATACGGAACGCTAGATATATGTTCTAGAACCATCTCTTTCGATGGCCCTCAACTTTGAATTTGTGGCGGTGAAGGACACTATTGGGCCTAGATTCATAGAAAGTGAGCTTCTCTCTCAAGGTCTTGGGGTGCAAGCATGATGTGTTTATACCTGATTTTCTTCGAGGCGGTTCATAGGCGTGCTTAACCCTGGAGACTGGGTTAGCTAGTCAGAAGCCCTGACAAGTCATTGAGTGTACAGGCACAAGATATTTCGGAGTCATGGTGTATTAATGTATATATACACAAGTTGAGGGCTAATTTGGCCATGATTTTCGTATTAGCTGAAGGAGTATTGAACTAAGGCTAAGGCTGATGTTTTACACGTGTAGCATTATGCCCATTGCTCACGGCCGTATGAGAGGGTTGGAGGGGGGGGGGGGGCGGGGGGGCGGATAGGATATCGCTACTTACAACTCACAATCATTACGTCCTAGATCTGACCGTGTATCTTAAAGTTCACGAGGGGAATGTATTGATCTAAGGGTAATTGGGAAAGATTTGGAATGTAACCACCAAACGGTTTAAACCTCTACTTAAGTTCAGTTCGACTAGACAAGGGGAGAATAGAAGTATTACTTAGCCTTAATCCAGCCGTCATGGCTCTTTACCTTCTCGAATTAAGCGTACTTTGACAAGTGTTTACATTAATTGAACTGGGTTAATATCTAAAACCAAGACATAACTATGTTATAATGAAAACGTGACTAGAGGGAGGCGGTAGTTTAGAGGTAAGTGGCTCACCGCAAACGAAAGGGGATATCCCTCGGTACCTTAATAAACTTATAAATTCGAAACAAGATGGAATAAATCCATGTTGCCGTGAGTATGAAAAGTATCACTTTAATTCGAGCGAAGCGAGGCTTAGTGGTTTGCAAGCCAGCTCCGAAGAAAGGGGGGGCATAAGTTAGAAGGGTTTGCATATTGACATTTAACGTATTGAAATTATAGGCAAAAGGTTCGCCAGTAAACCTTTCCCATAATTTAAGCATACCCCAGGGTTACAAGATATTTTTGATAAGCCTTGAGGATTCGAATGAGCGAAGAAGCGTGATACCCTCCTTCATCGTGGCCACCGGTCTAATCGGGAATGCAAAGCTATGTGTATGTTATACACACTTACCTCAGCCAAGGAGAGTTGGTGGCACCCACGATGGCCCTAGTCCCCGCAAGAGCATAGATGAAACAATACGGCGGTGCTACATTCGTAGGTCATAATGATGTCGATCTATTGAATACGTTCTACAAACAAAGGTACAAAACCGTGCGAGGATAATAGATAACCGTCATTTCTAGGTATTTAATGAATATAGTCTGATCGTTCGGAATCGTTTTTCGTAATGAAATACTCGCAGGGCTGTTGCTAATAAAAGAAACTACACGAGTTGAATATTCATACTTCTTCCATAACAAGAAAAAGATCTGCCTTATGGCTTCGCCTAAAGAGGGCATCCTTACGACCGGTCTGGATTTCCTCGGACGGTATAGCTAGATGGAACAACTCTTGAGATAGATACTACCTACAGTCGTACATCCGCCCTACGTACGTATTATTACAAGGCTGATGAAATACGTTGAGCAAACAAAAGAAACCTCATTCTTCGCTTCGAATGCCATATATTAAGTACAATGAATACATAGGCAGGGTAAACAACATACAGTCTGTGTTTGAATAGGCCGATTTTTCAGCAAACCTTGCAACGGGAAGTTATGGACTTGAAGATTTCCGAAGTGATACAAAGCTGCAAACTGACCGCTATTTCACTCATCTATTACTACAAAGAATAATGATTGCATGTTAGCATGTGATTCGAAAGATCATATGTCTAAGCCGTATCAGAAGAAAAGAGCTTGCCCCTAATCTTCGATCTCGATCTTTTACCGTGGTTAGCACTTACTGGAATTGCATATGTGTGCAACCGCGACATTTGTTCATTGAAAGTAGCCCTTGGTGGGAATGTAAAAGGGAGAAGGGTCCCCCTCCCGAACCCCCCCCTTTTTTTTTTTTGGTAGTATCGAGCCTTGTGTGTGGTAGTTACCTTAACTAGGGGGTATGCATACTGTAGATGGACGCATGTTTCCGATGGCGGTTTATTGGTAAGATGCCACCACACTTGCTGAATTCCCGCCAGAGGATCTTGTGAGTTGTCGTATGAGTGTCGATCGTATGCAATTTCTTGGCCTAATGTCAGGTTGACCCTGAGCACGCTTCATAATGCAACGAGTAATGAGATTCATCTCATCCCAAGGCCCCCTATTAATAATGGTGGCTACTGGCTTATTCTTCACTTCCATTTGCTGCAAGGTTAGGTGTCTAGGTGATTAGAACTTGGAGCTACGGTCGTGGCAGGTAAGGAGAGAAGGGGTTCATGCCCGACCTGTTATCCGTCTGGCATGCCTGTAAGAGATGGCCCTCTACATACGGTCTAACGCCAACATGCTGCATGCTACGGCCTGCCTCGAATTTGCGAATCAACAATGCATAAGGGCGGAATTCAAAAATCGCATCGGCTTTCCCTTTGAAGCTCTAATAGAAACTTCGCTGTTCACATTGTTGATTTAGGAAAAATGTGTTATACGCCTTAGCTTAGTGAAGCTTGTATTTCAACACACATGGGCATCAGGCACCGGGTCTGGAAGGAACCGAAGCAATAGGGAACCCCCAAAATGCACCAAATACAGTGCTTCTCAAATCAGGGAATCCCGTCCAGCCGAGTAGCCGGGCGAGGAGGAACAAAAGCTCCGCAGGTAAAGGGTGCATGCGGCGGATGCCAACGAAGGGAGTCTACGGCTATGAGGCTGATGGTCTTGGTTAGGGTCTTAACTGTGATACCCGGAGTTGGCGCTGGTTTTGATGATCGGGAAAGTGGTGGTGGTGGGTAAGGGGTTTAATATACCCTCTTGTTGGACACATTCTAGTTCATATTCTAATGCAATAGCAGTAGACCCCTAAAATCCACAGACATCTTGGTGGCTGCACAATGCCGTGTTGGGGATTCCCAATTAGGAACCAATGCGAGTCTAATGCGCAGTACGCGAATCTGGGCGAGGCAGTAGAAAGTTCCTTGGTCCCTTAAAAAGTCACATAGGACCGGTTTTCTAGGGTGTTTCTAATCCAGGGAAACGAGGGCATTCGTACCTGACGATCAGTGAACGCGGTGTTGCCACCCTCGAATTTTTGCATTTTCCTATCTCTCTCATGGGATTCTCGTTATTGCTGTTGGCAGCCAGTGGCACCCCATGCTGAAGATAGTGCCTCGTCGATGTCGCTCGGCAAGGCGGAACATCAGTGTCAAGTAGGGAGCTAGAACTAGTGTTAAGATAGGCCGTATAACGGAGAACAGTTGTCGTATATACGACTAGGTGTAAAAAGCCTTCAACAATTGTCGACCTGTTTCATATTTCTTATCCCCCTTTTTCTTCTGATCCAGGTCAATCTCCAGAAGTTGTTGCGGACTGATTGCAGTAGTCTCATCGACTCCGGGTGGGTTCATCGAGAAATGTTGGCGAAGCAACAAGGGTCTGGACCGTTCGGGGGGGTTTATTGGCAGTATATGCTGGATGTCGAGATGTGTTATGATGTAAATCACCGATTCCCTCTTATTTCACGATCTCGGACAGCCCTGGAATATTTAGGATGCGGTGTTAATGCCCCGAGCTTAGCCCCCACGTCCTGCCACCGGTCTGGAGATGTTACCGCAATCACGCTCATCATCTCACCAAGGTTAGACGTAAATAACCAGCATTCTGAGAGAACTGCTTGGAAATGATGGAGATCGTTTATTTCTAAATAAGAATAGGACGAGGTGATTTGAATGTTGCAGATGTACATATTTCCGTAGCACCAGCGGAGCCGAAGAAAAAGTCTCCTTGCTCAGGAACCAGACCGATGGAAACGGACTAGGGGGTTGCACGGACGAGGATGGAGCAAGCCAATCATAATGCTGCATGGATTTCATCGCCGATGTCTCTGGGCCCACCCTTTCGATCCAGACCACGCTGTGAAATCACACTACAGCCGAGAAGTAGCGGTACCTGGAGAAGGGCTACCGTAGGCTGCACCTAGCGGACCGATCCCTGAGTGACAAGTACCGAAACTCAAGGACCCTGCTGCCACTAACCGCGATGGTGATAGCTGATTTGGCAGCGAGCTTGGTGCTACGCCCACTCCGTGACTCCACAGACGCTTCTGGCCCGCCTTTCCAAACGGGGTTTAGCAAGGACCCTGATCGGCACGATGTAAAGTCTGTCCCTCGATCCTCAAGAATTGCCCACCGGCGTAGAGATCGAGCCACGATCAATCAATCACCGACCATTGCCATGTTGGACAGGCCGCAGGGCGAGGCAACTCGATGTCCTCTTGCCCTACACAAGACGTCGGCCACGGCCATGTCGGCCATGTCGGCCTACTGAAAATCCCAGAAAACTACGATGGTGCCCCTGATCTGAAATCTCGATGCCGATTGGGATCGCTCGATGGTTAAATACCTTTTATCGTCATTTTGTATGCATTAGGCTACATACATTCGATTACTTGCGCGCGCAGCGAGGGCGAGGGATGATCTATTATTATTACTTTACCACCTACCCACATTTTCACATCGCATACCTACCTATACTTCCTTTTTCTTCTATACCGAACCTACAACACGTTGATACACCACGAGAACTTGTTGTCGGAACAGCTGTGTAGAATCCACGAATCATCGCGACGACGCCAGCAACAAACCACTATATCGACGATAACAATTAGCAGTACCACACACCACGGAGAGCAAATTGCAACGTCGTATAATAACCCCAATCTCGAAACCCTTATTGTCATCTGTCGTCTCCTGTTGCGGATAAGCCAAGCAGCAGCAGCAGCAATAACAGCAGCAGCGGCCATCCCCACAGGGCACTACGACTAGGTCCTCAATCAAGCTTACCCAGAGTGGACATCAGCCCATTCCTCAAGCAGACTGCAGGATCCTCTTGTATGTACGTATGACGTCGCATTCTCCAGCTCTACACGAGTCTACCCTGTTCTCGTCACTTCCCCAAGCACACCAACGTTGCTCTGCGCTGGAATTTCTTAATCGTCTCCCCCCCTCACCTGCCGACTGATCGAGCTCGTGTTCGCGTGAGACCCCCAACCACATCCTCACTAGCACTTTGCTCTACTATATTATACTATACTATACTAAACCAAACCTAAACCCTATATTTTGTCCACGTCCTTGCACTATATGTAGCAACGCAACTTTGAATACCCACTCTCACTCTCTTTCCTAAATCTTTATGATCATCTCCGCAGTGCACCTCAGCACAGCTGAAATTCTGACAAAGCATACGTGTAGACCGTGATACTATCGCATCGCGATCGCGATCGGCCGTAACAAATATACGCCATGTGAAATCGAGGAAAGTCACGTACACAGCACTTGAGCAGCACACGATAGCTATTAGTACATGTGTCAACCATGCCTGACCCAAAAAATACACCAGCGGGTTCCGAACCCCCGCCTAACATCACGTTCAAAAACCCGAGGAGGACGTCGCCCGAGAACTCGGTTACCCTGCGCCACCACCGCCTAGCCAGAGAAGCCTCTAAGAGACATTCACCGCCTGCTGTGCCGACCACGAAAACTACCCAATTCCAATTGCCGCGTCGGAATTCTTCAGACGAGAGTAATGAGACGGGCACCAGCGACCCAAAGAAATGGTTCGACTTGTCGAATCAGAATGCCACAGGGCAGCTGGACACGACCGCCATGGATGTAGACCCGCCATTCTACCAGAAAGAAACAGACTCTTCTAACGACGACGGTGCTAAGTATGCCGTACCAACACAGAGTCCAGCATACAGGTTCGTGCAAGGCCGTACTTCGGCGCTCCGGCCCGACTTCACACATAGCAGCAGCGCCGACGATTACCGAAGTGTTATTGACGACTTGACCATTGAGAATAAGCGTCTGAAGGAAGAACTGAAGAAGTACAGGCATATGGGGCCTGACTCTCTGCGAAAGGATAAGCTTTTTGAAGTCAAGTTTCACGGTCTGCCCGGTAGAAAGAAGCGAGAGCTGGAAGCAACACTAAGAGACTTTACGACAAGCCTCGAAAATTCCAGTGTCGGAGCCTCCCCAAATCGGAAGAAGGCGTTGGGCAAATCCAAGGGTGTCCATTCCTCGGCTTCCAAGCATGCTTCTTCCTCCTCGGGATCTAACTCGAGGCCGGTCGACTCCGCGTATGCATCTATGTCGACTGGCCCCAGCTCTTCCGTACCCTCGCTCCCCGCACAGATCAAATCTACACGACGATCTAACCAGAATATTGAGAACTATCTGCGAGACATCCCGGAAGGTTTGTGGCCGAGGCCCACTGTGATGACGGAGAAGGAAAAGAAGAAGCTCGTGGTCAAGAGACTTGAGCATCTATTCACAGGCAAGATGGGCGGCTCTGCAGATCAACGATTGGTACCTGCACCTCCGCAACCTATCAGCGAAGACACGGAAACGGAGACGGTAGACTATAAACTCACGCCTCTGACCGAAGCGGCCCGCGAAGCTAAGATCCGACCACGCGAATTGGTGCGACAGGCTAGCCATTCGCAAGACATGGGTTCTATGTCGAATACACATTCACAGTCACAATCACATTCTAACAGTGACGCGATAGACTCTAAGGATACTGGCAACTGTAGCGGTAGCGGCAGCGGGCATGGCAATGGTAATGGCAATGGCAGCGGCAACGGTAATAACACTTCACCCCAAAATAACCTGTCACTCCCGGAACAGCGACCGACGCGACCGCACGACTTGGACCCTGATCGAAAGCAGGTCCCGTCGGAAAACATGGACTACATACGTCACCTGGGACTGGTAGCCCCGACGTCCCAAACCCAGTTTTCCTCCAAGGATGTATCGCCAGATGCAGAAGGGTGGGTGTATCTCAATCTGCTCTGCAACCTAGCGCAGCTGCACATTCTCAACGTTACCCCTGACTTTATTCGTCATGCGGTGTCGGAGAAAAGTGCCAAATTTCAGCTGTCGCCTGACGGTAGGAAGATCCGCTGGCGCGGCGGAGTCGAGGGGACCAGGTTTAGCAGCGACAGCAGTGGCAGCAACTCGCAGCGCAACCAATCAAGCGACGACACGGATGGATCGAATGATCAGGACCAACGAAAGAAGCAGAAGACGCAGCCTGCCGAAAATGACGTCACCCCCCGCAAGCCCTCCAAATTCGGCCTCGGCGTGCAGGACTCGAATTCCTCCGAGATGTTCCATTACAAGCCCCTGTTTGTGCATCACCAGACCGAGTCGTCTGAGGAACAGCCGTCGATGGGCGAAGAGACCGGCTCGTCGTACGGACCGCCGGAAGAGAGCAACCTGGGGGTGAATTCGAGATGGGGCCAGAGTGGAGTGTCGACTGGTTTGTCGCAGCGCAAGCGACGTCGCGACGGCGCAATCATCTACTACAGTGGGGCACCCTTCTGCACGGACCTGTCGGGAGATTTTGGTGAGGTATCTCCGGACACCTATGACATGACGTCATCGGGCGATCAATTGGCGCAGGGCCCCGCCGGCCTCGGCATCACCCGTCCACAACTCAGCCGCTCGACGTCCGGATCGTCGATCCCCTTCCGCCCGCTCAGCGGCCATGAGTCGCATGGTGTTATGATGGATCTCGATGCTTCCGACCCGCCCGATTTAACTTCTGGCGAGACCGACGATGACATTGAAGCCGATTTCCCATGGTCGGACAGCCGTCAACACGCGCCACTGATCAACCTCGAGGCTAGCGGCCTCGGTGGTATCTATCCCGATGACCACTTTGTCGTGGTCGTTTCTACGCGACGACCTAAAAAGGCCGAATCCGTCCTTGACGATAGTTCCGATGAAGATAACCCACCACCGCCCACGAGACCGCGAATCTTGGAGCGCCCGAGTCAAGAGACGACGGATTCGACGACCGCGACCGATACGATAATTGGGAGATTAGCATCGATGACGACCGCATCACCTTCGCCGCTCTATGTCCCGAATGCTAAGGTGCCATCGATTGAGGTTGAGTACCTCACTGGCAAGATCCGACACCTGCCACCGGTACCGCTTCCGCCCCCGGCATTCTACTTCCCGTCTGGCGACGACTCCGACATGGATGATGATGATGATGATGATATTTTCGATGATGACTCGGATTCATCTCAGAGCCTGATGAGTCGGCGCGCCATACCGGAAGATGATCCTTCAGACAATGCCGACTTGTCTGGAAATGATGAAGAGGATGAGCATTCTGACGGCGGCCGTGGCTACGATGCAAGCGGCAGCATATCACCCGATAAGATGGAGGATATACGAGGTGTAGGCGATCTCGGCCTTGGAGTTCGCGGGGGAAGGGTTTCTGCCTTGTCGAAGATGACTACGGGGAGCTCGGTCGCAACCGCTGGCGGGGCGGCTAGCGGATACAACAGCTCGATAGAAGGCGCTTGAGGAGATACTAATGCACTGTATTATGAATTTTATGGGCAAATTACCGTTCGGGATGGCAGGATTTTGGCATTAAGAGCAACTCGTTTTTAATTTGGCGAGATTACCTCGAGCACACGCCCATCACGTTCTCAGGAGATTACAGCAGGGGTCAATTTTTCGAAAAAGTTCCACGGCTGGCATGAGGTTCGGATCTGTTTTTATTGCAATGATACCTCATCATGACATTGGGCGGCGTTTGATCGGTAGCGAGTTTGCTTAGACATCACGGTCATAGATGACTGGGACTACTTGGTGTGTACAGGTTTCAGAAGCCCGCAGGGGAAATTGAACGTTTGATTGAACTTGATTCATAATTGTGGTGCATAGTGCCTTTTTTGCCTTCGAATTTGTGATGTTCTTGTATGATGAAAATGTAAGAGAGATAAGGGAATAGGTAATGATCGCAGCTTGTATTCTAGGGACGGGACTTCGTCTTTGCTGTAGGATGATAATCGGATGGTGGTGGGCTGTATAGATAGATAGGGGTACTGCTTGTGAGTTTATAGAACTTGTCGAACTTCGGGACTACATACAATAATATATATGGAAATTACTAAATTCTGTAGGGGCCGGGGAAGAGCACATGACATGAGGGCATTCATGACTGACTAGACCTTAGGTGATATCCCTAGCCGAACTGAGATAAGTGTATTTACCTCAGGAGTAGGTACTTATACTAGGTAAGGTAACCGGGTTAGCTATATTCGCAGGAAAGTATATCGAAATCCTGACTCTGCAAATTCATCCATTTATTCGTGAAGAGACTGAATAATAACTCTCTAAATAGTAGCACGTAAAATAAGCTTAAGATTCATCTCCTTTACCCTCTTTCCGGCCCCCTTCCGGGAGAAGGGGGGTTTCAAAATTATGTCCGCAAAGATCACTTCACACCCAAGATGTCCATCTGCTTGTTCATTAAACCCATCATTCCTTCAAGGCTAACCTAGGTATGTATATGGCCTAGATACCCCCCCTCCTCCCTCCCCCCCTTTTCCCCCTCTACCAATGGGATGGGCAGGATAGGGTCTACCCCATCACGACCTCGAACTCGAAAGGCTCGGTCCGCAGCGCGTACTCGTCCCTCGTCCTGGGGCCGCAGGACCCGCTCCCGAGCCCGTGGTGCGCGGCGTCGAGCCGGAGGACGACGTTGTCGGTCCTCTTCCTCCGCAGCTCGAAGGGGTGCCTCGCGGCCTCGACGTCGCGCGCCCGGTAGTGCGAGGCCTGGAAGTCGAATAGCCTCCTCCCCTTCCCTTCCCCCTTCCCCTTCCCCTCTCCCTTCCCCGCCTCGAGATCCGCGAACTGCACCGTGAACGCGGCCCCCCCGGGCCCCGCCACCTGCACCCACCGCGTGTCCGTCCGGTTCCCGCCCTCCTGCGGGAACTCGTACTCGGTCCAGAGGTCGGCCGCGCGCGCGGCGCGGTGCACGCCCGTCCGCTGCGAGAGCTTCTTGTCGCGGTAGCTCTCGCCCGGGCCGCGGCCGTACCACGTCACCGCCGCGTCGCCGTCGCCGTCGTTGTCGCCCCCAGATCCGGACCCGGATCCGGACCAGGCCGGGTCCAGCTCGAGGCTCAGCCCCACGCGCGCCAGCGTGCGCGGCAGGTTCTGGCCCCGGGGCTGCCCGCGCACGCGCACGGCCACGCTGCCCCCCGCCGAGAACACGTACGCGACGTCGAGGTCGATCGACCACGAGAGCACGGGGGGCGCGAAGCGCTGCCGCACGCGCACCGTGAACGTGGTCTTCTGCCCTCCTCCTTCTTCTTCCGGAGACTTATCGTCGTCGTCGTTACCGTCGTCGTCGTCCCAGCTGCACGCCGTCGTGTGCGCGCGCGCCAGGTGCAGCAGCCGGTTGCGCCAGTCGCGGCCGTCCTGGGGCGCGTCGTTGTCGGTCGGCGCGCGGTACGCGGCGAAGTCGGGCCCGGCCGCGCCGCCGCGGGCCAGGAGGGGCGCGCCGCCCGCCGTCGTCCAGCTCTGGATCCGCCCGTGGATCGGCGAGAAGGTCCACTTCGTCGTCTCCGAGGCGATCGTCAGCAGCGTCGGGGTCTCGGTCACGGTCAGCGGCTTGCCGGAGCCCGGGGAGGAGAGCGCCGGGAGGAGAGGGATCGGGGAGGCGGGGTCGCTCAGCGGGATCTCGGCGAAGGCGACCTCGAAGCCCGCGGGGAGCGACGCCGTTTCGGCGCGCTGGCGGAAGAAGAGCTGGAGGATCCCCTCGCCGGATAGGGTGGCCGGTGGGGATGGGAGCGCTAGCTCGAATGTGGCGCCGGGCTGGATGCCGGATGGGAGTTCGAGCACGCCGGACTGGGAGGTCGGCTTGCCTTCGTCGAGGATCACGTAGCTGCACTCGAGATGGTCTAGCGTGATGAAATCGTATCGGTTGACGATGGTGGCCTTCTGGGGCGTGGAGCTCACGACTTTCACGGGTTCGAGGCCCTTCTTGTACTCGATAAGCCCCGGCGTCGGCGTATGGTCCGAATGCAGCATCCCGTCCATGACGAAGTTCCCGTCGTTGGGCTCGTCGTCGAAGTCGCCGCCGTAGCCGTAGAATTTCTCGCCCGTCTCCGGGTCCGTGGTTAAGAGCCCGTGGTTCGCCCACTCCCAGACGAAGCCGCCCTGGAGCTTCGGGTACTCGTAGAACGCGTCGATGTACTCCTTGATGTTGCCCGGCCCGTTGCCCATCGCGTGGATGTACTCGCAGAGAACCAGGGGCTTGGTCTTGCTCTCGTCCTTGCCGAAGGCGACGATCTCCTCCACCGGCGGGTACATGCGTGAGTACATGTCCGCCGTCTCGGCGTGGATGTCGGCCTCGTAGTGCACGGGGCGGCTGTCGTCGTACGACTTGATCCACTTGTACATGGCTTTGTGGTTGCGGCCGAAGAAGGCTTCATTGCCCAGGGACCAGAGGATTACTGAAGGGTGGAGCTGGTCACGTCGGACGAGTTGAACAGCTCGGTCTACGTACGCCGCCTCCCAGAGAGCATTATCTGAAGTCCACGTAGCTGCCACGGCACGGGTTAGAAGCTGTCTCTCTCGGAAGGGGAGTTCCCTCTCGGTCTCGGAAAGGGCGGCATCACCTGGACGGGTTAGATCGTACATTTCACAGGGAGAAATTCATGGCTCGGTAGGGTTGAGTGCTTACATATCGATTCAAAGCCGTGGCATTCGAGATCAGCCTCGTCCATGACCCAGAACTAAATTTCCTTTGTCAGTTAACCATCGTTATCTACAAGCCGTGTGAAGCGTGACTTACACCTAGCTCATCAGCTAAATCGTATAGACGAACGTCGCTCGGCTGGTGGCAAGTTCGGATCGCGTTGATATTGTGACTCTTCATGATCAGGAGGTCCCGCTTCATGAACTCGTAGGGCACCGCACGGCCGAACTCGGGATGGTGCTCGTGGCGGTTCGCGCCTTTGAACACGATCCTCCGGCCGTTCACTTGGATCAGCCCGTCCTTCATCTCTACCTGGCGGAAGCCGACTCTTTGGGAGATAAAGCTGGAACCGTCGAGGGAGACCACCAAGTGGTATAGCGTCGGCGTCTCGGCCGTCCACTTCTGCGGGTTCTCGACCGGAAATGAGAATTCGACCGAGCTTTTGCCTTCTCCCGCGGATACGGACTTCGTGTCGCTCACGACGATGGATTTCCTGGCCGGGTCATAGAGCTCTAGCTTGAGTTCGCCAGAGCCGGTCACGTCGACGCGGACTTTCAGGTCGGCGTTCACGTACTGGCTGTCTAGCTTGGTCTGGACGAAGAGATCTTCGATGCGGGACTTTGCGGGGAAACCTAGGAGGTGGACGTCGCGGTAGATTCCGCTCATCCTCCATTGATCCTATAGACGCCCGTTAGCGATGGTTATCCCCTTAGTGTCCGGAACCTGGAATATCACCCCCCCAATGGGGGGTCCAGAGTTGCGCAGCAGGTCTTAGAAATCATAAAAAGAATTGCGTACTTGATCCTCGATATATGTCGCATCACAATACTGGTACACCCTTACGGCGAGGGTGTTCTGGCCCTTCGGGTCGAGCACGTCCGTGATATCGAACTCGGCCGGGTTCCGCGAGCCCTGGTGGTACCCGACCTCCTTGCCGTTGACCCAGACGTGGTAGGCGGCGTCGACGCCCTCGAAGCGCAGGCGGATCTGGGCCTCGCCGCCCCGGCGCAGCGCATCGGGGACGGCGAACTTGCGCACGTACGAGACCGTCTCGTTCTCGGCCAGCGGCACGTCGGGCGGGTCGACGGGGATGGGGAAGTTCACGTTGGTGTACTGCGGCCCGCGCCCATACCCGTGCAGCTGCCACATGCTCGGCACGGGGATGTAGTGCCACACGGGCCCGGTGGTGCTGAAGCCCGGGTCCTCGAACCCCATGGGCGCCTCGAACGGGTTCACGGCGTGGTGGAAGTTCCACGTCCCCGAGAGCGAGTGCGTCCGCGACTTAGCGACGTCGTACGTGAGCGCATCCTCAACCGAGTTGTAGACGTAGAAGTTGGCGCGCGGGGGCAGCGTGTTCTTGTGCAGAACGGCGAGGTTGTTCCAGTCGGGTCGAGGCCGGGAGAGGGCGCCCGCCAGCGGGTCGTTTTTCTTTCTGGGAGACATGGCGAGTTTCTGGATCAGCCCTTCCTTGTCCAATTGGGCTGATTATTTGAGTTGTAAGTGAAGAGTAAGGAGGAAAGTTTGTAGAGCATTTCTCCAAGGTTTATACCCCCTCGCCCAGTGCTGAATATACACACTTACATGAGCTCCAACCCGCAGCTCTTGGCTCGCATGTTTTACCCCGAGTTTGCCCCGCCGATGATGAGGAGATTGGTGGGACATCGGGGAAGCTCTCCGTATCGGGGGGACAGACACGCGCGATGGACTTATAACACTAACGTAGTGGTTCCATCCTTAGCTGGAGAAACAGGTTTGGCACCTATGAAATTGTTGGCAATGACTAGCGAAGTAGCCCAAAGAGTTCATCACCTTTCATAGGGGCGGTTATGCAAATAGACAATACCGTAAATTGTTAGATGTAAGGGACTAAGTCCCGTTTCCGGGGCACTTGACCCCCTTTCAGACCCTAGTTCCCGGGATTTCTACTATAGATAGTAGGTAGTATGTAGGAAGTGGTTTGGATATAAGTTGTATATCTTATATATTTAACGTAGTACGGATCTCAAAAATATTGAAACCAAAGATCCAGGTAGCTCTCTAGATACGAGATTGACCTTATTGATGGCACGTCTTAGTACGGCTAAGAATGACATAAAAGCGATGGCATTGAACATATATGCACATGTTGTTGCATATTACCCTACTCTTTGGAGAACGTCTGAAGCCTGAATAAGTAAGCGATTATCGACTTTGCAACTATACATGCTCACTTGAAGATGAAGAAGAAAGTGGGAAAATTAATATAGCAAAATGGAATTTAATGCTGAATTCCAGTATCGTTGGAGGGGGGTATCTCAATAAGTAGATCCATAATGATCCGAGGCTTCACAAAACCGCCTCCGACCCCCTTTTTGGTACATCATACTATTATACACATGCGGGCATTGGAAAAGAAATAGGTAGCATTTTTAAACGCCTCAAGTCCCAGAATATACTGCCGAAACAAAACGCCCGCACTCCACTCGTTGCTCTACGCTGGCTTTCCTGCCCTTCCCGCCCTCCCCTAGTCTGACCGTGGCCCTGGGTGTGATTTGAAAACGGTATTCTTCTCCCTTTCGCCCCTTTTGCGCGTCGGCCTCTCCACCATCCAGCGGTTCGAGATAAATCGGCGTGGGTACGTTATTCCGCTTTCCCGTGCCAAGCTGATAATGCTCGTTACCTCCCCACCACACAACGTCAGCTCCCCAGTTGGTGTCATTGTCTGAGCTCTTGTCCGATGCGTCCACGTAGGTCACATTGTCCATCACGGCGGCTGCGTGAGTACTCCCGGCACTTAAACTTTTAAGGCGAATAGGGACTACGGATTTCGTCTTCTCGTCAAATTCGTAGAGACCCGAGAGAGGTTTGATCTTGGAGGGGCCAAGAGAGACGTGAGTCCACTTGCCGGTGCCGAGGCTTCCCCAGATCCCAGAGCCGCAGGCCCAAGTATCCGCCGTGACTCGACCAAGATCCCGAACGGAGTTGGGTTCTTCCCCCGGCCCAGAAACCCTTGTCGCATCGACGGTGAAGAACGAATTCGCACCACCAGCGGCAATTGACGTCACCCGGGGTTTTTGACGCGAACCACTGTAGATCTTGTTAAATGGCAGGGGGATGGGGCCATCCACAAATGGAATCTCAGGCTCCACCTCAAAGCCTAGCTGACCTGATGTGTTATCGCCAAAGACGAAGACACGGCCGTCCTGCCCGAGTGCTAAGGAATGGTAGTCGCCAGCGGCAATTTTTGATATCTTAAACCCCTTCAAGAATTCGATCTCGCGGGGCTGGTCATATGGTCCTTTAGGTCGGGTGGCCCATGTTAGACCGGGCACTCCTAGCTGTCCCTTGGAAGGGAAGTCTGATGTGCTGGAGGCGGCAGAAAAAAGACGGCCTCGAGAAGTCAGCAGAAGAACGTGCTCCAACCCGCTGGCGATGTCAGTGACACTTTCGCCCCAGCCAAGATTGTCTGGTCTCAGCAACCGGTAGTTCACCGTGTCTGGGGCTGACCAGAAAGGGAGCCATGACGACTGCTTAGTTTTGTTGCTGGGCGATTGATCTGAGCTTGCGACTGGCAACGAGTAGACAGAACCATTCCGGCCGAGCGCAATGATACGATCTTGTGAAATCGCAACCTTTACTAGGTCTTTACCCTTCAACGTAGCCACAGGGGTTGGATCTGTTTTCGAGAAAGCCGTGCCCCACTGTACCAGGTCCCCCTTTTCTGTAATAGCAGCTCCGAACTCGCGGTCGAGTTTTAGATCCCGGAGTAATTGGCCGTCGAAGTACGCTATCCTCCTCGGTGTTTTGATGACATTATCAGTTGAGTCTGGAGCAGCCACTCGACCGGAATTCGAACCCCAAGCATAAAGGCCTGGATGTTCCCAACTCTTTTTGACCTGGAGATGTTGACTACTAATCAAGTCTCGATTGTCTTCCTTGGACTCAGGCGGTGGCCGCGGTCTTTCGAATTCGATGACTGCTTCCTGTGGCTTCGCCGGCTCCTTGGTCAACCGCGGATATGCCCAAACGGCGCCGCCAGCCGCAAGAGCTACCAATACTCCGCCGATAAACTTGCCAGTACGCCCACGTCGTGGGCTACTCTCCACTGATGAACTAGCATACCTTGGCCACTGACGTCTGAAGACTGCAGCATTAGACGGAGAAGACCGATAGACAAGCGACGCCTGGCGCAAAGCGACTCGGCATGGTGCCATGATCACTGGAGAATACAACCGAGTCGAGTCGAATGGGAACAATTCAAATTTGGGAAATTTCTAGCTTGCGACTACACATCCACCACCATGGCCGTGGAATAATGCTCTGAACATTCGAATTGGTGGTGCAGAGGTTGAGAATTCATGCGATGAAAGGAAATGGTGAAGTCATGAAGGTGGGATTTAAAGCAGAGCTTCAAAAAGGATGGAGCCAATAGACTTTGCCGGATTTACTATCACTAGGTAAGGAGCACTGAATCAATTAGCCATAGCCCCGTACCTATGGGCATACCTACCACTGTACCTCTAGCCGGGTACCATAGGTACATGGAGGTGGGATGTCCCGCCTTGTGGCTGGTTATGACGATAGGCTGTGGCTGTGGAGAAGACGGAGAAATCTGGCTCCGTTAGCAAAAGTTGGGCCGGGCCCGGCGGGACAGTGGGTGGAAGGAAAGCAACAGTGGACCTTTGAACAGTGCGAGCCCCATCTGACGTCGGGTGCTCGGTGTTCAGTTCACTAACACGGTTGCAAAAGCTGGAAACCCATGCCATCGAGAATCAATCGAGCGCGAAAACATGTACGAGGATTCCTGGTATAGCTTTGTGCCAGAGCATACTCTGAAGAGGAATCCCTCCACATCTCAGAACACCGCCCATAAGAGAAGAGAGTCTCTACTGCAACAACCAAATGTCGGTCCCACCAATCATCGATGGCGTCGAAGTGAGCGAAGCTGACACTCGGTCTAGGGCAACAAGCAGCCCGACACCGTCGAGCCTCTAGGGGGGCTCTTCGAAGAAACGGAAACCTCCATCGACCCCCCCGAACCAACATTGACTCGGAGGGCCAAGTCCTACTCAGATTTCTATCATGTCGTTCGTGCCCAGCTGTCGAAGGATGCGGCAAAGAAGAGGCGGAAGAGGAACAAGGGAAGGGGTCTAGAAGCCTTGATGGTCGAAAAGCCAGAGGAGAGCATCCGGCACCGAGATCTACTACCTCCCAAGCCTTTGGACATCGAGCTGGTGGATGCTAGTCAGCACGAGTATCTGTAAGGCGCCGTCTATTGCGAGGAGCAATCATTCTTGCTCACAGCATGCTAGACTATACCGGGACCAGCTGGAGATGACGGAACGTCACTTGGACACCTTGATCGCCGACGCGAATGGTGCCCTGGGCCTTCTCACCTCGCTAGCCGACTCCTTCCGCTCTGTCGATACCCAGACTTCTTCTTTCCAGGCCCAGTGTGACGACCTGCTGTCTGAAGAAAAAAGATTGCGGAAGTTAGCCGACGAGGTTGGCACCGACTTGCATTACTATGCCTACTTGGATGGCGTCACGAGGAGGCTGAATGCCCCTGGCGCGAGTCGACTGGTGAACCATGAGAACTTTGGCGAAATATTGACCAACCTGGATGCTTGCATAGCTTTCATGGCCAAGCATGTAAGTTCTTTATTACGGCGTGGCGTTGGCGACCATCTGCTAACCTTCGGCAGCCTGAATACCGCGATGCTGAATCATATTTGGCGAGGTATCAATCTCTGCTTACAAAAGCGCTCCATCTGCTTGAGATTGGGTTTACGAGCCATCTGGATCGAGTCTCCGCCGAGGTATCGAAGCAAATAACGGCTACACAATCGGAGGCCGCGAGACATGCACTTGCGTATGGTCGAGCAGAAGAAATGATATTAACAGCCGACGGCCTGGTTGCGAATGTTCAGCGTGTTGTCCGCAGCTGCTATGATCAGCTAGGAAATCCAATAACTGGGCAGAACTTTGACTATTACTCCAACACTGCAGTCAACATCTTCTCTTCCTACTCAGATGTAAGAGACCGAGATTTGCGCCCCATAACCCAACACGACCTAGAAGTCTTCCGGAAAGAGACCAAGGAGGTTAATGCCGAAACTGCCTGTCGCAATTTTATCAAGCAATGTTATGAGCGCTCCTTCAACGAGGCCGCCTTGTTTGCAAAGATATTTTCCATCGAACCGCAGTACAGCATGGACACTCAATCCGCATATACGGCACTGAAGACGCAGCATAAAGCACTTGTCAACGCAGCGAATGTTGCACCAATCGCGACTAATTTACAGTCTGTGCTGCAAACCAGCGAACTCCAAGCAATATGCAATCTTCTTGGGTGGATTACGAATGAGTATCTCCTCCTAGAATACGATGAAGAGGAAACCCGATACTCAGTGCATTGCCACGATCTTACTGCCAGGCTGCTCATGGAGTACATATGGCCCTTCACCGATAATTGTTTTGAGGCCGAAGTCACCAAGTCTATATCCAAAACACTGATTTCTCCCGAGTCCCTCAAAATCACGCCTATTATTAATGGTGTTGCGTCGTCGAATGCCCACCCCATTGCAAAACGGGCTTTGGAACTCTTGGCCCTGTATGACCAGGCGATGCCGAAGGAAAGAAGCGTTAGTCTCAGCCAAACCTGGTTGCTCCACACCTATATTCAGTCGGTACTAACACTCTATATAAGCAAAAATCAAGCCCCGTCATATTCCGCATCGTCAATGAAACCATCCTTGCCTTACAAAGAGCCGAGTCTCGTCTCAAGACGAATAAGGCAGCCAATCCCGATCCTGACCCCGATTTGTTCATGATCAAGAACCTCCTTATTCTTAAGAACGGCTTGGTATCGCTCGAGATTGGCGATGTTCGATCTCAACCATCTGCGATGCAGCATTTTGGACATATATGGGATACCCTAAGCCCGCAAAATTGGCTGGGTCTCTTTCGGGGCATTCTCGGCGGTACCCTGTCGCTTGGGCCATGGTCATCAACGGCAAGCAATGCTGCTGCAATGAGTGGCAAGGCCACGGCGGTGGATCACGATGCCAGTGAGAAGTTAGATGAGTTGCTGCGTCAGAGTATATACGCCTTTACACAACGATGGGGCACATTGATTAATGCCGCAAGAGGCGGTAAGCGAGGTGCCCAAAGTCTAACTGCTACAGAGAACGAGCTTGACGCGAAGCTTATGACTGCATTCGGTGGGCAGCCCGAGGTCGTGGCAAAATTGAAAGAGGCCATCCAGATCAATGCTCAAGCACAAAAGGAAGTCAAAGCTGAGAAGGGCACAAAATAGCAGGAATAGATGCTCATAAATAAATGAACTCGCGACATCGCTGAGCTCTATTAATATATATCATGATAATATACAAAAGGACAAGGCTTTTTTTTTCCCCGGCTGGTTGTGCAACGTCTTCCCTTCATTAATGCACATGTCTTACTACCCCTAACCCCGTCCCCATCGTAAAGCTAGATTTCTTAAGACCTAGTCTGTTTGAAGTCCGTTTGTACTCGAATGCTGTTTAGTGGGATCTCGTCGGTACTAGTGCTCCGCTTGTCTTCCTTCGTCCTGGGCACACTCGTCACGATGTACGAGACATCGTGATCCGGTCGTAGCCGAACATTGCCTGGGCTCTGGTCGTCATCGGTTGACGCTTCCGCGTCGTCAGACAGACGGACGAATTCCCCATCTTTCGTCGGGAACGATCGATGGTGCTCGTGGCGCTGCACGCTCGCTGCGGCGCTCGGGCCCGTAGATCCCTTCGCCTCGCGGGTATCTCCCCCTCTCGTCGTGGTCAGGCTCATTAGGCGCCCGAGGCCGATCGTACGCCCGATGAGCTTCAGGGCGGGTACCAGCGTGGGCAGGCAGGCCGAGATAATGCCTGCCGACATCTCAATGACCGTCCAGCCTACCGTCGGCGCCAGGGTGTACGAGGGATCCAGCTGGCTGTACGAGAAGAGCACGGTGAACCGGTAGGCAGATGCGAATACAACGCTATTTTACATGATTAGTTGGCTAGTCTCTTTAAGCCTAAACGGAGGAGAGAGAAAAAATAAAATAAAAAGAGGGAGATGGGGGGGGAACCCTACAAGAATCCAAGGCCAAAGGCACAACTGAGAGCAACCTTATCGGTGCTCCGTAGTTGTAGTTGCCATATACGCGGAATAGGCAAGATGAGGATGGCCACGTCGCTCAGGATGGTCGAGGCGGCGTTGGCGATCCAGGTGCCGACCTGGTCGATGCAGTGGCCGGGCAGGTCCGGGTACCAGAGCTTCTCGACGGGGACGCAGATGAAGATGAAGAGGAAGGTGATGCAGATGACCCAGAGGATGACGAAGGTGCCGATGACGTACGCGGCCTTCTTGATGTAGCTGAAGCGGAAGATGCGGTAGAACATGAGCAGGATCGAGATCTTGGTCCACACCAGGTTGTACACGTAGAGGATCTCGGCCACCACGAGGTACTTGGCCATCAGGACGATGTTGTCCAGCGGCACGTGCTCCACGTGTATGCCCATGCCCTGCTGCAGCATGGCGAAGACGAAGCCGAGAACGAGTATGTTCCATGCCTAAGAGGATTTGGTCAGAAAGAAAAGAAAAACCCCCAAATTACGATCTCATCAACTCCCTTCATTTTTATTTTCTTACTCCCACGCCCCGTCCTCTCCCTTAACTGGTTGTCACTTGACGATTGGTCTATCTCTTGTTCTTCTAAGAGAGTAGAGTGTAGTGTCGTCTTAGGGGGGGTGGAACAAGATAGAGAGGGAGGGAAGAAAAGGGTCCTCTCACCATCGAGAATATGATCATGTAATCGTCCCACCACAGTGCCTGGCCCTTCTCCCGCCGTGCCAATACCCGCAGTCCCACGCAAATCAGCGCGAGCACCGTCACCGATACGCAGACGGCGATGGTCCACGGCTGGAGGTTATCCGGATATCCGGGGATTTCGACCGCCATCGTTTTTGTCGTCGTTTGCCGTTTATATTTATGTCGTCGGGCTTTTTTCCTTTCTTTTTTTCCTTTGTCGCCGTCGGTGTGATTTGTTTACCACACAAGGTGTTTTTTTTTTTTTTTTTTTTTCACTGTCTTTCGTTCCCTTCCCTCTCTCTCTCTCTTTACAGTGGCGACGGTAGCGAGTTTTTTAGATCAAGTTCAAGAGAGATCGGGTTTCCCGGTCGTGGTGAGGGAAATTTTGGAAAACCAAAGAATAAAAGGGGAGAGAGAGTGCATAAAAGTAGTGTATAGACGTTGTCACTGTGAAGCATGCTCCCCCTAGACTAGGGCTATAGCCGGACCCATTAGGAGCGTCCCGGTACCCGTCCCCGTCCCGGCCTAGACCGGGTCGCGACACTTGACGATTTTGAGAAAAGGTGAAAAAAAAAAAGTTATATTATAAAGACAGGGAAAAGAAGATAATGGCCCGTTTCAACCCAAGCGATCTCGTAATCTACGTTAAACTCACACTATGTTTTGGCTCTATCTTATTTCAAGCTTCTGTAGAGTAGTAGTATAGGTAGATTCTGGTCATATCACCTCTCCACAGACAGAAGACGAATGGTAAGACGTATTGTTCGATTATTTAATTTTCTTCCGGGGTATGGATTTGGCAATCTTCCCCCCCGCGGCGCCACTGCCGAACTTGTCAAAGGGAAGCATCGAAAAAACAAATAGTCCTTTTGTTCGTCATATACCCGGCTTCCGGACAAGGTTTAAAACAAATGCAGGTACATACATAGATAGTGATTCCGTTTCTGTTCCCCCCTTTCAGTCCCTCGCCGTTGACTGGCCGGTGTTGCTATAGCTCCATTGCCGGGTTCTCTGTGATGCATACGCTACTGCCGCTTACGCAATAGAATGGTGACGATCAAAGGGTTTCGTTGATGGAAAACATGTGGTTCGAGAAAACCGGGGGGGCGGTATGGTGCGGCGCAAGTCCAGAACCGGATCCAACTTGGCATCATACGACGACTTGATAGGTTTAGGTATGTACGTACACTTACGAGTACATAGCTTGCTCGATGTCCTTTTGACAACTCGTGCACTTCGCTTCAAAGCACGTCTCTCACGCTACGCACGCATAAATGTCACATAATGTGTGTACTGACATTCTATATCCTACTGTTACATTGAGGCGCGACGGCCCCTGCTCTTCTATTTCTTTTGCTTTTTCTTCTTCTTTTTCTTTTTCTTCAGGGGAAAAGGGAAGGGGGATATCTGGATATGCGTGCTAAGCACAGGAGCACAAATTTCGCATATGTGCTAATGCCGTGCAAGTTTGGGCATTAATTGCCTAACCTTGGTCTTAATTGACCCTGGAGCTCGACGATAGCTTTAAACCCTTCGGCGGTGAAATATGTTCCTCGGCATAGCTGTGGGCTAGGAGCTCGGCGACGGTGGGTATCAATCAGAGATCGCGTATGCACTAAGCAAAACGTGGTAAACACATTGCACTCATGATCGAAGAAGACTAAAGACCCTGGATGAACTAGACTATGCTATTGTAACTAAAGAAATAACGGGCACTAGTATAGCTAGTTTACTTGCGGTAACTATTGCGACTATGTTGATGACGACGACTACGACGACGACGACATTGCGGTCTAGTTTGTATATATAGGCGTATCTCCAATAAGCGAAAGATCAACATAGAAACTACACTAGAATCTTCAGCGGGATGTAAAGGTGCAGCATACGAACATGCAGAGAGAAAGCTATGATTACCCCTGAAAATAATACCGATCTGAATTTCCGAGTATTTCTGATTGGTTTAAAATAGGGGAGGGGGTCGACTACCTTCCTAGTACCGCGGAATCTTTAGCGCACGACCAGCCACATCTACAACATAAATCGGATATGGCTTACCATTCATCTGGGGAATGCCAACGGATTCGGTCGCCGTACGACCGGCAGACTGGGGAGGAGGGCGTGCAGTGGGCAGGGTGCGAACCCCCTAAGCTAGATGTCACAATAGGGATCGGCGCTGCTTATTCGACCCAGGCCTCCCCGTCAGCATCAGAGATTTGCATGCCCGGGATCGTCGCCTCACGTGTCGGCTCAGTCCCGTGGTATTGCGGCGCTGCGTCAAAGCGAAATCGAGAGCACGGTTCACCACAGCATTGGACATCTGCAGTCTGCAGGAGGCTCCCCATGATATGTAACGCGCGCCCGCTCCGGTTGCGACTTGCGCTCGGCCGCACCATGAACCCACCCCCCCTGGCCCCGTCGCCAATCTACCTATACGTTTACGTACACTATATTCCGTACTAGTAGCCGCCGCCGCTAGTGCGGAGTCCTTCCGTATATACCGTATTGTATGCAGTTGTGGTCGCGTGTGGTCCCCTATCTAATCTTGAGTCCTCAGCTGGGCTCGGGCCACCATTGTCTTCACAGGTAGATTTATCGATTCGATTCACTCGGATCACTATCACAGTTAGAGGTAGGTAAGCAGAGAAATCTCCGTAATTACGAAGTTCGTTTAAGGGCTGGAGCACGCGTTGCAAAGTCAATTAGTTCCCGAGTGCTAAGCCCTTGGTACATGTCTAGACACCTTCTAATGTAAACACCAAATCCTGGGCTGGATAGGTAAGTTAAACTGTTGAAAGCGAGTACCTACGTAGTGTTGAGAACAGGTAGGTAGCTTTTTTTTCATGGAAATTTCGATGGAGGTCAACCTATTGAAAACACCGGGGCTTCTCCTACACTATGTAACTGCGTTAATCCCTGGACTGAGGCGTAGTTTGCGTAGACAATGGGGCTCTTTCTGGAGCATTTCGTCACATAATACCTTGTATCCATAAACGAGAGCAAGAAGGGAGGGGGGAGGAGGGAAAGGAGGGAAAGGAGAATGGGAAGCTCGTTTCCTGAATCGTTTCGAGAAAGACTACAGTTTCAAGCTGCATGATTAGTAAACTCGATTTAGACCCAGTGATGTTGTATCTTGGGAATATTGATGCAGCTAAATCGTGTATACATTAGTATGTAAGCGAAAGCAAGTCGCATGTCGTTCTGCAGAAAACCAACCACCGGGAATAGAGTAGAAAAAAAGAAGAGCGAAAGAAGGTTGAGCTTGACATATTCGGAATAGCACAAGAGAGCCGAACATGTATGATGTATTGTATAGGGGAACACTACCGATGGATCTGCATCGAAACCGTTGTTAGAGGTTGAGTATTGGGTCTACATGTGCCACTGAAATTGGACATTGACCAATCACGGCTATGAATCGGGCGTTGCTATAAGCAGCCAAATTCGCAACCCACCTGTCACGCATATCACTTTACCCGTTGCTAGTTCTGGCCAGGATGCTTCCTGCACTAGCCCTCCCGGGAGGCATGTTGATGCCGCTTCTATCTTATTCTGGTCTCTCGCGGGCCAGCGACAATCGCAATTGGGCTAAGTCTTCTGAAGATGAGCAGCGCACGTTCCCAGGCGAACACAATGCTCTTAGCTCACCCCGAATTTCCGCCTGCCGCAAATACGACGGACATGACAAGGATCGCCCAATTGCGAATCAGATAAAATAAGTGCCGGTCGAGGGATACAGAAGCAGTAAGGTGCTGACATGTTTCATTGTGTGTGGAGAAGCCGGTTGCTTGGCCCTTGATTGGATTTGCTATGCTTCTGCGCACCGCATACCAACCGCAGTTCCGACAATGCCGTTATGCTGGGACTCCTCCCTCCTTCACAGAAATACCACGTATCTTGTTTTAGGGATGCCACCCTCCAATCGCTCCCCTTCTCATGCGTGTTGTCACCTTGCCATTGCTGCAGGAGTTAGATTAGCAGAGCCTCTCAGGAGGTAGATTGTCAGACGGTACGCTGTCAGACGAAGCTCCCGGAGTATATGACAGGAGCAGTCGAGAATGGTCTGGATGGAATATGTAGATAAAGTATGTAAGCCGTCTCACTAGTCCCCAAGATTACGAGGCTAGACCAATATGAGGACTTATCGCCAACAAATATTGCTCAAGTGAAATGTAGTCTTCGATGGTTTGCCCCCTATAGCATTCGAGTGAGGCCGCCGATTGTTACGTAGATATTCCATGTAGGAGGACAACTTCGACCGGAGTTTGAGAAAAGAATTATACTCAGTTGGAATTGTGGCGATATCAACCCCTCCTGAGCCCAAAGTGCACTAATGAGACATTTACTTCGTATTGTATGTATTATCTTTTGCGTGGCGACCCGACCTCCACGACACTTTTCCTGACAGTCGTTTTATACAACTGACTGACAATATATCGATAAAAAAAGAACAAGATGATGCTGTGGAACAAGGCTTACTGATCATTTTGATAACCCAACGAAATAAAATTATATTTTGTTTCTGAGCACCTATCGGCACCTCCCGGCACCGTCTCTGGGCGATTTGAATCGTGTTCTGCGGGGCGGATCACTATTACAATCCTAGTTGATTATTGTATTAGACCCAGCTGCCCAGCCGAGGTCCCTTGTAGTGCGAAAGCAGGTTGGAAGTTCCTTGTTATAAATGACAAAGGCTGATGCATAAGCTAAGGGGGACGCCTCATACCCGGAGCAGACAAACAACACAGCTACTACAAAGGGGCAGCCATCGGTCATCTCATATACTCTGCCTTTTCTTCGATTAGGGTCTAGTTATCTCACATAGCAAACACCCATATCCAGACAGACTTATACATTATTTACTCTTCTCAAACCGTTTTACCAATGGCTGCGTCACAGACCGTCCAAGTCACCCACCTGGGTGCCAAAGTGGGATACGCCGTGTCCAACGACAAGCTAGACCCGGCCAAGCCCACGTGCGTCATGATCAACTCCATGTGCACGACGGCGTCCCTCTTCCGGCCGCAGCTGCAGAGCACGAGGCTCACCGACGCCATGAATCTGGTGGCGATCGAGCCGCTGGGCCACGGTGAGAGCAGCACGTCCGCGGAGCACTTTACCTACTGGGACTCGGCCGTCGCCGCCCTGCAGGTCATGGACGCGCTGAAGATCGAGAAGGCTTTCGCCTTGGGCACCAGCCAGGGCGGCTGGATCATCGTCCGCATGGCCCTATTGGCCCCCGAGAGGGTAAGTGCAGGCCGCGCTTTGTTCGCTGCAGAATTCTAGAACCCGGCTAACCTTTGTACAGATTCTGGGGCTCATGCCACTAGGGACCTCAATGGACTGCGAGTCCGCCGACTCTCGCACTAAAGGTTGCTGGTAAGCCTTACCCCAGATTATGCACCATGCCGCACTTCCACAAGATGAAGATGCGGTCAAACATGTCGTGCAGTAGTTCCTTAGTTTCTCTTTCCCAGTTCAGCGATGGAGCGCCACCGCTTGGGATAGCCACGTGCATGATCCATGTTGTGCTTGAAGGCTAACCCGCGGAACAGGGACCCCGTTCCGTTCGGAACGCCTTTCCTCCAGAGATGGACTAGTTCTGTGCCCACGCCCGACTTTGTCGTTGACAATGACTGGATCCAGCCGGTCATCGGTCTGGGCTTCGGCGCCGCGGCAACGGACAGCATTGTCGAATTCTGGACCAAGGCCCTCAAGGAGATCTACGCCGGCGACGAGGGTCGCCGGAAGCTGAGAATGGCCACCATCTGCCTAGCGGAGAGGGATGGCCTGCTCCTCAGGATAGGAGACATCAAGTGCCCCGTCCATTGGCTGCACGTAAGTCAATTACTTAGTCCCACGCCGTCGGCCATCGTCGGGTGATGAGTGACCGGATGCTAATGAAATTCAATAGGGGACTGCCGACGCAATCTACGGCACTATAGTGCCAGGAGAGCACATCAAGCTTTTCACCTCTTCGAAGGATGCGAAGCTTGACTTCATCGAGAACGGCTCTCACTACTTGTCGGCTTCGCATCCGAAGGAGGTCGAAACGGCTCTTTTGGACCTAGTCACAAAGTACAAATAATCGGCGTGTCCCATGCACTAGATGGTCATTACGATTAATCAGTTAAATGCCTAGATAGATTTGGGAGACTGTAGCATGAGCATGCCGTCTCAATGGGATATATAGCCATTTTAGGGCAAGGCGCGAGGGATAAGCGGTCTAAATTGCCTTCTTATTTAGTATAGTTATGAAGCTTGACGATAGAATTGTTGTATGTTAAGAAGTGGGAGAGCGATGTAAGATCTAGTTAAGGAATATTAATAGATGTACTATTGCTGAGTGATCTGATCGAGCCGGTGGGACTTGAAGATCGACAGGGATCTGTATTCCTCCCGTGTTTACTCCATACGCTCATACCTCATGTGATTAGGCAAGTCCCTGTTGCATATTTATAAACCGAAAATCATCAATCTTAAATGGAAGTACAAGTTAACTCGCAAGAGACTGAGTAGAGCCCTCCACTTCAACTGGCAACTTTGAAATAGTGTTCTCGTGAATTGTTGCAGGCGGTGAGGTATAACTAGGCAAGACCTACCACGATAAGTCTAGGGTCTTGTGGGGGTTTTATTTTATTTGTTCATGAAATATTTTCAAAATTTACTGTTCGGTTTGTTTTTATAAAGTATTGTTTATGGGAGCTTAAGACCGTTCTGTGAGATAACTTGGTGACGGAGCCGCTACCATTATTATTTCCAAGGGCCGATCTCAAGCCGGGGGGGCCCCCCCCCCCCCCAAAAAAAAAAAAAAAAAGGAGTGGGGCGGGGGGGGGGGGGGAGGGGTTTGTTGTTTGTTGGGGGGGGGGGTGTGGTGGGGGGGTTT